>CASBWL010000077.1:0-420922 GCA_949130495.1 Sambucus nigra
GGCTCATTTTCAATGGCAAACTTCTCACTAATCATCATAGAGTTTCTAGAGGCCTCGCCAATAATAATAAATGATGTGATAATTGTCAAAATGTTGAGAACCTTGAGCATGATTTTTGGGGTTGCCATGTGGCACGTGAAGTTTGGTGTAATTCTAACCCTACACATTCCATGTGGCACATGAAGTTTGGTGTAATTCTATCCCTGCACATGGTTGGCATAGAGGTACGCTTATGAATTTACATGATTGGATTGTTGATAACATTTGTAAACATGAGGATAAAAATTGGTATGTTTTCTTTATATCTTGCTTGTGGAATATTTGGAAGGCCCGGGATACATATATTTTCGATAACATTGATACTTCCCCATATTTGATTATGTATATTAACCATAAATTTGCCTCCGAGATCCGACAAACTTTTGGCCAAAATGACTCAAAAATAGGGGTGAGTCATACTTTAACCATCTCTTGGTTGTCTCCTCCTTCAGGAGCGATTCAAATCAACACAAATGGTATTTTGGATGAATCATCTAAGGCAGAATCATTTGGAGGAAGATGGATTGTGGACTTTTTTGCAAAATTGCAAGGATGTATGGGTGCCCTCAATGCTGAGCTCGAAGGCATGCTTTTTTGTTTGAACTTGGCTCATGAGAAAGGATGGAATCATGCCCAACTTGAGTCGGATTCCCAGACTAATATATCAATAATAAAGAGGATGAAACTAGCTACTCCTTGGAAAACATCATCGAGGATTGCATCGAGCTAATTGATCGATGGGAAAAACCGAGCGTCCGTGTAATACGCTAGTCGTTGTTATCGGCTTCCAATCTCAATACAAAAAAAAAACTAAACTTGTAACTACACTCTTAAGGAGTATAGTGGCGAGTCTGGGTATCGAATCCACAGGGAATGTTTCATAGAATTTAACTGATTTATTACTTCTAAAGAAAAAGTGAAAAAGATGATGATGGTTGAAAAGGAAAAAAAATAGGTAAATAATGAAATTAAATTAATTAAGATGAATGAGAAAATAGGGTGGAGTACAATCCCTCAAACCTTAACAAATTACCGTATAGAATACTAGGATTGTAAATTAAAATTATTGACTAGATCTGGTCTTTATAAATTCTAAGCATTACATATATGAGGGATCTAGCCCGCATCATATGAAATCAAAGATAGATATAAAGTGGTGAATGATCAATTATACTCGCAAAGCGTTCTTAAACATCTCAAGTACCTAGGGAAAGAGAGATTAAAAGATTGACAATGTTTGTATGAGTTTCTTTCACGATTCAATCAATATTTTAATTTAACCTCTATTTTCTACATAAATAATTTGCCTTGGATTGAGTTCATGTACCCCAACCCTTGGGAATTTACCTACTCATGATTTTTATGGGAAAACAATTTCATAACAATGCATATAATTGTAGATCTAAGAAACATGGTAAAAAAAAAATTACAAAACAAGAAAAGATGATTAAATTGAAAATAAAAATTGAAATTAAATAAGAGAAGGGAATTTGATACTTGAATTGAATTGAAGAATTGATACTTGAAATCTGCACTAGATCAACTTGAATCTTCAAACATACAAACTAGGGCTTTTCTAAGAGTATGAAAAACTAAAAAGGATTTCTAAAAAAATGAATGAAATGAATTTCTCTCTCTAATTTCTATTCTACTCTCTAGAATTTGTCTCCCTCTCTCTAGAATTCTACTCTCCTTGAAAATGAGGTAGGGCTTG
Organism: Sambucus nigra; assembly: GCA_949130495.1. Taxonomy (NCBI): domain Eukaryota; kingdom Viridiplantae; phylum Streptophyta; class Magnoliopsida; order Dipsacales; family Adoxaceae; genus Sambucus; species Sambucus nigra. Next base: position 1,754 of record CASBWL010000077.1, read on the forward strand.
GTATTTTATAGCACCAAGTTGCACGAATTTAACATCAAATTTCGCTTGTGGAACAAGTTTTTGCCAACCAATTACCATAAAATCTGCATAATTAATGACATAAATCCGCACATCCAGACTCTTCATTATCGCGCAACTTCAAAACATCGTAACTTCTTCATCGTAGCGCGGATTGAGGTGTCGTTTTTTCAGTATTCTTGTAATTTAGATATATTCAACTTTCTAGTTGGACCCACCTCCGGAATAAGGCTGAAAAATTATGAAAATGCCCTTCAACTCTCCATTTCTTGGTTTCTTTCACTGTTTTGAGTTCTCCTTTCCACTAACTTGCGTGAAATACCTGTAAAACACATGAGAAATACACAAAACACGAAATACTTGCCAAAAGGGGTTAGTAGCATAAATACGAGACAAATCCAAGATATTTACACTACACGGGATCATAAAAATACCGAAATTAAGGGAATAAATGTGAAGAATATGTGCCTAATCACACCCCCTAACTTAGAACTTTGCGCGTCCCGAGCAATGTAAAAGAAATTAGTTTAACGTTCAACTCTTGAAAATTCTTTTATTGGGATAGAATACCTTTTTCGCGGGCAAGCGATTGCATTTAGCGTATGCAACAAGCCTTCAAAACCCCTAGGTTACCCTAGTAGGACGAGTTTTGTCTCGTGAGGGCTTGCAGTGAATATACCCACAAAATTCTTTATTGACTCAAATAAATATCAAAATACTTAAAAATTGTACAATTTAAACTTTTAAAAAATAAATTCATATTCAAATGTCTCAAACCATAATGTGTGTGTGCAAAGCCAAAAATTCAACCTCAAATTTCCACCGATTGAGCATTACGTTACTTTCCGAAAATTCGTTTTGATTGCAACTTCTCACGGATTGCACTCACAAACGAATCACTCGGATTGTGGTTATTTTCTCTCGGTATGCATGATATAAAGAGTAAATATAATGGACACAAATTCATGCATACAAAATTGAAAAGAAGGAAATATATGGTGAAAAGATCTCATCATCGGAATACAGTTATTAGAAAACGGGAACATCACCTCTAATTCACACCATTTTAATCTCTCATATTATCTTTTCATGTCTTAGCTCTCCATGCAGTAATTAATTTCTTCATTCGGACTTAGTTAGGACTTTTTTTGGGTTAAAAGGTGTAAAGGGTAAAAATTGGGAATGGTAGGGAATGTTGGAATTGGAAAATGTCCTTATGATGTCCACTAGTGCTTTTTCGGGCATTTGCTCATTTTTCTCTTTCTTTTTCTTTTTTTTCTTGTTATTTTTAATTTTGTTGAGCATTTCTATTCTATTCTTTTCTTGCCCGCTTTTTTTTATTACACAATTTGGACTTAATTGATGAATTTTCTCAATTTTCACAATTCTGTGCTAATTGGGTTTTTCGGGTTATCAAACAAAAGGAAAATATTTTATTAGGCTCAAATTGGGTTGCAAAGGGATAATTTTTCACAACGTTTTTATGGCTAATATTTTTGGGTAACAAATGAGGGCCTACTTCATTGTCCAAATTGCTAATCACATTACCATATGCATCTCGAGATTAATTAAGTTTAGAGATATATTCAGCACGAATTTCGAGACAACATCTCACACATTTCCCATAACCGATCAAAACAAAGGATTGAGATCATCAACGACTTATTAAAACGCTGAAAAGAACTTTGAGTTAATCATAAACTCGGATTGATTTAAAAACTCACAAAGATCGATAGGCTCGAAATCTCACCGGGTTGGATCTCCACACTTATTCGTAAAGTCGTCAATTTTCTTTCAATTTCCATCTTTGGTCAATTTTAGCTTAGTGCATTTTGATTGTTAACAATTTGAGACTTTAAATAGAATAAAGGTGACATTTTTGAAAAATTTAAATTCCAATTTTTATTTATTTTGAACAAAAATATTTTTGGCTTTTTTCACCCCGGTGACCCGGGTTCGATCCCCGGCAACGGCGCCATTTTGATCGGGGGGAAAAACCGATCGTCCGTGTAATACGCTAGTCGTTGTTATCGGCTTCCAATCTCAATACAAAAAAAAACTAAACTTGTAACTACACTCTTAAGGAGTATAGTGGCGAGTCTGGGTATCGAATCCACAGGGAATGTTTGATAGAATATAACTGATTTATTACTTCTAAAGAAAAAGTGAAAAAGATGATGATGGTTGAAAAGGAAAAAAAATAGGTAAATAATGAAATTAAATTAATTAAGATGAATGAGAAAATAGGGTGGAGTACAATCCCTCAAACCTTACCAAATTACCATATAGAATACTAGGATTGTAAATTAAAATTATTGACTAGATCCGGTCTTTATAAATTCTAAGCATTACATATATGAGGGATCTAGCCCGCATCATATGAAATCAAAGATAGATATAAAGCGGTGAATGATCAATTATACTCGCAAAGCGTTCTTAAACATCTCAAGTACCTAGGGCAAGAGAGATTAAAAGATTGACAATGTTTGTATGAGTTTCTTTCACGATTCAATCAATATTTTAATTTAACCTCTATTTTCTACATAAATAATTTGCCTTGGATTGAGTTCATGTACCCCAACCCTTGGGAATTTAGCTACTCATGATTTTTATGGGAAAACAATTTCATAACAATGCATATAATTGTAGATCTAAGAAACATGGTAAAAACAAAAATTACAAAACAAGAAAAGATGATTAAATTGAAAATAAAAATTGAGATTAAATAAGAGAAGGGAATTTGATACTTGAATTGAATTGAAGAATTGATACTTGAAATCTGCACTAGATGAACTTGAATCTTCAAACATACAAACTAGGGCTTTTCTAAGAGTATGAAAAACTAAAAAGGATTTCTAAAAAAATGAATGAAATGAATTTCTCTCTCTAATTTCTATTCTACACTCTAGAATTTGTCTCCCTCTCTGGAATTCTACTCTCCTTGAAAATGAGGTAGGGCTTGGTCTTTTATAGCACCAAGTTGCACGAATTTAACATCAAATTTCGCTTGTGGAACAAGTTTTTGCCAACCAATTACCATAAAATCTGCATAATTAATGACAGAAATCCGCACATCCAAACTCTTCATTATCGCGCAACTTCAAAACATCGTAACTTCTTCACCGTAGCTCGGATTGAGGTGCCGTTTTTTCCAGTATTCTTGTAATTTAGAGATCTTCAACTTTCTAGTTGGACCCACCTCCGGACTAAGGCTACAAAATTACGAAAATGCCCTTAAACTCTCCATTTCTTGGTTTCTTTCACTGTTTTGAGTTCTCCTTTGCACTAACTTGCGTGAAATACCTGTAAAACAATTGAGAAATACACAAAACATGAAATACTTGCCAAAAGGGGTTAGTAGCATAAATACGAGACAAATCCAAGATATTTACACTACACGGGATCATAAAAATACCGAAATTAAGGGAATAAATGTGAAGAATATGTGTCTAATCACTAATGAAGACCACCATGGCGAGTGTCAGCCATGTCCTTAGGGAAGGCAACCGTTGTGCAGATTGGCTTGCCAAGGAAGAAAGAAGGAAAGAGAATTCCTTTGTTGAAATTCAAGAAGTCCCGGACCAGCTCATCCGTCTCTTAGAGGAAGATGTTTTTAGAATGACCATGGAAAGAATGGACTGATTTTCGTGTTTTGTTTCTTGTTTCTTATATTTCCCTTTCTATAAAAAAAATTAGTTAACGATATGCAAATAAAGGCAATTGATGTCTACAAGCAAAAAGAAGATTGGATGGATGGCGTGATGGCTCCTTGGGTATGCAAAATACTATGCAATGAACAAATAGGGTCACCTCGCCCACGGGGTCTGGGAATTGAAACCCTTGGTGATTAGACACTCGACACTCTAAAGAGGCCTCAGAGATGAGGAAGACATATTAAAGAGAGTGGGAGAGAGATGTTAGATAGAGAGTGATAAAGGGAGCCAAATAAGGCCTTTGGAGCGCTGAAAAATATGAAATTGATGGTTTTGGGGTTTAAGTGGTTTGTAAACAGGTTACGAAACAACCCACAAGAATGGGCTACTCAGCCCATCTAAAACCCGCCAAATAGAACTCTCGGGCTAAGATTGGGTCTACTGTTGTTGTATAATGGGCGGTATACAGAAATGGGTTTGCTTTGCCAGGCCTAACGATAGGTTCATAACAAACTAATAGATAGCCTCAGTCTGAAAAATGATAATTAAAATTAGAGCGTAAGAATTGACAACATTCATACCTTAAAAATGTCACTTCATATATATCTTAAACCCCTCTTGATAACTGAAGCATCTGATGCCCCTGGCTTGCTACAACATACATTTAACACATAAAGCTCTACTCCTTTCACTGTGCTCTTTACTTTAGCTTCCAAAGCACTGGAAAACATAATTCCTGGCTGCCTTTTGAGAAAACACGTAGAGTGTGGAACGACCGAACCTCAAGAGAAGAACACAACATATGTTAATCGCATAATCAATAAATTAAGAAACAAAGAAAAAAAAGAGTAAAGTTCATGTATATTGCAATTTATTTTACCAGTCCATTAGATGATGATGCTTTACATGGCCATCTACAACTAGAAGATGAGTAGTGAAGCATGCTGAGATACTTCGGCGAATGCCTCCAATCTACAGGTGTGACTGAAATATAAGAATAATAATAATCAAACATGTCAGTTTTTAATTCAACTATTAAAGAGGCGAGACTTTAAATAATTTAAAAAACTATATAACGCGTGAAGCACAGGTAACATTAGTTGGAGATAGAGGATACAACCAATTACCTCCCCTCAGTGAGACTCCGGTAGGTTGTATCTATGTAACTTCAAAACCTTTTCCAATCGAATAATAGATATCATGGTAGAAAGAAAAAGATTATTCGGGTTGTTGGATGTAAACTTGGGAATTACTTGATTATTAGCATAATTAGACAGTAATCATAAGGGACATTTTAGTTTTACCACCATGTAGTTATCATAATTTGACATTACTCATTATTTTGATTTTCTTCAGACTCCGAGGACACTTTTTTTAGTTTTTGAAATGCTATTTTCGTTTGTAACGGTCAAAATGGTGGGTAAAGCCTATAGAAAAATAAAACAATGGCTAGAATCAAATGGTGATAACTACACTGTGGGATAAGGGAAAATACCCCTAATAATATTAAAGTAAATAAATAAACAAATAGATGACAAGAGCAAGTGTTGACACTCCAGACCACTTCTCATCACTCAAATTATCTTCGGACTTCAAAATAAAGCCCTGCTTTCTAAAGCAGAGTTTTAACATCTGCGACCGATTGGTTGTTGTTAACCTGTAGCTGAACAATAGTAGTCAAAACCACAACATAACCTAATCCAAAATAGAGGATGAGTAAGATACATCGGAACACACATTCATTTTGTCTTCCTTAATGCCTCAATAGCATCCCCTGCTTTCTCAAACACATGAATTAACTGTTGCCCAGACATGAGCGTTTCTGTCATATCCTCAAACACGACCAATGGAAATTTATAATGAATTTGTTACATTAGTCTAGATTACATGTGCATCGTCAACAAATGGATCTGTTTCGACATGCATTCACCAACTATTATGGCAAAATTAGTTATCTGTTTCCAGGCCTCTATCAATAAAGCAGTAAGCTCCATCAGTTTTCCATTCCTTGCATAATACAAAATTTCTTCTTCAACACCACTTGTGTTCCGTGCAAGTAATTCAATGGTTTCTAGTGCATTTTTCCGCAACAAGTATAAGTTAAGACATAGTCAACTTTATTTCTAATACATATGAATTTGAACAATTATGAGATTGTTCTTGCACCTATAGAAAGCATACTATATTAGGTAGGCAGAGTATAAATAGCAACTTGAAGATTGATAACTTGGGATTCCATTCACTCACTTGATCTGCAAGACTGTCAGAACATAAAACACAAGCGTAGAAAGCAGGGAAAAACTGAACTTTAAAGTAGGGGTGTTCGCAATCCAGTCCGATCCGGTTTAGAAGAATTTTTGTGATCGGATCGCATTAATCGATCCTAGAAAATTATGGACCGAGACCGGACCGAAATAATCGGTCTCGATCCTGTACGGTTGTCAAGCGGTCCGGGTTCGGTCTCGGTCATATTCGGTCCATAAACAATTAATATAAAAAATAGCACATTTTAAATTAAAAAACAACACGTTTTATATTTTTTTTAAAAAGTAAAAAAATAGCACGTTTTATAAAAAACAACACTTTTTTTTGTAAAAACAGCAAAAAAAAAATTAAAAAAAACATTTTTGTATTAAACTTGGAAAAACAACGCTTTGTATTTAACAGCTTTGTATTAAACCTGGAAAAATAGCACTTTGTATATAAAATAAGTTTGTATTAAACCTAGAAAAACAGCTTTGTATTAAACCTGGAAAAACAACACTTCTTACATACCGTATGTACTTAACATATATATATACTTTTATTTTATAAATGTGGTATGGTCCCGTCTAAACCTGTACTTTTAGACCCAAGACCGAGACTAGACGGATTTATTTGGTCCTTTATAATTTTGGACCTCATTGAGACCGAATTTATAAAAACTCAAAAATGTAGGTTCGATCCATTCGGGTTTATGCACACCCCTACTTTAAACACAGAAATCAAATATTTATCCCAAGTTCTCTACTGCTAAATGAAGTGGGAGTCTCGAGTTGTACTCTGGTTTATGATGCCTGCTCCTGACATCCATTCGAGCTCCGTGATAAGGAAATAGTTCAGTTAAATCAGGCTGTGCGGTTATGGCTACATAATGGAGCAGAAAAAATCATGCGACAGGTGGAACATTGAGAACCAGTCTCTCCATTGATAAGTGCGGTAGCACAATTAATCGAGTCCGTGAGGCAAAACACTCCCCAAAGTTGAGATGGACGCAGTAGTAATTTTTTGGACCCTGGTAGATCAGAATCCAGTACTTCTTTAACTAAAGAGACAAATTCAAGCTTGTCATCGGCTAAGAGAACTTTGTCAAGTAAGTTTTTAGTGACATGAGGCTGATGAGGTAAATGTTAAATATCAGAAAAGGTAGTAAGAATTGAGATGACTTGTTGAGGCGAAAGAATTTAATAGCATAAAGAAAATCAAAAGGCATGAGAAACAGAATGTGAAGTTCTGAAAAAAGATTTAGCGGGGATTGAAAGTTGGAAAGAATCATAGCAATAAAGATTTTGGAACAAACCCCAGTTTGGAAAATGTCTGTGAGACTAGCATTTTTTTTAACAAATATGGCTTAAAGTTATTACCATACCTTCTCAGGGTCCATTTAAGGTTTATATAGTTGCCACTATAATAAGTCCAAGGAGCGGGCCGGCAGGTACCTACCTACACATAGAGAAAAGAAAAGGAATAACCCATATATCGTCGTCAAGCAGGAGTGACTACCTGAACAACAATTTACCATATGTAGCATCCTGACACCACATTCAAACGAGAGAAGATAGAAAAATAAAAGGAAAAGGGTAAAAAAAGAGGGTTGAGCAAATTCGGTCAACCAGAATAATTTCGTCCTATTTATAAAATTGTAATTTGGGGAAGTAGGGGTGGGGGTTCAGCTCCAGGGATACAGTAGAGACCAAAACCAATGTAAATTGGTTCTCTAGTTGTATGTAGAATTGAACCAATATAAGCAACTGAAACTCACATTTGATGTAAATAATTAGAAAGATACTAGACTAGGATTATAACAGCCATGTTATAATCCGGGTGTGGGTTTTTTGGTGATAATATCGGTTATGAGAAGGGGCGGAAGAAAACAGAAGCTAACCTTAGAGGATGTGATGATTTATGAACATTACATTACATACCTGAGTGGATCGGGTGATAGTGTTTTGTGTTTGAAATGTTCTACTTGCTAGCGAGAGGCGTAAATAGAGTTGAGGGTGTTTTATGTTTGGGGTTTTGTTAAGAGAGAGAGTAAGGCCAAGACCAATGATAAATAGAGTTAAGGGTATTTTGTGTTTGGGGTTTTGTTACGAGAGAGAGATTGTAACAGTATATGTTATGTTTTTTAACATGAAATTGATGAAATGAAATGACTCATGTTGGCAATTCACAACATTTGTATTTGGTCTATTGAATTAATTGATGAAATTTTATTTCAACTTTATTTTTGTTGTTTTTTCTAAGAAAATAATACTGTGATACATTTTATTAATTCTAATATGTATTGTTTTATTATTTTTGAAGTTACTAAATGATGGAATTGTCATGAATTTTCAATGCCTAACCCGAATGCTAATGATGACGATCAACACATTGATAATGATTCCCGCATTTCTCAATCCACATATAACTCTAGCGATTCTCTATTCAACTTCCAAAATTCAATACCCCCCTTTCCAACTCATTACCCCAACAGTGCAAACCAATTTTAAACAAGTTATGGTCTACACTCGACCAATTTCTCTCCTCATTTACAATGACAATATTCATTCCAAGGTCTAATGAATGCCCCGCTATTTCCCTTTGAAACTCAAATGACAACACCCTTAGAGAAGAACGGAAGAAAGCGAAAAGGAAATCTGAATTCTCAAAGAAAAAATTCGGAGGTACCTCAACCTATTCGATAAAATTAGACTAAGGAGGAAGATGTTGCTTTAACTAAAGTTTGGTTACACAACTCGATTGATCCGTTAGTTGGAACAGACCAATCGGTGATTGCATTGTGGGTATGCATTAAGCAATTTTGGAAGGAGTTTTTAGCGGATGATTTTGTAGAAGACCAAAAATTGAGTGGTTTGTCCAATTGTAGGTGCACAATCCAAGTCGCCGTCAACAAATTTCATGGGATATATGAGCAGTTGGCTACGACTACAAGGAGTGGAACAAATATAGACAATTAGTGAGAATTATTTTGGTTTGTTAATTGTAATTTAAGTTACTTAATGTTAACTTGTGATTTTGAGTGATATTATATTTATATTGTTCATAATGTCATTTGTAGAGGACAGATGCGCATAAAGTGTTCATGGAAACAAATGTCGATAATAAGGCATTTTTATTTGAACATTGGTGGGTTGAATGCAAAACAAATGCAAAATGGTACACCGAACAATTAACCTTTAGTTCATCGAAGCGACAAATACAAAATGGTGATGATCCTACAGAGGGAGAAGACAGTAGTGCCAATGGGGTTCTTAGGTCGCCTGGAAGAACATCGACGAAAGTAAAAAAGAATACGCAATTACAAGATAAGGGTATTGTTGAGATTTTGAGAAAATTGTAAGTATCGCTACATGAACAATTTAATCACAATAAGGAGGAGTTGGAGTTGAATAGGGATAATGCTATAATTGTAAAAAAAGAATACGAGTTGCGAGAAAATGCGATGGAAAAGGAATTGGAGCTCAAGCCCAACGATGAAGAGATTAACAAAAAATATTGATCCAACATCTCTCTAAGCTTACTCCCGTGGCACGTGTACACGTGGAAAAGATGCAAGAAAGGATATAGCAAGAATGGGAGGAGGAAGACTTTCAAATGTAATGACAAACGTTATGTGCGTTACGGTATTTTGATAGTCGAATGGTGTTTTAGTGTTAAATTTATGTTTGTAGTTGTTTGAATCATCCTTGGATGCTATTAAAATTTTCTTGTTGAATTTGAATGTAACCTATATGTTCTGAAGTTGTTGGTAATTGATTGTTGATTTGAACATGAATATGCAGTTTAACTTTTATCTAGATATGCACTGTATTTGATTATAGCTCATCACTCTGTCAAATTTGAGTGTGTTCAATTGTAGCTCATCACTCTATTAAATTGAGTGTTTAGAGCATTATAGTATACTTGGTTTAGAGCATTACAGTGTACTCAATGGTCTATTAGTTCAATTATTATTGACCAGTGACTTGGTTTAGGGAATTACAGTGTACTCAAAGCATACTCAGATGAAGACATGAGATTCATTGTCTGAATTAGATCCTTGTTTGAATACACGTATGTTATGTTTTTAGAATACACATCGAATTCTATATTATGTAAATACATATGAAATTTGTTATTTGATTCAATTGTAATTAGAACTCTGCATCTGTATGTAACTGTACTTCTCATCTATATATTCGTTGTGTGGAATTAACTGATACAATTTGCATTTGTAAGAAGAATGAATTTTTGAAGTATAACATCCAATTCCATAGTTAGGTGGACATTTAGAATTTTTATTATTTTGTACCTGCCTAACAGTGAATATACCTTCCCAGCTAACAGTTACTTAATATTGACAGTGGGCACACTTGTGTCCTGCTCATTATACCAAACGCTCTTAAGTTTCCAAAGTGGTATCAAATAGAGCTAACACTAATAAAACCTTAGTACATTACTAAAATATGTTCAATTTAGTTTATAAAATGTAGTTTTCTATATGTTTAGTTATAGCATTCTACAAGGAATATCCGAACTAGAATTATCCAAAATGCAGCTTCATTTCAGCTTGAGTTCAGTTATCAGTTCAGCACGACGCTATGAATGGCACTAAGAAATCCAACACTGGATTTGATTTCGAATTTGGTTTTGAATTTGTCTCCGGATTTGCATTTTTCAACTGGCATAAGAAGGTGACTAACTACTTCATACACACTGTTGTCTAAATAGTCCAACTGTCTACACAATTCTATAAGGCAAGAAACAATTCAAATGTCTACACTGTTGTCTAAACAGTTCAGTTATATTATTAAGCTTCAAATCTTTATGCTACTATTTATCTCGAACTTCTTTTAATCACTTAATCATTACATCTAAGAGGAATTGACGACCATGCTATATCTCAACACTATGAAAATTTTCATTTGAAGGGGGCTCCCAATTTTCGGGATTCAATCCTTGATGATTTTCATTTTCAATTATCATATTATGTAAAATGATGCGAGTTTTCATAATGTTTCCTAAATCTCTTGCTTTCCACATACGTACAGGCCCTTTAATAATATGTCACCTTTTTTTGTAAACTCCAAATTCTCGCTCCACATCTTTTTGTACACTTTTTTGTTGTTTTGCAAATAATCTCTCCTTCAAATTGGAAGGCTCAGATATTGTTTGAATAACAGTTGCATATGCGGGATATATCCCATCGAAAAGGTAATACCCCATGTTGTAATGATAACAACGTACTTCAAAATTACACGAGGGAGCAACACCATTTACGATTTCATCGAACAATGGAGGTCGATCTAAAACTTTGATGTCATTATTTGTCCCGATCATTCCAAAGAATGCATGATAAATCCACAAATTATATGGTGCAGCAGGCTCCAAAATGAGAGTGGAGACTTTTTTATATCCATTTCTATACATGTCGTGCCATGCTTTATGACAATTACTCCAATGTCAATGCATACAATCAAGGCTACCAAGCATGCTGAGAGATCCTCTTTCTTTATTTTGTTTGAGTAACCCCTTGATACCATCGCTATTTGACTTCCTCAAATATCTTTGGTCAAATATCCCAATAATAGCATCACAAAAAAGGGTGAGGCTTTCAATCGTAGTGCTTTAACCAATTTGAACATATTCATCAATATAGTCAGTTGGGACACCATATGCAAGCATCCTTAGCGGCGCTATCATCTTTTGCAATGGACTTAATCCCGTCCTTCCCATTGCATCAAATTTTTTCGTGAAGTAGCTATCTTAATTTTTAATTTCCTCAAAAATGTGATTGAAAATATCCATATCTATATGAAATCGACGACGAAATGTTTATCGTGAATACTTTGACTCCTTGCCCTTAAATTAGTCTTTTACAATTCGTTCATGTCCCTTCTCCCTATCACGAGAAACGTAGTGCTGACCAACAGTAGAGACGCCATATGACCGTTTCTTTGACAAGACATTTAAAGCTATAAGAGAAACATAAGTGTAACACCCCGCCTAATTAAATACCGAGTGATCAGTCCTTTATTAAATTAAAATCAAGGTGAACGGTTGGTTCATTCTCAGCATCACTGTCGCAAAATAAAATTTTCCAAATTGAACACCCTAAATAACTAAGCTAAGTGTCAAAACAATTTAAAGTCTCATTTTCCTTTATTAAATACTAATATGAAAACCTTTTTAATACCCAATAGTTAAGAATCACATACATACTAAGGATGGCAATAAACACACAAGAATTGAACCATCTCGATAATCCAAACCAAGTTTAATAACCATAAATGAAATCATCCTGACAATAGTTAACTCCCAAGGAGTATTGAATACTATAAATATAAATAAACATAAATCTCTGACAAATCCAACCGAAATAGGAAATCGGGCAACACATGCCCTAACTATAAAGAACTAAAATAGGAACATAATCGCTGAAGAGGTCGTCTAAAGCAAGGGCCTGCATCTCCCACATAAGCTGCAGCACGTCCAATCCAAAGATCGTAAGTATGACGCCCCTGTGGCTGGGCACCTGTAATATATACATATATATACAAGAGATAGAGAAATGATAGAAAACGGATCAGAGCCCGAGTGTAAAACAATTTTAAAAATAGTTTAGCAAGTATTTAAAATGCTTACTAGTTAATATCACAACCATGTTAATATGCGACACTCTCTTGAGAATCCTCACCTCTCATCTAGTGTGAACTCCTACCGTTCTACTGATCTCATAAGTCTATCTAACTTATTCCCATGAATTTTTATCTCGAAAAGTACTAAGGCCATGATATTTAGTTTTAGAAAATTAATCCCTTCCATTTTCTTACGTTTCTTAGAATCATTTAGTATCGTTACCAAATTCACTAACACTTGCTATAAAACTGAAACAGTTATTCATTACTTAACTACTTATACACACAGTAGAAAGTTTCCATATATATTAGTGAATATATATATTAGTCACTCATATAATATATATATATATACACACACACACCATCGGCACCCCCACATAAAATCTATGGTGCTGGCATACTCTGCTATCAAATCCCCGTATCACTCAAAGTAAGGGAAATACTAGTTCGGAATCACTCTCGAACTGTATTAACATAATACACAAACAAATTGAGGCGAAGCATAGTTTCAGGTCCTAAGAGGTCAGCACACACCCTCACGTCTCTTAGAACATTTGACTATCATTTTCAGATAGCCTGTATCGAGGAATACTATCTTCTAGGGTACAAGTCAATATCCCCCATAAAGGTCCAATCGAGATAACACTGTCCCAACGTGAAAATCTCCGTGATAGCAAGTAGGGGTATGATTTTTACACAGATACATAATATATGCACAGTCACATAGTCATATATATAAATATTCACATTTTTTAAATTAGGTTCTCCCACGACCCATAATTATTGTCATCCGTGCTTAGCACAAATTTTAGTTAATTATCTCACATAACGAATTCGTCTCTTTTATTCTCATTTATTATTCACTTCATACTTACTTCTCATCTCTCGAAGTATTATAACTCACTAAGTATAATTTCAATAGGAATACCCTCACTTACCTTCTAGTCTAAATCTTTCACGAGTCTCAATCTTTTAGTAAACGTATGCACAATTTCTGATGTATGAATAACTCCCGTTAACCCACAATTTCATCTCATATTAATTTCACTCAACGAAGTCTACTTAGCCCCTACTGGTCTCCTTCATAACCCATTATACTATTTAAAATATATTCAAGGGTTCCTTGGTATTTTATCCTCATTAAACAAAAAAGGGGAAAATATGTGATTTCCAGGAGGGATCAATCGATCGATGCTATTGGTCAATCGATCGATCAAGCAGTTCATGCCCAGTTTTCTACAATTTTCAACTACGGGTTCAATCATTCTAACCCCTCCAAACCTCTATAATTTCATCCCATCAAATTATCCAAACGTATAAGCAATGTATATAAATAAGTTCTAACTTAACGGCATCAATAAATCCTCAATGAATCAATCGAAAAGAGGTTTAATCTCAGATTTCTTTATAAAACCAAATTTTTGCATGAATAATCACAACCTCTATTTAAATCCATATTTTCTTCCCAAATATCATACTAAACTCGTGTTTAATCCTCTACATATATTCTAGATTTTAGTCTGCATGGATTCTCCCTACAACACATAAATTCTCTTCCAAAACATATAATTCTTCAATTAAAACCTATGATTTTCATTCCTAGACTAACATGGTAGGTATATTAACTTGAAAATTAGCAAGATAGATACTTGCTTGCGATTCAAGGATATGATTTGTTGATGAAAATTATATGGTTGCATTCCTCGTCATGCCATCAACGTTTTGGTGGTGGTGGCGGTGCAATCGGGTGAGTTATAGGCCTTGGATTGCTTGGAAACTCTTCGCCTTCTTCTCTAATCTCTTCACCTTATTCTCTAATGGTGGGCTTAGGTTTTTTGTTTATTAACCCTAAGAGACAACTCCAAATATATGATATATTATAAGGAAATTCGTGGGTTTAATTACCCAAAAATACAAAATGTCTAAAATACCCTCCCGGGATGTCAATTAGGCCTAAAAATGCCCGAGACCCAAACTAAACCCCTCGAGTACACTTTTATGACTATCTCGGCCCTTTTGGACACTTTAGCACACTCGAAACGACCATACGGGTGTCTTAGAATTTATTCACTTTTAATAATAATAATTTAGTCCGACACGACACAGGCACGTCCCGAATTAAATTTCCATAATTGCCATTTTATTCACTCGTGACAATTTTAATAAAATAAATCTCATATATTACATTACTCATCCAGTAATATTCAACAAATTTCCAATAATTACTAACTCACATCACGCTATTAAATATTAAAAAATAAATTTTTGGATTAATATTAAATTAATATCTCAATTAAATTTAATAAATTCCTAATTTTAAAAGCCATAAAAATACGGGGTACTACATACTTCCCCCCTAATAACGGAATTTCGTCCCGAAATTCAAAATATAAGGTATGCCTAGTAAAAGTAGATCTCGATACTTTATCAATACTTAAAACGGACTTTCGGGGAAGGCAAATCTCTATAGTCCTCCCCGCCTCACAATAAGCTTATTTATCACTTTCAATACAATCAGTTATAGAGTCACACTTTAATAACGACACTTCAAATTGTGCTCCAATCCATGTTATTTGCATAAGACGAGCCTACACATCGTTGGCCCCCATTGTCTCAATATTATTGGGAGGTCGCACCTCACTACATAACAAACACTTGTATTTATCTAATCACCAAAACTCTCTTATTGAAAGAAACCATCTGGAAAATTGACCACGCTTATAAGTTCTTCGAATCTTGATTTTTGGCAACGTAACTCTTACGACATTCAAAAGTCGCCTAAAACAGCCATGGTAATTTCACCACAGTCATCAGAATCTAACTTGGCCGATCAAAAATTCTGATTATCCACTCACCTCTAAACAACCAAAGGGAGAGTAGTTAAGGTTTTTTTCACACAAAATTTCAATAAGCAGTTTGTCCACAATAAACAGTTACGAGTGCTTCCAGGGAACTCTATTGTACTAAACGTCACTTGCTAGATACATCCATTGTGGAAATGAAAGGACCACCATGAATTTAAAATTTCTTTCACACGGTTCCACTAATATTTAATCACCTCGCCTACTCCATGGCTAAGGGTGATACAACCTACTCAAAACTACATGTTATCCCCATTGCTTCCCGAAAGTCTGGTTTGAAGGTGGGGTTCAATGATCTCATTCTAGTTCTGGAAATACCAGGAAGAACCTCTTACCGGCGCGATTCTTATTTCCAAAGAAAGGTTGGGGCACACTGTCTAATAGTGTATACCCCCAATAGAATAATAATCACTTTGTTTTAGGTCAACTTGTTCCACACATTCTAAGGAAATCTTGACCTTACCTTGAAGTTGGCACCCCATCCAAGAAATTTCACACAATTTCTCTCTTCTATTTTAGGAATCGTAGGTTTGCTATAAAATTCTCTGATTGATCCTCTCGTTCTAACCGATTTCTATCTATGAGTGGTGCCCGCGAAAACTACTCGCTATGTCCCGCTCAACAGAGACTTCTACCTGTAATGACTCACATAAGTGACACTTAACACGCCCCTTTTTTCATTAGCGTATACCTAAAGTTCCGACCTATGCACTTTTCTCCACGATGTGCGCTACTGAACCTCTATACCTTACTAACATCATCATTCAACCTACGCGCAAGTCTCTTGCCACACTTGACTAGGTAAAATTCCATTCAGAGTGTTTTCCATAATAGTTAAATTTTATCCTTCTCAAGGAATACCCCCTAAATGACTTCCCATTGCCTTCCGACTAAATTCATGTTTGCTACATTGATCGTACATGTATATATGGATTATCGTCCTTCGCACCCCGCTTAATCTACTCTACCAAGTACACTTCATTATGTCATTCTCACAAAATATATTCTATGCGTCTATTCTCACGTCACTTCGACTCAAACGATTCAAGCAACGGCTAACTAGGAGGCCCACACACCCTATAAACCGTGCATACTAGTTGTAAGCACCACCTACGCTTCACACATAACACCCAATTCTTTGCAACCTTGTGACACAATGTGATCACAACACGTGGGTACTCTCAAACCTCCTTATCATCATTCCACTCTTCAAATTCGCGATAAAACAAAACTTCTAATGTTTCCTTACCACTCAACTGGCTCTACTGGACTTAAATCATCACTCGACTTTAACTTACAATCAATATTATTGGCTCCTATGACAACTGAGGTACTAGACTCATGGACTAATGACCAAACATCTCTCTACTTCCAACCTTATTCTAAGTTTCATGCGTGGGATGTCTCGCAAAGAGAAATCCAAACAAGGAACCCCCCCAATACACTATTACCTAGGATAGTCGGTTATCGAAATCCGTTGGGTCCTCCGTCTATGACCTATACTCTTGTATTCAGTCTTTTAATAGAAAAACTACATCTCCTCCCGTAGTGGTACTGAAATAAAGGACTTTTTATATATATTTTTTTTTTTACTAATTGCACTATTTCTTAGTCTTGGTGGTAGTCACCTTCCATAAACTCGTACGTATACAATCGGGACTCTCAAGATCCCTTTCCCAAACATATGAATATAAGTATTAACTTGCACATTCCAAAAGGTTAAATATAATAATTTGCTCCTCCTAACACTAAGTCCTGAGCGCTACACATAATAATGAGTGAAATATTTCATCCCAACGGTAAACCCAATACACACTGAATCATAATAACAAAATCCCTAAACACCCTGGAATTAAACATTTACGTACCACTCTACCCTTCAAAGTCTCTATAATATAAAATATGAGTGCAAGCCCGACCCTCTCGCAAGTGAGGTTTTTACCAGAACTTAACATACTGCACTAATGCAGCAACCCCGATAGCCTTCCATTCACTTCCCACTATTGTTTTAACCATTTTTATAAATCCATAATTAGTATAATAATATACTCGCATATCACATCACTAAAACGAGTCATCTCAATAAAGTGTATAAATCACTAACAGTGATCCTGATTTCATTTGTCATGAGCTTAATATCAGCAAATATTTCAAGCCGATCAAGCAGAGACGTAGAGTATTCAGTCCCGAGAAAAATATGGCTATTCAAGTGGAAATGGAAAAACTACAGAAAGCTCAATTCATTGAGGATGTCAAATACTCTGATTAGCTAGCAAATGTGGTAATGATCAAGAAGAAGAACGACAAGTGGAGCACGTGTGTAGATTTCACTGACCTGAATAAAGCATGCCCAAAAGGTCACTTTCCTTTACTAAGGATTGATCAACTGGTAAATGCAACTGCATGTCATTAGATGCTCATTTTCATGAAGCCTGGAGATAGGGAGAGCACTTCTTTCATTACCAGTCGAGGAACTTACTCTTACAATGTCAGGCCTTTTAGATTGAAAAATCCTGGAGCTACTTATCAGAGACTGGTAAATAAAGTGTTTGAGAAACAAATCGGCAAAAACATGGAGGTTTATATAGACGATATTGTTGATGTAAAAAACTAGATGCAATGTAATTAATCAATCACAGATAAATGAAAATAAATAAATGAGACTCGAGATTTTTAAAGTGGTTTGGCCTTAAGAAAATAACCTATGTTCACTGTTATTATGTTGCCTGAGTGTTTGTTTCTCTCTGAATTTCAAGAGATTCTGAAGTCCCCCATGATGACGGGAGCACAAATATATTTATAGCCTTGAGGCTGTACGTATGATAAGGCAATAAGTTGTCATTTAATAGCCATATACAGTTGTATAATAAGAATACTCCTTAAATGTAAGGTGCATTAAATGCGTAGTAATCTTCTGAATGAAGTGATCTTCACGCTAAGTAGCTCGGTACACTTGAGTAGCTCGGTACGCTAAGTTGCTCAGAATACTTGAGTACCTCGGTACACTACGTTGCTCTGCACGCTAAGTAGCTCGGTACACTTGAGTAGCTCGGTACGCTAAGTTGCTTAGAATACTTGAGCAGCTCAGTACACTACGTTGTTCGGTGTTGTATGTTGTTCGTTGAAAGTATTTGTATTCGTCATGTAGATAGACACCGGTCTTCATATGATTGGTCCATGTCAGCTGACTAAATTTAGTATCAATAGAAGCCCCCAATGTTTCATAGTTGAGTTTGAGGAAAAGAGTGTGGAACATTTTGCTCGAAAGTTACTCGGTTTACTGGTCTTCGGAGCTTTAGGAAAATTTTTATTGTATTTAATATCTTTTAAGTGCGTAATGCCAAACTTCATAAATATTTTGAATTTTTCACTATTACTTCGATATTTGTGCCTTTTTCTTCTTTTAGCCGCCGAAAATGCAAACATCTTCCCTTGTAATCATTGCCAATCTCTATTCCCGAGGTAAAGTATTTAAGTACGACATAAATCCCATCATTTTCTACTTTTCAAATCTGTACTTCTGAACTCTTCATTTTCTCTCTATCTTGTGCCTTCGTTCTTTCCATCGTTCATTGCCAACCGATCTTTGTTTCTTATGTAAGATTTTCTTTCTTCTTCTTTATTTTCTTTATTCACCATGGTTTATCTTATTGAATCATTAGATAAATTTCGGTCTGATTTTTCTATCCCTTCCTGGGTTATTTTGGAAGAACTTCCTTGTCCTTTTGATTTATTTTCTTTAGCGGAGGGACACTGGATCCTAACGCTTTTTATGGCTGAGTGTGGCTTTTCCTTCCCGCTAAATCCTTTATGTTTGGATTTTTGCCAATACTTTGATATTATTCCTGCAAAAGTATCCCCAAATACATGGAGGGTTGTTAATGGCGTGTATAGACTAAATCAAATTCACGGAACCCATTTAGGCATTCCAGAAATTATGTATTGTTATAGATGGGTTACCAATGATACAACTTTTTATTTAAAAACTAGGTTATTGAATAGTGATTTAGTTGTCAATCTTCCCGATGCCAATAGGGACTATTTTGATCATGGCGTTGTGATGAAAAATTGGCAACACCCCCCGTTAACCGGAGATGATGTATACCGAGGTCCCGGATGTCCGCTTTATGGCAATGGGATAGGTTGCTTTTTATTTTTCAAATCTTGTTTACTTTGTATTCGATGGTCACTGACATTAATTTTATTTGTTATAGTTGACAGGAAAAGGAAACTGATATTAATTTAAATGATTTGAAACCTATATAGAGTTTGCATTAGTCGATCAGTGGAGAGCATGTGAGGTCTGCTTCATACTTGTTGAGGTACATAAGCTCCACCTCATCTTTCATTGCTCGTCCTGTGGTGGTTAATCTTTATCGGGTACCATCTTCTGAGACCAGTGTGGAAGTATCTTCTTTCGCTTTAAGTATTCCCCTTACTGATCCGATGAAGAAGAGGAAAGCTCCCACATTTTTTGACAAGTCTGCCATTACCGCTGAAGGGGCAAAGAAAAATAACAAGATGCCCCAATTGATGGGATAAAGAATGTAGATGTACCCCCATCTACTGCTGCCAAGGAAACTGTCAAGAAGCCCCCGATACCTCCAGAAGAGACAACACCTTCGATTGAAACTGTTGCCATTTCACAAGGAGAGGCAACACCTTTGATTGAAGGTGCTTCCCTAATGAGATTGAAGAGAGGTCCTACTGATTCTGATTCTCGACCTTTAACTTCTGAGGGTAATATTCCAGCTTTTGTTCCCCCGAGTTCTACCGTGGGTTTGATCAAATCTTGGACTGTCCTAGAATTCTAAGGTGTTGAGGATACTCTTTCTCGTGAGAAAGTTACTACTTTGGCTGCTCAACATATTGCGTCAGTAAGTACTATTAACCTGACTCCTTCATCTTCCAATGTTATATTCATATTTTGATTTAAACTTCTTTCTTTTTTAGCTTGTGACATGTTTCAATAGTATTTTGAAGAAAGATGAATCCATCAAGGCTTCCACTTCCTCAGGTGGAATAGTAGAAGCTTTTGCTGGATTAACTCAATATTTGAAGGAATCTCGTCAGAAATATGAGGAAGACAAAAAGTCCTAGGAGAAGAAACTCCAGTCTGTTGAAACAGGACGAGATCAAGCTGTGAAAACCTCCAAAGAGTTGGAGAAGAATTTGAAGGATGCTAAAAGATGTAAAGAAGAGCTTGAGGTCAAGATTAAATATGTCGAGGAAGTTATCGTCCAACTTTAAGATGCTGAACGACGTAAGAAAGAGGTAGAAGAGAAACTGAAATCTACCGAAGAGCTCCTCAGGGAAAAAACTTCCTTGGAGAGGGCAAAAAGTAAAGTTGTTATTAAAGAATATTTTAGTGCTAGTTGGGACAAAGGTTGGAACAAGGGCTTGTATACTATGTCCTCTCAGATGGAGTATGCTAGTGTTAAGTATTTTAAGGATGGATGTGTAGCATCTTTGAATAAATTGAAGGTTTCTAAAAATTCTGAGTTATTCCAGCAGTATACTCATGGCCCTCCTCCTTCTCCTGGAGAAGAAGAAGAAGTAGATGAAGCTGCATCAGATGAGTCTTTTATGATGATAGGAGAGTAAGTCCCTATTATTGCTGTTATTTAGCCTTCCGAGCAAGTCCAACAAGCTAGCACATCTATCGAGCAACTTCCATTGCCCTCCGAGCAACCAACCCCTTCATCCAAAGAGTCCAAAGATGTTTTAAGAAATAAGGAGAAGGTGTAAAGTTGTTTGGTTCTTTTATTGCGTTGTTTCTCAATTGTAACCCTGAAATGTATTTTCCTGTGTTATGATGAATAAAAATGAACTTTTGTTTTTATTCTTGAATTTTTCTCTTACTTGCTCTGTTCGCACCATTGTTGATTTTGTTTTTTACTTTCTCCTTGATAATTTGTGGCCAGAATGGAAATCTTATCAGTTAATGAAACAGAGTTGATGAAGAAATGCAATGATTATTTCAAAGCTGGTCATGTAGACTTTACTGAAGCTCAAATAATCGACTTTCTTGGCTCCGATGCCTCTGAACGAGAAATTGATGCCTACCAATACTTGAAGAGTCTACTTGATCGTGCTATAGGCAACAATGTGGCTTATTATAAAATGATTAAAGATCTTTAAGGAATGATCGAGGAACTTCAACAGCAATACAAAGAGTCTAGTAAACTTCTTCATGAGGGTTACGAGCAAAAATGCAAATAACTGAGCGCTGATTAGGGTTATGATAAGTATCTCTCTGCTCATAAAAGAAGAGAAAATGTTCTAAGTCATGAGGTTGAAGAGCATAGGCATATTGCCAAGCTGCTGGAAGAAGAAAATGCCACGCTACAAGAGGAGATAAAACAACTCAAAACTGAGGCCTCTTCTTTCTCGGGAGCCTTGGTTCCGATCAATGACAATGGTTATTCCTTTTTAGAGGTCGAAAATTCTACCTTGAGAGAAGAGATGGAGACTTTGAAACAAACTAAACAGACATCCTCCTCAAGGGCTAGAGGTAGAGGTAGAGTTGTTCGAAAAAGTGTTGAAGAGACAAGGACTGACCAGACTTTAATAGATCAAGCTACTCAGATAAAAGCCAAAACTCAGGCCTTGGTCAAAATGACTTAGAAACTGCAAACTCTTACCAATCAACTCTCTGCTCAAAACTCTGCATTCAAAAGTAAAGATCTTCTGATAAAAAATCTTCATGAGCAGCTTGATAGAGTGACCTATCAATTTCATAAGCAACCCAAAGAGTTTTGGATGGCGGGGTATAATGAGGCTCTGTATCATCTTAATGCTCATTTGGAGCAGTCGAACAACGAAGGATATAAGCAGGGATGGTTGAATGCCTTATGTGTTCTGAAACTGGAGCAGGCTCATTTCTTATGGGACTATTATGAACCTGTAGTTCTTGATTTACCTATGCCTCCCTTCAAACTTGACCTTAGATGGATTCCATCCCGTGCTATTCCTCGAGTTTTGATCTCTAAGTATCTTGGTGATTATGATCTTTATGTCAATTTTGAGATAGCTTGTCCTGAGCATTTGCTTGATTAACCATCTATGATCAACATCAGAATGCTGTGAGATCTGAACTTTATCAATTCCTCTTATGCTTTAGATGATCCTCCAGCTGGGGTGGAACCTATATCAACGTCAGAAGGAAAGAAACCCATAGAATAGGAAACTTATGATCGAATGAAAATTTAGATCGTCTCTATGTAATATGATTGCATTTTAATGAATGAAAATTTAGTCTTTATTTTCTCGAAAATGTTTTTCTTCTGATTTGCTAAATAAATATGTAGTCTGTTTAAAGTGATTTATCACTTCTTTAAGCAATGGAATGATTTTTATTCCTTATTCCTGCTCAGTTGTAGTACTCTTACTTGGATTACCATGTTGTCGACCAATCGTAGTTGGTGGTAATTAATTGACCGACCGACCGTAGTTGGTGGTAATTGATTGATCGACCAATCGTAGTTGGTGGTAGTTGATTGACCAACCAACCGTAGTTGGTGGTAATTGATTGATCGACCAATCGTAGTTGGTGGTAATTGATTGACCGACCAACCATAGTTGGTGGTTGTTGATGCTGATTTTGTGTAGCACTAGTACTCCGAAAAAAATCGAATAAAAAAAATAATATGGGCAAATCATCACTTTTATTCATCTTAATATAAAACAGGTTACAAGTGCTATTGATAATATTTACGCAAGTGCTCCGCATTCCATGCATTCTTGAACTCTTCCCCTTACAAGGTTTCCATTCTGTATGTTCCAGGATGAACAACTTTAGTTACTCGGTAGGGCACATGCCAGTTGGCCTCCAGCTTGTTGTGTTTTTGGATTACCTTTTTCAATACATAGTCTCCTTCTTTCAGATCACATTTCTTCACTCTTTTGTTGTAGAATAAAGATGTTCATTGTTGGTAGGCTGTATTTCTGATTGTGGCTTCTTCTCTGACTTCTTCGAGCATGTCCAAATTTAAGCATCTCATCAAATCGCTTACAGGAGAATTGAAATTTAACACTCTGTGAGTAGGCAGGCTTAATTCAGCAGGTATGATAACTTCATTTCTGAAGGCTAACATGTATGGAGACTCCCCAGTTACTGTTTGTTGAGTAGTGCGATAGGCCCATAGAATAGACGGTATCTCGTTAATCCAATTTCCCTTTGCTTCATCCAACCTTTTCTTTAAAGCGTTTAGCAGAGTCTTGTTCGTCACTTATGTTTGTCCATTACACTGAGGATGCCCTGGTGCAGAATGGATCTTTTGGACATTGGACTGATGACAATATGCAGCGAACCCCTCATTGTCACATTGAGTACCATGATTAGTGATAAATGCATGTGGGAGGATATATCTGCAAATGATATTCATCCATATGAATTGATAAACCCTGTTGTATGACATATCGATGAGGGGTTCAGCCTCCACCCATTTAGTGAAATAATCTACCGCGACCACCAAATATTTAAATCTCCCTTTAGTTGTTGGAAGTGGTCCAACTAAATATATGCCCCACATAGCAAATGGCCAAGGAGAAGTGACGGATGTTAGCAATGCTTGGGGAGTTCTTCGAATGGAGTAGAAACATTGGCATTTATCACACTTCTTTGCGTAAGTTATACAGTCAGCTCTCATAATTGGCCAGTAATAACCCTGAGTTATTATTCTTTATAAGAGTGTCTGACCTGCTACATGATCTCCACAAGACCCTTCGTGAATTTCTTCAATTAAAATTTTCACTTCAGAGGGATGCACACACCTCTGTAACCCTGCTATAATGCCTCTTCTGTATAAAATACCATTGGTTAGTACATAACGAGCAGCTTTGAATTTCAATCTCTTGGCCGTAAATCGATCAGTTGGTATAACTCCTTCAATGTATGCCCTTATGGGGTCCATCCATGATGGTCCCAGGTCTAGGGTAATAAACTTCACCATCAAATCTTCATCTATGCATCGATCAGCCAAAACCTCAATTGGGATTGTTTGTCGTAGCTCGGTGCGTGTTGTTGAAGCTAACCGAGCTAATGCATCAGCTCTAGCATTCTCCAGTCTGGGTATTCAGATCAACTTAACCGCTGCGAAAGTTAATACCACTTCAATAGCTTTTGCATGGTACTTGAGCATCAATAACCCCTTTACTGCATACAACCCAAGAATTTGATTCAAAATTAATTGTGAATCACTAAAAATAATAACTTGCTCAGCATTCATGGCTTTAGCTAAATTGAGACCCAGGATTATGGCTTCATATTTAAATTCATTATTGGAAGCTTTAAATTGAAAGCGTAAGGCATATTCAATATCTGATCCATCCGGGCTGTTAAGAATCACCCCAGCTCCACTACCTGTAGAACATTAAGACCCATCTACAAACAAATTCCATATGGACATATCATTATCAAACTCTTGGTCTGACAAAGTTCCTCGATGGAATATTTGATATTTCCTTTCATCTTTCTTCATCGCAGGGCTATCGCCTGATGTCTCTTGCTGCTCGCTATCCATTTTTTTGGTTGATCTGTAAATGGGAGTTGGTCGGGGTTTATTTGTGATGATCCCGTAACATCCATGAGTTGCTCGCCATCAACCTTCTGTTGGTCGGGTGTTTTCAGATATGTAAACTCTGCGATAAACTCTGCTACTTCCTGCCCTTTAAGTGATGATCTGGGCTCATAGACAATATCATATTCACCCAGTTCAACTACCCAATACATCAATCTTCCTAATTTCTTTGGCTTGTGCAGAGCTTGTCTTAATGGCATATCAGTGTATACCACTATAGTGTGGGCTTGGAAGTATGGCCTCATCCTCCTGTTGGCTTCAATCAGTGTTAATGCCAACTTCTCTAACCTTGGATATCTAATCTATGCTCCTCGGAAAGCCTTGCTGGTGTAGTACACTGGTTTTTGCACTCCATCTTCCAATATTATCAACGCCGAGCTCACCGCGTTCTCTGAAACCGCCAAATACAGATATAATTTTCTCCCATTACAGGTACGGATAATAGTCGAGGTTTTCCCATATATTTCTTCAATTTCTAAAAGGCTTCTTCACATTCATCATTCCATTAAAAAGTTTTCTAAGTGTTTTGAAGAATGGGAGATACCTATCAGTTGCTCATGACAAAAATCTATTCAGTGCTGCCACACGTCCTGTAAGGCTTTGCACCTCCTTCTTCTTTGTAGGGGATCGTAACTCTAGTAAAGGTTTAATCTTCTCGGGGTTTGCTTCAATGACTCGTTGATTAATAATGTACCCGAGAAATATGCCTTCTCATACACCAAATACACATTGGTGGGGTTCAACTTCATTTGATATTTTTCCAGCTGATCGAAAGTTTGGCTCAGGTCAGCTAGATGATCATCATCTTTTTTACTCTTCGTTAGCATATCATCAATATAAACCTCCATGTTGTGGACAATCTGCTTCGTGAACACTTTATTCATTAGCCGTTGATATGTTGCACCTTTATTTTTTAGTCCAAAAGGCATAACATTATAACAATAAGTTCCTCGTGGGGTTATAAAAGAAGTACTTTCCATGTCTTTCGATTTTATTTTGATCTGATTATAACCAAACTAAGGATCCATGAAACTCAGTAATTCATGTCCCGAGGTAGCATCCACCAACTGGTCAATTCGGGGCAAAGGAAAATAGTCTTATGGATAGGCTTGAAGTCCACACACATCTTCCACTTATTGTTTTTCTTCTTCACTGTCATGACATTTGCTAGCCAATCAGGATACTTGACATCTTTAATGAAAGAGGCCTTCTGCAGCTTCTCGACTTCCTCGTGTATGGCTTGATTCTTTTTGGGGCTGAACACTCTTCTTCGTTGCTTCACAGGCTTGATCTCCTTATTCACATTCAGCTCGTGGCATAGGAAAGACGGGTCTATCCCTGGCATGTCTTCATGGCTCCATGCAAAAGTCTGCTTTCTGCATGTCAAAAATGCCACAAGTTCTTGTTTTATTGGTGGATCTAATGAAGCACTAATTTTAGTTATTCATTTTGGGTGTTCATCGTCCAGAAATATGTTTTCTGTTGCTTCCATGACTTGACCTTTGACCAACTGAGATTCATCTCTTGGATCCAAGGTTTCAATCACTATTTCTTCTGTTTCATCCCCTTAATACGTGGTGGTCTTCTTCCTGGCTTCCTCCAATTCTTCTTGTTCGGTAGATGAATAATAGCACTCCCAAGCTACTTTCCGATCGCCTTTCACAACTCCCACTCCGAAATTGGTTGGGAACTTTAAACATTGATGCACCTTAGATGGTACTACCCCATATTTTTTCACACCTACTCTCCCCATGATGATATTGTAAGCTGATTGAATGTTTTTTACCCATTACAAAGAAACGTACTTTCTCTATTCTGCAGGCGTACCACGTACCAATGAGCATGTCCAACTTGATCGTCCTAAGTGGAAAAACTTTTTCACCAGTAAAATCGAGGAGGGGCCTATGATATGTCTCCAACTGGGCTAGATTTAAGTTTAAACTGTCAAAGCATGGATAGAACTTAATATCTTCCAAGCTACCCTTATCCACCAATACTGTAGAAATCACCACATCTTTCATTCTCATTTTGATCACTAAAGGATCGTCATGAGGATATAGTACACCTGCCAAATCATTTTTGGAGAAGATAATGACTAGCTTATCCTTGTTTACCTTCCTCGGGCGGTCATCTTCAGCCAAATTAATACGCTATATGTAAGATCAAGCTTGTGCCTCATTGAGATAAGCTTTTCTTTCCGCAGTATGATCTCCACCACATGTCTCTCCCCCTGTAATTACATCATATTTAAATGATCCAAAATGGATTGAAAATACCTCACGTTCGGGTTGCCTAGGTTTTTTAGGTAGGTCAGGACCATCTTCTGGATCATCTTTGTGATCTCTCTTCTTGTCATCTCTTGCTCGGTGAGGTGATTTGGATCTTTGCCTTTCTCTATCATTGGTCCTCCCACCATTTTGGCGATCAACATACTTGGTTAGTTTTCCTCACCTAATGAGCGCTTCAATTTCATTCTAGAGAGCTATGCATCGTTTGGTCGTATGCCCATGATCTTTGTGGAATTCGCAATATTTAGACTTATACCTTTTGTCTAGTTCTGTCTTCATTTTCTCGGGCCAGGCTAGCTCCTCGCTGTTCTTGATTTCCTCCAGAATGTGATTTACATCTACTGTCAAAGGAGTGTAATTCCCATATCTTCTCAGATGTTCCAATGTCTTGCTCTTTGACTGCTTGCTGACACCATTATTCTTTTAATCTTTCTTCTCAGTTTTGCTACCTTCAGCCTTGATCTCTTTGGTATTAGCATTCTTCTTTGCAGCCATGGCTTCCTCGGTGTTCATTATCTTTACTGCTTTTGCCATCAATTCAGCCATAGACCTTGGAGGGTCTTTAACCAAAGTATAATATAACTTGTTTGGTAATAGACCACTCATCAGAGCAGTGATTGATGTTTTCTCCTCATAATCAGTTACCTCAAGCTTCTCGTTATTAAAACGAGTGATATAATCCCTGGTGATTTCTCCAACATTTTGTCTCACACTTAATAGATTTTCCACTCTCTTAACTGGTTTCGATCTGAAATAGAAATTTCGTATAAAGAGTTCTGCCAGTTGGTGGAAAGTGGCAATCTTCCCCCGAGGAAGATTATTACACCATATTCGGACTTACCCGGTAATAGTTCCTAAGAATTCCCTGCACCGCATTTCATCAGGGAATGTATAGATGTCGGTAGCAGCATGATATTTCTCTATGCGATAGACTGGATCAATCTTCCTATCAAACTTGGGTGTTACTGCTGAAGCTTTGAATTTGGATGGTGTAGGGAAATTCACAATTGCTTTTACAAAAGGCGATCCTTGGACAAAAGTTCTTTGGAGAGGGTTCTTGGCTTTATCCATTTCCCCTAACCCGTCTTCCAATCTTTGAATGGAGCCCTTCCATGCATCATTCCCAGTCTCGGAACGATTGATTCGTGCAACTGATCGCGCTGAATTTTCTTCTTGCGATTTTTCGCTTTGAGTTATTGGGTGTGATTGGGCAGAACCTTCCCTTAGATCGGTTGGTTGTTGAGTGTCCCTCGTCGCAACTCTAGGAGCGTTTCTTTTTTCTCCTGGGACCCAAATGATCAAAAGGAGAGACTCTACTCAACCTTTCCAGAACGCTAGCTTGCTCTGGAGTTAAAGAAACATTTTGATGAGAATGAGTAACTCGTACCGAAGATGTTCGGCTAGGTTCATATGAAGGATCATTAGATCTCTCAGTATGATAAGAACCAGTACGCCTAAATCGAGAGCCCTCTGCAAGTAGCGTACGTCTAGTCCTTGAATATGGCAAATGGGTGTTTCTCTGAACACTTCTTTGTCCAGACTGGGCAGGTACTTCATTACGAATAGTTTATATAAGCTGATGCATGGTTTCTTGCATGGTTGTTTGCCCTTGAGACAAATTAGCCATATGCAGCCAGATCTTGAATAGATGGGGGGTTAGAAGGGTTTAGAGGGATCCCAGTTGTGTTCCGGTTACTGGATTCTGGGATCTCAGCCATAAATGATGAATTGTTTTATAGAAAAATGATAAATATAGTCGATCTCCCACAGACGGCGCCAATCAGTTGATGTAAAAAACTAGATGCAATCTAATTAATCTATCATAAATAAATGAAATTAAATAAATGAGACTCAAAATTTTTAAAGTGGTTCGGCCTTAAGAAAATGACCTACGTCCATTGTTATTATATTGGTTGAATGTTTGCTTCTCTTTAAATTTCAAGAGATTCTGAAGTCCCCCATGATGACGGGATCACGAAATATTTATAGCCTTTAGGCTGTACGTATGATAAGGTAATAAGCTGTCATTTAGTCGCCATATACAGCTGTATAATAAGAATACGCATTAAATGTAAGGTGCATTAAATGCATAGTTATCTTCTGAATAAAGTACTATGCACGCTAAGTAGCTCGGTACCCTTGAGTAGCTCGATAGTCAAAGTTGCTCGGAATACTTAAGTAGCTCGGTACACTACGTTGCTCTGCACACTAAGTAGCTCGGTACACTTGAGTAGCTCGGTACTCTAAGTTTCTCGGAATACTTAAGCATCTCGATACACTACGTTGTTCGATGATGTATGTTGCTCATTGAAAGTATTTGTATTCGTCATGTAGATGGACACGTGTCTTCATATGATTGGTCATCGTCAACTGACTAAATTTGGTATCAACAGATATGATCACTAAGAGTAAACATGTTGCCGACCATATTGTAGATCTAGCTTAAAACTGTAATCAATTGGAAAAGCATAAGATGAAACTCAACCCAACCAAGTGTGTGTTTGGTGTTCAAGAAGGAATTTTCCTGGGTTATGTTGTAAACCAGAGGGGAATATAAGTTAATCCAGTAAAAATCAAAGCTCAAATGCAATCCCCAACCTGCAAGAAAGATGTTCAAAGACTCACTGGAAGAATAGTTGTTCTCAACTGGTTTATGTCCCGCGCCACAGATAAATGCCTGCCATTCTTTAAGGTGCTCAGAAAGACCTTTGAGTGGAACGAGGAGTGCGAAAAGGCATTTCAAGAATTGAAGAAATATTTGGGTTCTTCACCATTATTGTCCTAACTAACTCTGGGTGAGAAATTGTATTTTTATTTAGCTATTTCTAAATTTTTAGTTAGCTTGGCACTCATCCGACTGGAAGATGGAGAGAAAAACCAGTATACTACACTAGTAAGGCATTTAGAGGAGCGTAGATCAGATACCCGCGCTTGGAAAATTTTTATTTAGCCCTTATTGAAGCCTCTTGACGAATTAAGTCTTATTTCCAAACTCATACAATAATGGTATATACAGATTTACCTCTTCGGCAAGCACTTCATAAGCCAGAGAAATCAAGCAGACTTGTGTGTTGGGTGGTAGAACTAGCAGAGTATGATATAATTTATGAGCCTAGATCGTCATTGAAGGGCTTGGCTATGGCAAATTTTATCACAAAGTTTAAATACCCCGAGATAATAACTCAACCTACTTTGTCAGCCGAGAAGACTTCTCTGGAAGAGAGATCAGTCCAAAAATAAACCAAGGTTGTGGCCAATCAACTTGAATCATTTATTGTTCAAGAAATGGCTCAATAGTACCCGGAGGAGAGCAAAAAGATTTTCAAGCAAAAAGTGTTATCTGTAGAAAGCTTCGATGATGAAATTCCCTTGTGGAAATTGTATGTGGATGGATCTTTATGCACAACATGCAACGGGGCTGGTATCATACTCTTGATAATCTTGATGTCGAATATGCTCTCAGATTTAAATTTTAGGCCTCAAACAATGAAGCCGACTACGAGGCATTAATAACAGATCTAGAATTAGCCTTATCATTAGGAGCCGAGAAAGGGATGGCGCATAGTGATTCTCAATTGATTGTCAATAAGGTTCTTCAGATATATGGAGTTAAAGGAGATTTAATGGTTAAATACTTGGCCAAAACCATGGAAGTGATTTCCAAATTTGCAGCTGCAAAGACGGTCAGGATACCAAGGAAAGAAAATGCCCGAGTAGATGCACTTGCTCGGCTAGCTTCAGTAACTATAATAGAGCTCAGCAGAAGCATATCAATGGATATCCTAGCATCAAGAAGCCTAGAAGAACATCTTATGGTCAGTTTCATTGGTATAGACTTAGGGCATTCATGGATGGATCCGATCAAAGACTACATCGACAAAGGGGTCCTACCAATTTATTCAAAGGATGCCAGAAAACTCAGGTACAAGGCAATCAGATATGTGTTGGAGAGAGGAGTCCTATACAAAAGGGATTACACGGTTTCCTTACTATAGTGTGTTCAGCCTTTAGAAGTGGAAGAATTAATTAAAGAGGTGAATGAAGGGTCTTGTGGGACTCACATAGCTGGTCGATCATTGGTCCAAAGAATTGCCATGCAGGGGTATTATTGGTCGGCCATGAAGGCAAATTGTATAAATTTTGTCAGAAAGTGTGACAAGTACCAAAAGTTCGCAACAATTCACAAAAGATCGGGGGCTGCTCTAACGCCAATCACTTCTCCTTCGCCTTTCTCCATTTGGGGAATTGACTTTGGCCCACTGCCAACGATAAAAGGCAAGTTTAAGTACTTGGTGGCGGTGGATTACTTCACAAAATGGGTAGAAGGTAAGCCATTGATAGGCATGCCCTATGAGAAAGTTTTTCAGTTCATATGGAAACACATCATATGTATGTAAAGAATGACTTATGCTTTTATTACCGACCATGGCACTTAATTTGATAATGATGATTTTAAGGCGTACTGTGTCCAATTAAAGAACAAAGTACAATAGCCATATGGACATAACAAATAAAACTTTGCTTGATGGAGTGAAGAAGAGACTTGATGCTGCAAAGGGCAACTGTATTAATGAGTTGCACTCTGTTCTCTGGGCATACAGAACCATGCCGAGAAGGTCTACTAGAGAAATGCCTTACATGCTTGCATTTGTGACAGAAGCTATGGTACCAGCCGAGGTAGGCCTACCAAGTCATAAAGTGTTGAACTTTAACTCTCCTAAAAGTGATTTGATGAGACGATTGGACTTGAATTTGGTGGAAGAAGCCAGAGAAGATCCTACCCTTAAAGTTGCTGCCTATCAACAAAAAACTGTCCGTTTTTACGATAAAAGGGTTGAGCCGACCAACTTAAGAGAAGGGAATTATGTCCTTAAGAAAATTATTCAAAAAGGAAATAAGTTGGAAGAAAAATCGCATGGTCCTTATTGCATTTCGTAGGTCGTCCGACCAGGAACCTTTCGATTGGAAACTCTTGATGGGGAGGAATTCAAAAACCCCTAGAACACACACCATCTCCGAAAGTATTACCAGTAGTAGGAAACATTTATGTAGTTGTTGCTTTCAAGATGAAATAAAGTCATGATTCCTGTTTAATTATACTCCTATTTTTGAAATTTTCTTCGGAGTATAGTTAAATATGTCACCAAACAGATTTGGTCTCTGTCGACCAGAAGATAAAGGTACTATTACAATTGTTTAAATCAGGTTCCCAACACCTGTTACTTCATCATTAGGTCCCCAACACATGTTATTTCCTCAGATTCCCAATGCATGCTCCCCTAATGATCGTTACTTCATGTATGATTTTAGGTCATGAACTATAAGAGCCTAATGATCATTACTTCTTATATGACATCACCTTTTGATGGGTCACGAATGAGAAGCCTGTAAAAATTCTTGTATAGACAAAATATGCTTTACCCGATTAAGTTAGATCATGGGATATACATATACACATCCCTAATACACTTGGTCACCATTGATAACTGATGATAATGCTTAGATCAAAACTATTTAGTTTTATTTAAGTATATTAGTAGAATCTAAAGCCTTATAACATCAAAAGTTCATACTTGTTAAAAAATTTGATTACCTAGTTTACCAACATATTAACTAATCATTGGCTTAAACATAAATATCCAAATTGAAATTACATACGAACATGATTGCAAAGCAAAATCTTTTCATTCCAACATAAAATTATTACAAGTTACATTCAACAAATAAAAAATATATAATTATTCGGTCGGATGTTTTCCTAGTACTTTATCCATGCCTGCTGGAGGATCATCCAATGTATAGGGAGATTTTATGAAATTGAAGTCCCTCAATATTTGCCTATTGCTGCTGCTTGGCATATTGATCAAGTGTGGAGGACGAACTATTTCAAGTTCATCATGCAAGCCATAATCCCCTAAATATTTAATGATTAGACTTTGGGGAATGGAATTAGGAGGGATCCAACTTATGTCACAATCCAGAAAACCTGGGTCATTCCAATGCCACACTTCATTGCTCTAATCATATTAGTAAAATCAACAGGTTGGTCCACCCCCATATGTAGCCCTCATGATGGCTTTGACATAAGTGATCATTGATATGACATAATGTTTCATTGTAGCCTTCCATCCAAACTTCTCTGTGTTGTTTGTGAAATTAGAAAGGTAGTCTCTCTACTTGATGTTGAAGTTTTTTTAGGACACTACTTTTTATCTATAACTGAGCAGTTTGGTCAGCAATGACAGAATCTTTGGCTTTAAGTTGGATTATAAGTTCAGCAATGGCAGTAATTTTTGCCTTCAACTGGGCAGCCTGGTCGGATAATATTTTCTTTGTTTTTTCATCCTCAATATTAGGCCGAGCAATAATTATTCTTCTTGAATACTGGCCCGACTTAGATATTTCTGTCTACAAAGTCTCCATCTCCTCTAGTAGCCTTGCATTCTCCTCTTCCAAAAAGGAAGCACCTTCACTAAGACCATCAATATTTTATTTCTTCAAGTTATCGAGTTCATCCTTTGTGTCATTATTCTCTTTCTCTAACAGAGAAATAATTTATTGAGCCGACCTAGTATCTTGCCTCAACACAATCTCTTTCCTCCCTAGTGCCGAGGTAAATTTTTGAAGTTTCTTCTCAAAACCATCAGCCTTACTTAAAGCTGTGTATTTAACTTCGTAGTCGACATGGAGATAAGCTCTTGATTCATTATCATCATGCTGCAACTGCCCGATCATCTCATAATACGCAACATTATTTGCTATTTCCTGATCAAGGAGGCTTTGAAGATATGAGTAAGCTTCCTTTACCTGAGTCAAAACATCAATGCCACCAGTAATTCCTCCTCGGACAAATCTAGGTGACCATCTTGAAACAAACTGTTGCAACGTCTGAGTAAGTCGGAATCAACCGAAGCAATCCTTTCGATCCTGATATTAAAATGAAAATTGCAAGTATAAGAGCACAGGCACATAGTCAGGAATAAATATATAAGAATTGTAAGTAAGAGCACCCAAGAAAAGATAAGAAAGCACATCAACATGAATAATGAAAGAAGAAATATATCTTTTCATTGATATAAAGAGATATTACAATGGGAATTTCGTATTACAAAACATAAGGATAGACTAAGAACGCTAGACCTTCTTCTTATCATGAGGATCAAATTGAGCAAGAAGTAGGTCGGGCACAATAGTTGGAACCAAGGCAGACTCATATGGGGCCAAAGAGGAATACCATGGACCCTACTTATCATCAACTTCTTCGTCCAAGTTTGTAGGGGTGCACGGATCATGCCTTTGGAACAATCCTGAATCTTCAGCAGTGTCGACCTCAATTAAAGTCTCAGACGAACCATCTTTAAAGAACTTCATCTTGACATAAGGAATCTGAGCAGAAGTTGCTAAAATTTCCTTTTCCTATCCCAGGTCAAAAGAAGTTTCCTTATCCTTCTTGACAACTAAGTCAGCTGTCAAATCAATAATTTTCTTCTCGACATCTTAGAGAAAAGTCTGATTTAAAATTAACTTATCATTGTCAGCCTTTGTCCTGTGCTCAGCTACAAGCAAGGCAGTCTTCGCCCTCTTTGATGGCTATAATTTTAGTCATCCACGACCGTTTCTCTCTCTCCAAAGCCTCTTCAGAAGTTTTCAAGTATTTTTTTCAAACCCTCAAAAGCTTTCGCTACCTCAGTAGAAGAGGATGCTCTCATTTTGTCATCCTTCTCCATCATTTGGTTAAAATCAGCCAGTAACTGTAAGGAAAACGCATTGTTAGTACGAGAAAATGACATATCCAACCAACACAAATGTGGAAACTTACCGGAGCCAAACTTGGCTAACCCTCTCTATAAGTCTTAAACGGGGCATGGGAGTAGCAGCATCCCTATGTTTTCCAGATTTAATTAATTTCCTAGCCAGACTAGGATGAAAGGGCATAGAAGATGATCCATCAGTAGCTACAGCTTTTTCAACCAACTCCTGTTGATCTAAAGAAGTTTTCTTGGCCTGCTTATCAGTACCCTTTTTCAACCTCCTATATTGAGATGCAACAATTTTAATTTCCTCAGTGATAAGGATCTGAGGTCTTTTTTCAACATATTGAGACTTATTACAAGTCTCAACCTTCTTTTTTCCACTAACATCAGTAACTTTGTTGGCAGGAAGTCCTTCATCCATCAAGTTAGGAATTTTCTTTTTCTATGCTGGCAGAAATGGGAATTTCAGACTTCTTAGCTTTTCGGTGAGCCTCTTCGATGGCTATAATCTTGGTCGTCCACGATCGTTTCTCTCTCTCCAAAGCCTCTTCAGAAGAGTTCAAGGATTTTTTCAAACCCTCAAAAGATTTCGCTACCTCAGTAGAAGAGGATGCTCTCATTTTGTCATCCTTCTCCATCATTTGGTTAAAATCAGCCAATAACTGTAAGGAAAACACATTGTTAGTAGGAGAAAATGACATATCCAACCAACAGAAAATGTGGAAACTTACCGGAGCCAAACTTTGGCTAACCCTCTCTATAAGTCTTAAACGGGGCATGGGAATAGCAGCATCCCTATGTTTTCCAGCTTTAATTAATTTCCTAGCCAGACTAGGATGAAAGGGCATACAAGATGATCCATCAGTAGCTACAGCTTTTTCAACCAACTCCTGTTGATCTAAAGCAGTTTTCTTGGCCTGCTTATCATTACCCTTTTTCAACCTCCTATATTGAGATGCAACAATTTTAATTTCCTCAGTGATAAGGATCTGAGGTCTTTTTTCAACGTATTGAGACTTATTGCAAGTCTCAACCTTCTTTTTGCTACTAACATCAGCAACTTTGTTGGCAGGAAGTCCTTCATCCATCAAGTTAGGAATTTTGTTTTTTCATGCTGGCAGAAATGGGAATTTCAGAATCAAAAGAAGAAGAAGTTGCTTCAACACGAAAACCAGCAAACTTAGTGGCTGAAGATGTAGACACGTGATATATGAGGTTCGTCCTCTTTGATGATGTATGATGGTAATAAATATTTTGTAATTTTCGTTGATGATTATTAATATATTTGGGTTTATTCCATGGTGTATAAATCTGAAGTTCTTTCCGTTTATAATAAATTTTAAGTTTATGTTGAATGTTAATATGATGCCAAGATAAAAATGGTTCAAACCCATTGGGGAGGTGAATACCGCACCTTAAATAACTTTTTGGTACAAGCTACATTGACCATCGTATATCATGCCCTCATACACACGAGTAAAATTGATCATTTGAGCGATGTCATTGCCATATTGTTGAAATGGGATTTGCTTTACTTGCCCACGTTTCCGTCCCTAAAAAATATTGGCATTTTGCAGTTGAGACAACAGTGTATTTAATTAACCGCATGCCATCTCCTATCACCCATGGAATTTCTCCTTTTCAATACCCTTTTAACACAGACTCCTAATTATTTGTTTTTGAAAGTTTTCGTATGCCTTTCTTTTCCCCATCACCATCCCTATAATAATCATAAAATACCATTTCGATATATTCCATTTGACTTTTTGGGTTTTGGTCCTCTATATCTCGGGTATCGTTGTCTGGCACTCGATAGTCATCGCATTTAGATTGCTCACCATGTTCGCTTTGACGAACACATGTATCCTTTTTCGGGTCCATCCATTATTGGTCTTGAACCTACAACTTCATCCCCACCTACACAATCATGGGCGCCTACTACCATTTTCCCACTTTTTCAATCCTTTCCAAATTCAAAAACCAGATCACTATCCTCCAGAAAATCATGTGAGAAAAATTCCACCGTGCATATTTCTTTCCACCCATCTAATACACCACACGAAACTCACTACCTACAGTTCACTCCTTCCCCACTTGATTTCCCAGCGTTACCATTAACATCTACCCATTTACAAAATCTTCAATTTTCTCTCCTACTGACTCGCAACACATATCACAGCATGGCCATGAACCCAAGCCAACTTCTCAATGTATTTTATCTCATAATTGCACCAAAAAATATCTTAGTTTTAATTGTTCCACCCCCGCCAACTTAAACCCACTATCACCCACCACTCTCTCACCTATATCTTTACTTATTTCGTATCCACTCCAATATGGTTCACATATTATCTTTGCCTTGTGGTTGACATATTGAAACCTCACCCCATCACACTTACAACTCCCCCCAACCGCACTCATTCCATGAGCTTCATCAAATCTTCTCTTTGTACCACTCTGCCCATTGAATATACTAATTTTTCCTAGGCCAATAAGTGTCCAAAATGACGTTAAGCCCTGGACGATGAAATCAATGACCACAATCAAAATAGAATTTGGTCGCTCGTTCCTCGTTCACCTCAAATGAATGTGGTTGGTTGCAAATGGTTGTATCAGATCAAACAAAAATTGGACGGCATTATATAACCGCACCAGGCGTGTTTGGTCGCCAAAGGTTTTCGTTAACAATCTGGCCTTGATTATGATGACGAGACATTTTGTCCCGTCGTTAAGACTACGAGTATTCGCAGAGTTCTTTCCATTGCGGTATATAATGGTTGGCTAGTTTGACAAATCTATGTTAATAATGCCTTTTTGCATGTGTTCTCATAGAAGATGTATATGTGCTTCAACCTCTGGGATTTTTAATACATCTATCTACCCGAACATGTGAGTAAGCTTCGTTGTTCCCTATACGGCATAAAACTACGGCATAAAACAGGGTGCTCACTATTGGTTTCATCATCTTACCCAGGTTATACTCCATCTCGACTTCATTACTTCCAAGATAGATGGATCTTTGTGTTCTACTCATGGTGTCACCATTTATGTGGATGCTCTTTTCATTATGGAAAAAAAGACTACCCACATCAACACTCTCATTCACCGATTAGGAAATGAATTCTCAATTAAAGACCTTGGTGCACTTCAGTATTTTCTGGGAATCGTAACTACCCACCATCCTGCTAGACTATTTTTATCTCAAAGTTAGTACATTACCAAATTACTAGAGTGTTCTGGTATGTCACATCACAGCCCGTGCAAATCCCAATTATATCTACTGCTAAACTCTCATAATCAGGGGTGAGCCATTCTCTGACCCCTCAAAAATTAGGCTGATTGTCGGAGCATTACAATATCTCACTCTCACTCGACCAAAATTTACTTTTTACTGTTATTAAAGTTTGTCAATTTATGCATAATCATACTGAAGATCATTGGGTTGCTGTCAAATGAATACTTCGGTATCTCAAAGACATTATTTCTCATGGATTACTCATCACCAAAACTTATGCTACCAACTTATAAGTTTACTCCAACTCCGATTGGGCTGGATGCATTAATAACCGTAAATTTACTGGAGGATATGCCAATTATCTTGGCTCAAACATTAACAGACAGTAGCTCAATCTTCCACCGAGTCTGAATATAAAGCTCTAGCTAACGTTGTTGTTGAACTCACATGGCTTCAATCGTTATTATTTAAAATGGGTATTACTCAAACTCACGCTCCTCTCATTTGTTGCGTCAACATTGGTGCTACGTATCTCTCCGCGCATCCAATTTCTCACGCACAAACAAAACATGTTGAAATTGACCTCATTTTGTTCGTGACAAAGTTGCTCGCTATAATCTTCAGGTTAAATGTATTCCCGTAGACACTCAGTATCGTTTATTGGTATCAGTATCCATTATATATGGGATATTTACCAACATTCCCTGACAACTATACACATGAAAATTCTGTAAAATTTTTCAATGCCATTTCCTTTTTTTTTCCTTTTCCTTTGCCTTTTATTGTTGAACTTTTAAAAATAGCATATAAAAAAAGAACTTGAAGAAAGTTGGGGGGGAACATAACATTTAATATTGTATCATGGTCTGTGTCTATGAGGCGTCCGCGATAAGTTGGCTTAGGTAATTACTTTTATATTTTAATTTTCTTACTTTATTTTTAATAATTGAATTGGGTTATTTTCTTGACCTATTAAGAGAGTGGATTTAATTGTCATTTTATTGGTTGATTGATCTTCAACAAGTAGTTGTATTTTCTGTTATGAGCCTAATGATATGAAATACTATTCTTTAGCAGTACTTAGCTTCCATGGAGCTTTATTCTTGATCTCTGGCATTTCAGTGTGAAATTCCTTCAAAAATTTAAATGTCTAATTGATGTTAAGGTATTGGGAAATCTACAATGGGAAATGTATTCGAAACGATGAATATTATTTTATTTTATTTTAATTTCAATCTGGAATATTAGGTAATGATAACTTTGCCAATAATTTGTATCAGACACCAATATTGGTCTTATACGGCAAAAACAATGGCATAAATTATATGAGTTTGACTGATTTTTAAGCATATTTAATTCATTTATATGCTTCTCAATAAAATAGAAAAAGACAATGAGAATTTCAAGGCCTACCATTGTGTATTTCGCACCGGGTTTGTTCTATTATATTTTGGCTGGAGTTCTTGAAGAGGGTCTAATACAATATTGCCATGTTATACTTGTTTACTATCTAGTAATGTGATTTCTTGTTATAATTTGTAGGTTTATCACACTACCTTATTCTCCTTCTCTCTTCAAAGAATAGGATCACCACCTTGATAAATGTAAGATATTTCTTTTACACCTCAAGTACAGGTTTCCTTTAACACATTCATAACATTCATGTTGAGTTCTATTATTTTTATTGAGTCCTTAACCATTTTATATACATTATAGATGACTTAAAT
The DNA here is from genome assembly GCA_949130495.1 of Sambucus nigra. Lineage (NCBI taxonomy): Eukaryota > Viridiplantae > Streptophyta > Magnoliopsida > Dipsacales > Adoxaceae > Sambucus > Sambucus nigra. Next base: position 41,756 of record CASBWL010000077.1, read on the forward strand.
TACAACTTCTACTTGATAATTGTTTGTTTTAAATTATCATAATAGGTATTACTTCATTTCTTCTCCATCTTGTTTTGTTTATATCATCAGAATGTGATTTCTTTGATATTTGATTTCTCAATTTCTGTATAGGTTAGATTTTTAAGGAAAAAATCTATGCATGAGTAATAAGATGTTAGTATCTCATTCGCAATTGGACGTGTATCTTACTTTATCACTCTTTTTATTTACCATTAATATTTAAGTTTTTCTCACAGTGGAACCAAAAAGGGATATAAGAGTAAATATCAATGTCATATTAATTCTTCAAGGTATGATTTCTCTTATAGTGGACATAGGGCGAGAGTGTGCAGGAACAACTGAAGAAATATTACTCATGTTATATTCAAAGTTGAAAACAATACTTGGGATATTTGTTTTTTTTACTGTTTGCACAAAAACTGACAAGGCCTCCCAATGCCTTGACAAAAAGCCTCTTTTAGTCTTGTTTTCAAAGCATATGTTTTCATCTTTTAGGATCATCTTTTTTTTGGATGTTTAGAGGAAATCTCTTTCTATAGGCATTCTCGTTTTAACTGTTAAAAATCAGCAGGTTTTGAAAGTGGGAAACATGAGAAAAGTTTTTTTTACTTTGTTTATGAATATCCATTATCTCAAGTTTAGCTCCCAATGGAAATAACTCATTCTCCGTTTCCTCTGTGGAACTACTTCCAAGATGTCTATTTTTTAAATGACTTAAATTGGGATATCTGGGTAAAAGGTACACATGTTCATATAGAAGGGAGGTGGGTTTTGAAAATAAGGCCTTCGGTTCTCATCTTAATTGTTTACTTCATATTTACTTATTACAAAGTGAATGTTAATTCTGTTATATTCTCTCTCGATATCCATTCTATGTGGTTCTTTACAATGATCTATAGATTTTTTCTGTCTATTTTTTTCATTCCTTCCTGCACAATGGTATTACTTTTCTAAAATTTGAATGATTGAAAATTAGTGGAAATATGCATTCGGTCTTCTTGCATGGTTTATGTTTGTGAGGGATATCCAATGCCATTGGCTCAATAGACTGCTAATAATTGTTGGAGTTCATCACACGATATTTGATTATTGAGTTGAGTTCTTTTCCTTCCCTGTTAAAAGGTTATATACTAATATTCATTACATCAAGAATTTAAATTTTGTGTTATGATGAGGATTATGCCTGACATATTTTTCTTTTTTTAGTTACTAATCTCAGGAATTACAATTCAGTGGTTTCCATTGAGATTTATTCTTAATCTCAGGTATTTCAGCATATTCTTTTACACCTTAGTTACAGTCTTACAAGTGTCTTTTGAATATTCCTTGTAATTTTGTTGAGTTCCTCATTTATGTATTTAAATTTTCAAAAAAATAAAAGCAGAAAATAATTTCTTCTTTTCTTCTCCATCCTTTTTAGTTTATATCATCATTATGTGATTTTGTTAGAATAAAATTTGTTCTTCTCATTTCTATATAGGTGAGAATTTTAATAAAAAATAGTTTTTTTTGTACTTTGATACGTTCTAATTCTTGATTTTGGACTTAAATACAATTTTAATTAAAAATTAGAGTTTGCCCGAAATGGTTTTAAATTATGTTAATCTTAATAGACATGTAGAATTTTCAATTAAAATGATTTGAAAAATCCTCAAAAATATAAGAATAGAAAAAAATAGAAAGAAAATACAATTGAAATTAAAAAATGTCCAAAACATTAAAAAGAAAAAAAATGGAAAACAAAATTGTCTCCTCACAATCCCCTGCCGTCGAAAAAAGAAAAAAAATCCACGCGCGGCCCCTCCCACCGGCTCCCGCCCACCACCCTCACTATCCCCATCCTACCCCAGTCTCGCCCCTCCCTCTGTGCCAACAGCCCCTCCCCCCACCTCCTTCCCCAGCCCCACCAGATCGTCGGGGCACGTGGGTTGTTATTTTTATTTTTTGGATCTTTTTTTGTGTGTTTCAATTTTCAGTGATTCATTCATTTTGAATTCATTTAAATTTATTTTAGATTGTTTCACCTTTAAATGTATTTTCTTTCCTTTTTAGGATTTAAAAATTACTTTTGAATTCAAAATGACACGTGTCTGTTAAAATTTAACAAACTTTAAAATGTTTTCGAGAAAACTCTAATTTTTAATTAAAAATGTATTGAAGTGTAAAATCGAGAATTAGTGCATATTACAATAAAAAAAACAAAAATGTAAAGGCCTTAATGATCTGTTAAGAACAAGATGTTAGTATCTCATTCAAAATAGGAGGATTATCTTACCTGATAATGTCTTCTTTAGCATTAATTGTTTGTTCTCTCATACTTACTAATGCTAGAAATAATTTGAAGGCGGATGTTAGAATAAATATGCAAGTTTTTCTCACAGTGGAACCGAAAAGGGAAATGGGAATGTTATGTGTGTCAAAGTTGCGTGTTTTTTCATCATATATATATATATATATATATATATATATATATATATATATGTGTGTGTGTGTGTGTGTGTGTGTGTGTGTGTGTGTGTGTGTGTGTGTGTGTGTGCGTGTATATATACTGAGCCTGTTTTTTGGGTTTTGCGTGGGATGCATTTTCAATGGAATGTATACGTACAATCTTTGTAAATAGAGAGTTTGTCCCTTATATGCGAGGAAAAGAAAATAACTTTCTCCATTTTTTACATACGGTAATCAAATAAAATCATTTTCCATTTTCATTCCTATATTTACAGTCATACAACATAATGTTGTTTTTTCGTTAGAGTGCGTAGTAGGCACTTGGAATATTTAGTTAGTTAAATTTCCTTCGACATTAAAGCACTAACTCTAGCCATTATTTGGTGATTGTCTAAATCTGAGATTTTGTTGACTTCACTTTGGACTCGATCTCTAAACACAAACTTTTTTTTGTACTCCCCCAAATTATTATACATGTTTTCTTTTTTAGTCTTGTCCAAATTAATAGTCATGTTTCTAAAAATAATATATAAAACTAGATTAGATTATAAAGTTACCCATCTGAACAATATCCATAAAACAACAATGCTGCAAGTGCATGCCTTGCATTCATAGGTATTTACCGTTTTTAGGAGGATAAATATGGAAAGTAAAAACTTTTCATTAATGTTTGACCTTTAAACTATGACTATTAATTTAGGACAGAGGTAGTAATTGGATATTTTCTATTTTTACTGGTTTGAGTTAATATACTGTTTTATGTGATATAAAACTATGAATGCGAAAGTATTATTATTACCAATATACAACTACTAACTACACACCACCACCACCAACAACACATAAAACTAAACTAAGGAAATGAGTTTCTTTCTCTCTATATATTCTTTTTCTCAATATTAAAGTGTCATTACAAATGAATGGCAAGGGCCTATTTATAGGAGAAAAATTACTTGGTAACCAAGTAATGACCCAAAACACAAAAAAGGACAACCATTAACTTAAAATGACTAATTATTCCCAAATATTCTTGGAGTCTAATTAAAGACTAAAAATAAACGGAAATGACAATATTATTACATTTAAAATACAAAATAAAAGATAGTCTTCTCTCGGGAGCACAATCACGCGCTATTTGTTGCTACGTATCACAAAACACATCATTCTACCCATCTTCGAAAAACTTTTTGTTATTACATTTTCATGAAAGCCTTCAGTTATGTAAAAAATAGGCCATTCGACCAATTTTGATGGGACTTGAGGTCAAATAGGGGGTAGGGAATCGGGTTAAAGTAGGGGAGGTCAATTTTTTATCGGGTTTGATTGTAGTTGAGCATATATTAGTGGAGAAATGGTTAAAATAGGGTTAAAATGGGTTAAGTCAAATTAGGGTAAAAGTTGGGGGCTTAGGATTTGGGGTTTGGGGGTGGCGGGGTTAGGTTTAAGGTTATAGAGGAGGGCTGAAAAGAAGGGGGAAGGGGGTTAAAAAGAAGAGGAAAAATGGTCTGGAGGAGTGGTGGCCTCGGCCAACCTGAGGGCCACTGGTGATGGCCTTTTTCCTCGGGGCTTATGGGGAAAGGTGCGTCGGGGGTGGGGGTGGGGATTGAGGGATCCAGAAAAAAAATTCGAAAAATGTGGTGGAGGAGCGGCAAACTTCCGCGTCAACTTCTCCGGAGGCGAGGTGGCGATTGTGACACCCCGCTTATTCTAATATTGGGTGACTAATCCTCTGCTAAAATAAAATAGAAATCGAGTAAGACTTCATTATCAACATCACTGTCGCAACAAGCAATAAAAATATACACGAATAAAAATGATATGACTAGATCAACATAATGAATCATGGTTCAAATTCTCTGTCGAGTCATCTTGATATCCGTCGAGTTGACTCGATATCGCAGCTAGTCGATCTGATACCGCGAGGCGAATCAATTTTGTTGCGATATTTGTGGAGATCGGGGTGAATCGGCGAGATTTTGTCGTAACCATTTTATATCGGCGAAATAGCGGCCGATATCTCCGTTACTATCAAAGACTCGGCCGATTCTGTGTAGACTTGTAATTGAAGAAGTGCGAGGAACAGCGAATAGGTTTTGGGAGGAAAGAAGGGTAAAAAGCATATGTTCAGTCATGTTGCCAACGTAAGGGTAAGAGGAACTGTCGGCTACGGTTTTTTATTTTGGGAAAAAGACTTCTAGAGTTTTTAGGTGGTTATTATTATAGTTGACCCTTTGTTATATATGCGCTGAAAAAATGTTACATTTAATGGTTTTAAGGATATTTTAATACTTTATTAACAAAAATATTGTTTATTGGGTACGTTTTAACTTGATGTATTACCAGGTTTAAAAATATGTACATCAGTTATACACAAATATGTAACAATCTATTAAAAGAGTATATTCATAAGTTTAAAACATGTACATTATATATTAATAAATATGTATTAATCTGTTTATATGTTTTAAATATTAATAAGGTTAAATTTTTACAGTGGTTAGTAATAAATAGATATTGTCTAAAACAATTCATAAATACGTAACGAATCTGTTCATATATTTTTTAAATGTTTTACAGGTTTTTAAAATGTAAATTGTATATTAATAAAAATATGTACAAAATAATAGTTTATTTTGTTTAATGGCAGAAATCTAAATTTTGTTTAATAGTTTATTTTCTGTTCAAAATAAAAATATTTACAGATCCTTATGTTTTAAAGTTTTTTTATACCAGAAAAATGTTAAAAGGGAATTTATGTTTGTAAATTAACGTTTTTGTGCAAAGTGAAAAATGTTTATGACTCGCTTATGTTTAAAAGTTCTTTTTTTATGTACAACATAAAAAATGTTTACATCAACATTGGTTCAAAAGCTCTTGTTTTTACAAATTAAAAATGGTTACAACTCACGTTTTTATGAATAATGTTTTGTACAAATAATGTTTGAAATAATGCTTAGTAATTCTAAAAATTCCAAAAAATAATGTTTTGTGAAAAATTCCTAAAACTTATGTTCAAATAATGTTTTAAATAATGCTTAGTAATTCTAAAAATTCCAAATAATAATGTTTTGTACAAAATTCCTAAAACTTATGTTCCAAATTCAAATAATGTTTAGTAATTTTAAAATTTTCTAAAATAAATGTCTGGTTCAAAATTGAATCTGACAAGCACATCATGTTTCAGTATAACTAATTGTACAATGCAATACATATTAAAGGATGGTTTTGAGTGTATCTTATTGGTCCACATTGTTAATCTCATTTTTTTAAAATTTTCTATATTTTTTTCATAATTTTTTGTGCTCTCTAAATAGCGTCTCTTTGCGTGTCGCCCCATACTACGATCGATACCGCGACCGAGTTGAAAATCGGGTGTCCCATACCGGGATCGATATCGAGACATAGAACCATGGAATTAATCATCATGCATAAATATATAAATGTAAACGAAATAAACCATCAGTCACTAACAGTAATCATCCAACCGAAATAAAACTGAATAATAAAATATCATCTCTAGCATAAAATAAAGTCATATCCAAACTACGGGCAACATGCCCAAAATAAAAACTGGAATAATAAGAGTCCTATCTAAATAGAAAGAGGTGAGGCGGTTAAGTCAAATCCTGTAGCGTCCACAGCTACTGCAAAGGCAAGAAATGATCTATCCATGTTTCTACTGCACACCTATTTTTTTAAAGAAAATAGAAAACAGATTTGCCCGTGGGTCAAAGCCGAAAATGTTATGAAAATATCTTGCCAGTGATCAATTACTTTAAATCAATAAAACACCTAGTGTATTACTTTCACAATTAATTTACCGGTTGCACTCACATGAGTCCAAAACCTCACCTCTCATCTACAGTGCACATCTAGTGTATTCATTTTATTATCCTAATTATACTACCCAGTCTAACTAGGACAATAACCGCTATCAAAGCCCAAACTCGCTAATAGTCACCACTAGCTAGGTATATACTACCCTCACTTGGTATACGTACATAAATAATATTGTAGCGATAAACTTGCTACACCCATGCTATTAATAAATATACACATTATATCGTAAAACATACATATATATCGCTCGCTATATACGTATAATCGTATCCCCGGAGCATGAACCTTGTAGATACATCCCTCGACCATCAGGATCCAGTCATATCATGCATCACACTGATTCACCGAGTCAGATACTCACCACCGAACCCAACGTAAACACAAATAAATAGAGGCGGTCATAAACATACGTCCCGTGGTCGCAACCATGCCATATCACACCCCACCAGTCTCCAAACCAACACCTATGTTGATGCATTGATAGTGGCCATGCAATACTTGGAGAATCAATCCAACACCTGCTGGTCAACGCCAAGGTGGACTGCCCACTAAGCGCAACCTCCTAACGATAGCACTATCGTGTCGGTATGTTCAATATACAGAAGTAACACACACACACACGTATATATATGTGTAACCCTAATACGTATATATATATATAAAGTACTGAATCCGTACGCAAATCCCACAGCATACTAGTCTCCCAATCATGAAATCCAAACCGACTTTGTGAGTATACGTATAAGTGTTCACTCATTTGAATTTCCCAATTCGTCTCACCTGAATTCATTTACCCGTTACCTTAACACACATACCAAACCCTGAAAATATTTACCAGTAGTCCCACACTACTCTGGAAGCCACTATGCTCATTCCCTAAACTCTAACGGATCAAAATAGTGCATAAACAAAATTCTGGCAGCCAGCAAACCGGACCAGTTCGCTTGGCAGACCGAACTGGTTCGGTCAAGTGAACTGATTCGCTTCCCTAGAAAATCGATTCAGTTTGCTGGGTTGCCAATCGTCTTCTTCCTCGGGTTTTCACCTCTAAAACCCTCCAATGGAGGTCCCAAGCCTCCCAAAACACAATTAATACTCCACATCAATGCAATATCATCCCAAAAGTATTTTAACATCAAATTAAACCTGAATCCATCATCTAAACACAAGGATTCCTGATCATTAATCAATTTAACCAAACCCACAATTAATCAAACTTGAATTTTCCATTGATTCTATCCCCTAATCGATGTTCTACATATTCATACTTGTAAACCCATAATTAAATCACGAAATTCTTACATGTTCATCATCAATTAATTATCCATTACAATCAAAGATTAATCAAAACTTAACTCTCTTACGTTAATTCTGAAAGTTTCAATCTTTAATCTCAGATTTATTCCCATCAATTATGAATGTAATTAACAACATAATTTTGCAATCTAAAGTAAGTAAATACTTACCTTATGGATCTGAATCCCAAGTCTCATGCGTATGAATTATTTGAGTCCGGGTATTAGCCCTTCTTTCTCTTCTCCAAGGTTCTGCTCTCCCTTTTCTTCATTTTTCTCTTCTCTTAAACTCTCCCTTAAGCACAATTATGCAGAGATTAAAAAGTGGGATGTCCACCTCCCTATTCTTTAAATATTCTCTATACACACTCGAATCCCGTATTTAGGTTAAACCCTAGGTGTAAAAAGATCAATATACCCCTATACGGGTCCTGTTATATCTAAAAAGCCCTCGAAACCCAATTATAACACTCGGGTACCTATTCTAAAAAATTTCACCTCGTTTGAGTCATCCAACTACAAATACACCAACATCCCATTAATCGATCCCAACACATGTGTGCAGTACGCGTCGCCCATAAATATACAAATCCACTAACTTAACTCTCTATAGAAATAATATAATAACCCATATCTTTTCACTCACACGCGACATGTAATAAATCACATCTAATTTACTTATCACACGCATGTAATATCTATCGAAACCCAATTTTATTTTTCCAATTAAATAAATAATCATCAAAGTACAAGGTATTACATCGGCTTGCTATCGCAGAGTGTTTCAGAGGGTGGGGAAAAAGATGGGGATGCATTTCAGAGTGTAGTGGTGGTTATGTGGCGGTAAGAGGTGGTGATGGTGGAGGAAGATGAAATAGTAAAGGGTGGAAAAGTGGTGGCAAAAAGGGTTGGTATCATACTCCCTATTAGCGGTGATGGAATCTTGGGTTTCCATCCAATTTGATGTAAATCTATGAATGCGGAAGCGTTATTATTATAACTTCACAACAACTACTAACTACACAACACCACCACCAACAACAAATAAAACTAAAGTAAGGAAATTGGTTTATTTCTCTCTCTATATTCTCTTTCTCAATATTCATGTGTAATTACAAATGAATGCCAAAAGCCTATTTATAGGAGAAAATTACTTGGTAACCATGTAATGACACAAATGGCTAAAAAGGGTAACTAATAACTAAATATGACTAATTAACCTCAAATATTTGGAGGCCAATTAAAGGCTAAAAATAAAAGGAAGTGACAATATTATTACATCTAAAGTACAAAATAAAAGATAAGGTGAGTTTTGTATTTTAAATGATAATATTGTCAGCTTATGTTTTATTACCGCTAGAGTTTCGTACAAATCCCAATATGAAATAAAATAACAAAATACTGAAGTACAACCTATATTAGAATCAATGGAGAAAAATTCACTACGTCCAATGCACTGCAAGTCTGATCCATCACCAGTCCTGCTATCCCTATCATTTAGAATACTTGGGGTGGGGGGAAACATTTATAATTTGGGTCAGAGCCCTAAAGTTGCAAGGATTCTTCACCATGAAAAATATGCAAATTGTTACTATCTCATACTTCACATCTCTCCATCGATGCTCATATGTAATGAGTACCTCACCTCTCATCTAGAAGCAGCCATACTCGTATCCTCAAATAAAATGCCAATCGTAAGTCCCATTGTTTAATCTAACATGTAAAGAAATAAGCCATTTAGCGATGCATTCACTAAAAGTGGGTATTTATATTAAACACTCTAGGCCCCTTAATGGACTTCATAATGTGGTTGCTCATCCTGATATAATTTAGAGCATTTTATTATTACCTCATATAATATTCCATAAACTTAGTCTATCTCTACAGACTATTTAATATTTAATTCTTACTCCTCATCGTCTACCCCGTAGATTTTAGGTTTCATTCTCTTATAAGCGGACATCACAAAAACATATAAATTTAGGGTGGTCCCTACGCAGGACTCCTTTTCATGGCCCATACCAAACTGTGATACAAGCAGGGTCAGCGTCAACACCTACCTCCTCGTAGATGGCGCCTCCACGTAGTACCTATATTACCTACACAACGTCAAGCCCACCGGTGCCGACGTGTGGTCTCTAGTCCGAACGCACAAACCCCCTAGCTGATAGGACAGTCCACAAATCCAGGTATATCCACACAAAATAACATAATACATATTATCATTCAATATGTATAAGTAGCTACTCTATAACTACTTCTATCAAAGAAAGTCTCAATCCAGATAAAGCATAGCCTTCTTAGCTTCACTATAACAATTTTAGTCAATTATTCCATAACTCATTTTAAGTTGTTATCATACGACTGCTTCTTGATTTATTATTAAGTCCCATGCATTGCCTTTTAGACTTAAATCCAATTTACTTCATAATTTATTTCTCTTTAAATATATAGGTATAGTTATTCACAACTAACATTTCAAAAACATCATAAGTATAGTTATTCTGAAACTAACCTTTCCAAAACATTATAGGTATAGTTGTTCCCAAACTATCCGTACCGGCACAATTATAGGTATAGTTAGCCCAACTAACATTCCACTACATTTAATGATTTCAACGTGTCATACTCTTGACTTAGACTTAAGTCATTTCAGATTTTGAATAGTCATATACTTCTTGTTGCCTTTCCAATAAGGTTTATATGTAGATATATAAGGAGTCAATTAAATTGAATAAGGGTTATATGTACATATATAAGAAATCCTCTAATATGGGTAAGTAGTCTCACTCGACCTATTACAATTGTTATTAACCATCTAAACTTAGCCCGCTAGGCTTAGGATACATTACTACTTAATATTGTTATACGTTAATAATTTAAAGAAATTGATCATTAATTATAACCTCTTGCATTTGGCTTATCTCAAGTAAGTATTACCTTTTTATTTTAATTCATCCCGAATTAATCATAAGATTTTCACCGTATCTTTTAGGATCTTATCCTCTACGTGCTCCTACTAGAATTTCCCAAATCATCTAGGTACAACCGACCTTTTATATATTTGTTTCATATAGTTTTATTCAAGAATCCCGCCTAAATCATCTTGTTCATATGGTCCCGTACACCCTTTCGTAGAAAAATCATAACTAATTAAAAAAAATCAGAAAAATATATGATCGGCGCCCACGCAATCACAACAAAAAAATCTAAATAACATCATTTTAAACATGATTAAACATCCAAATCATTCCTAGATTATCACCAAATCATCAAGAATTTGGTAAGAACTCATGAACATGAAATTTTTAGATTTCATCTTATACTACCCTACTGATTTCCATATTAATTATAGGGTTATACAACATATTTTGTACAACTAATCTTGCATTTAAACCACATAAAAACATAGTTGATACAAAAGGTTACGGATCTAAACATGGATTACACAATTTTCATCAATTTCTACCCAATTTAAAAGGTCTCTAAATAGGGAGTCCCAACATATGATTAAACCTTATTCTAAGCATGGTATCAACATTAATATAAGATTAGTACAATTTGAATAAGAATGGCAAGAGAATCTTTGCCTAAAATTGGGTAGAGTAGCCTCTCTTCCTCCTCCTAGGGTGACCCTTCCTCCCGCTCTTGAGTGGTTATCTCTAGGGTTCTTGGATGTAACTCCCAAATGAGTGGGTTAACTCGAATTATATAATATTAGTCTTCAATTCCCAAGTTGGGCTTTAGGCCCCAATTTTGGACCCCCAAATGAACCAAAATACATAATCTAATTAGCCCGATAAGTACCCAAGTCATATATATATATATATACCTCGGGACCATTCCTAAGGGTCTAAAATGCCCAAACGAGCCCATATAGCCTCCTAAAGTGTGTTCCAAATATTTTTATCCAAAAATATAATTTAATTGTGACATGACACAGGTAAATCATTTTTACTTAAAATAAATTCCCTCTTTGATTAAATTCGAAATCACTAAAGTCTAATTCCAAAAGTTTATAATTAATAAGGAGTCTAATTACTCACATCTCAAATTAATTAATTTCATCGAATTAATTCAATCCTTATTAAATTTTTATTTTCTTTAAAAAAAATACGGGGTGTTACATATAAGGTGAGTTTTAATGGTTGTACTTTCTAACTTCGTCTTGCACTACTTAGAACTCCGTCTTTCTATTTTGTACTTCCGAAATACGAATGAACTTTAAATATCGATGAAGTAAATTTGACTATATTCACGTAAATTTTAATTATATTCAAGTAAGTTTTAATTTTTTTCCTCAATTATGTTAAAATTCAATTAAATGTAAAAAGTTTGACTTTCAGATGTGAACTCGTAATTTTGGAAAATGACAGGAATTTTAACAATCCTAAGCCCTTTTATGATATATGTGTAGTATGAAAATCAATTTAACGGGAGAAAATGAACGTTATCACCCAGTACCTTAGATCTGTTTGGAATATTGCATAATTGAATGAAAGAAAAGAGAAGTGCAAAGATATAATGGCTTCAATTTATTAGAAATGAAAAAAAAAGTAAATTAAAACGGAAATAAAGAATTAGAGTGAAAGAACTTACGGAGCGTAATGATTATTAAGTGGTTAGAGCAATATCTTTATTGGGGGGAGGGGGGAGTTGCATGAGTGGAATGCATGAAAATGATGATTTCTACCAAGTGTTTAAAAGATACCATTTATACCCCACATGCAAATTGTCTCAAGAATTTTCATCAACCAGAAGAGCCAATTGCAAAATGATTAGGGCTTGAAATAGAAAAAAACAGGGTGTAAAAGTTCGCGCGGCATTTCATGACTTTTGAAAAGACAGCCTTATCACATAGTGATATGTGATATGCCCATTTGAATATTTTAACCTTCTTCGGATTGGAGAACATTATTAAAACATTAAAGGGTGTTTCATACGTGGAATGAACCCAACATACAAGTGAAAACCACTTAGAGCTTTCTCCGAATTATGTTTATTCCAAATTTAAGTTTCAAAACTTCCTGTCAAGTTTTAAATAGGGAGGCCATGCATAAAACAAGTCTCCCACATACATAAATTCACACAACATGATAAAATAGTCAACAAACATAAAAAAGTCAGAAGTGAAATATGTTACACAGTCATCCAGACTATGAAATGGGGAATAAAAAGCTTATATAAAACTGCGTATACTTCTAATGCCCCGTAACTTTCTTACCCTTACTCCCTCCACTGTAACCTACAAAAAATAATATAACTATGAGTGACCCTAGTCCTTGATAGAGTAGAGAGGTGGGATAAGGTATGAATTATATTCAAATGAATATATACCACATTCCTTAAGTATATATATAAAATACAACAATGAATGCAAGTAAATTAACACAAAATGTTAAACAATGTGTATGGTTATGTTGACAATTACTCTCGATACCCACATATAAAAAAACATCACTTCACAAAGTACAAGCAAATTCGAACACTTTGGGTGCACCTTCGAAGTGCAAGGGGCTACTTTGATAAAACCAAGTACCAAACTCAAAGATTCAAACACAAATACACAAGGCAAGCACAATCTACCACAAAAACACATTAGGTGTAAACAATTATAAACTCAAAGTGATCAACCCCAACAAAAAGGGCATATGGGGGAAAGTAGGGCCCAAGTCTTACCCCCTTTAAGGAACCATTAGGGTATGTGACTTTATTCACACCTAAAGCCTAAAAAAATAAAATCGTTACAAAAATCAAAGGACTTTATCTCCTTTGATGAACCTGCACACAAAATCTCCTTTTATGTCACCTCAACCCCAACACCCCGTTGACACTTTATCGAATAAGTAGGGTCACTTTTCATTTAATGCACCTGACACTACTTCTTAATAATAATAATACCATTACAAGATCTAAAGGCCCCAAATACACGAAACCTCACTAGAGATACCCCCCTCTCCCTCATTCATACGTGTTTTTCTAATTTAACCTACCCAATTTACTATTTTGACTTTAAAAACTTAATTACTAACCAACATACATTATGTCCATCTTTCCACCATACTAAGTTTTGATACTCTCATATCGACTTGGTTCTTTATTGAGGTGCCTACTCTCTCACCCTCCATTGCATAGCTCTTAAGAGTCTCTCTCGTTAGTCTAGTACAAGCTCTACAGGGTGAGTAACATCTAGGCTCTTGAAGAGCACTTATCTCGAAGGACCAGTGGCTCACTACCCTCCTACACAATGATATGAACACTTTGTACTGTTGGGTATAGCACCTAGACCATCCATTCACAATTAGTCCAATAATCAACTTACCAAGCTATTGTAAAAATTTGTCTCTGATATTGGATGTATCTAGTTTTATGGATTTTTACTCTGGAAACTAAAGGCCCAATGATTTTTTAATTAATAATTCCTAGTAGTGTATAAACCAAATGTTTATGGGTTATTTACTACATGGTGATAAGTAACCATCCCTACCAATATTCCCTTCTGGAACAAAACACGAGACCACATGGTCCATGTCTTTTAACGCATTTTCAACATAGTTCCAACCCTTCCTCAAACAACTGAAAATAAGCTCTTAACCCGTCCTTTTAAAATTATGTTGAACCAAGCTTCTTTTCTGGTGGAACAAGTGTATGCGGTCACCTCCCTAGACTTGCACCATATTTTGATATAAAAGCTACCAGATTTCTTGGATTCTAACCTAAGGCAAGAGCTAGGCCAAAAGACTTCTCCTCTCTCAAACTGCGTGGCTTGTGTATTAACTCTTCCCCACTCACATAACCTGAAGAAAACTTGACTTCGCTTACCCTCTATGACAATCTCAAACGACTCCCTCCCCCCCAACCATCATGTAAATAATCTTTCTCCTTTATTCCTCCACTCACTCTTGGGGAAAATTTTGATCTACAATATTAACCATTCTCTCTTCAATATGGTGTGTTAACTAACTTGAAGGAGTTGCTTAACGGTGAGATTCTCAGTTGAAAGGTAGAGCGGGGGATGCTAATAAATGAAGAACAGTTTGTATTTCTTGATTACTCAAATTCTTTATATGCTAATTAATAAGTCCATACCGGCTCTTGCTTCATTTTAACTTTGTATGATCCAAAAGCTAGATGTAGTTGAAATAAATTTAGAAACAACTGATATTTTCATAAAGGAGGAGGTGTTATGGAATCCATATTATCTCAGTAGGAGTCTAAATTCAGTTGAGGAACTTGACAAATTGTTTAGAACTCGTGACCTTTTTCTTTTGATTGTTTCAGTTTTTGTCAAGTTACTACTCCGTCATTCCCAAATTAATAGTCGTTGTTTGAAAGTCGAACATTTTAAGAATTTTTTTTAATTTTTTAAAATTATCTTCTTAAAAAGGATGAATACCTTTATATGCAAGACACACGTTTGGATCATTGTTCTTTTAATGTGTAATGTTCATATGGGTAACTTTGTAATCTCATCAAGTTTTATATACTTTTTTTAGAAGCACGACTACAAATTTGTGACGGACTAAAAGGAACATACAACTATTAATTTGGGATAAATGGAGTATTTCATTATTTATACGTTTGTTGTATACACCCTAACCAAATATTTAGTTTTTATACAAATCATGCTAATATAACACACGCATTTTCATTTAATAAACAACAACATACTAAAACTCATACGAGGAGGTGCACAAAGTTGACGGAATAGTAGAAGTCAATTTGTTGGAGTCCAAATACAATGATCTTAGAGATTTAATATCACCTAAGCATGTCGGTATGGACCCATTGAACTCATTATCACTTAAATAAAGGTCTCTCAAGTTTTTAGCATACACAGATCATTTGGGATGGATCCTTGCAGTCTATTTCGTTCAAGATATACTTGTTGTAGACGTGTTAATCCCCCAAGTGTTGTTGGGATCGATCCTGTCAACTCATTCCCGTATAAATTTATGTGCTCCAAGCCTGTCAAGTTTCCAATTCCAATTGGAATTTCACATTTAATTTTGGAACCACGTGCATAAATCATTCTAAGAGTGGTGGAGAGATTCCCGAATGAAGTTGGAAGAGTACCATTTAGTACATTATTTGATAATTCCAAATATTCAAGTTGTCTGGAGTTTGTTAAAGAAGTGAAAAACCCCCAATTCTAGACTATAATATTCTTTGGTCAAATAATTAAATTCGAGGTAAATTTTTTAGAGGAAACTTAGATCACCAACTGTATTGGGTATAGAGACAGTAAATGAATTATTGTTCATGGCTAGGATAGAAGGCTTAGAAACATTGCCGACAGAGATTGTAATTATTCCACTGAGATCGTTGTTTTTTAAGTAAAGCTCTTCAAGATTGGGAAGCCAAAGGCCCATGTTTGATGGAAGATAGCCAGAGAATTGATTGAAGCCTAGGCGAAGAAATTTCATTGTTGAGATATTAAAGATTTTGACTGGAATGGTGACTGTTAGGTTGTTTATAGCGACACTAAATATCTCCAAATGAAGGAATGAGTTCAAAATCTCATTTGGAAATGTACTTGTTGCAAAATGAACACCCTTGTGTTGCATCCTTGTGTTGACTATAATATGCATTCCAACTTCTAAGTAAATACAGGAATAAACTGTATGACATTTAATTAGGAGAATGACAAGGGTATAAAGAAATTACAAAAAAATTACATAAACCAATGTGTCAGTGAACAATAAAGTGTTGTACATTGTCTTGGAATAAGTTATGTACAATGCTCCATTGCAATGACAAGTTAGTTTGTGTAAGTTTTTGTGTAATTTATTTATACAAATTATTACTCCTTTATGCATTTTTTTTACTTAAATCTAAGGCTATAACAATATGGGTTTGAACTTTTGGGCATTACACATTCTAATTTATAATCTCTTATTTTCTCTCCTTCTTTTTTATTATTCGGTAATAATTTAGTATGTCTTTTTTTATGTTGTTGTTGTGGGGAGAAAATAGGCCCGCAAGACACGATTCGAATCTTTGTTTTTATCTTCTGAAAGATCGAACCTGTAAACCTACTATGATGCTTTTGGGACAATGGGTATGCATTATTTTTAGGTCCCAGTTACAATTTCTTATATACTCATGGTTACACATTATTTTCCAGGTTCAACAGATTTCATATTTTCAATGGATAATAACATAATGACAGAGAAGATACTTCATACTCAACTCTAAGATAAACAATTTTTTTTAATTATAGTGTTGTCTATGTACCATTTCATACCAATGAAACATCATTATTCAAGGTTCAAGGCGCACAGGGCTGTCATCATTCCTTTTTTTTTATCTAACTTTATAATGTTCAGATTATATACATCTTGACCTATCCCACCTTGATTTTTTAGCAATAAACCCTTTGGGTTGTTCAACATAGGTTTCTTCAGTCAAGATTCCATTAAGAAAGGCTGATTTGACATCCATTTGGTAAAGCGTAAAATGCAAGTAACAGGCTATGGCAAAGAGAAGATGAACAGATTTTAAATGAGTAACTGGAGAAAAAGCCTCCTTAAAATCTATTCCATCAATTTGAGAGTATCCTTGAGCCACTAATATGGCTTTGTTTCTAATGATTATCCCACTTTCATCACATTTATTTTTAAATATCCAACGTGTGCCAATAACCTTTTATGATCAGGCCTAGGTACAAGATACCAAACATCATGAATGACAAATTGAAGAAGTTCTTCCTGCATGGCAGAAATCCAATGAGGGTCATTTAATGCTTCATTTACATTCTTTGGTTCCATAATGGAAACAAAACATGCATAATGAGCATAATTTCTTAATTGAGATCTTGTATGTACATGCTCACTAGGGTTACCGACAATGTTATTTATGATATGATCTTTAGAAACCCAGTTAGGTACTTCAGGTGTTTCAATTGGTAAAGAATCATCTATTTCTGTAGAGTCATTTTTTTAAACATTTTCAGACTCTTCCATAATAGTCGGTTCTCCAGTCTTACTCTCAACAGTAGTGTCACTTACAATAACGTGTATAGATTCCATTAAGGTCTTTGTGCGAAGTTTATAGACACGGTATTCTCTACTATTAGGAGAATATCCTATAAAGATAAGTTTATCTCCACGAGTCTCAAAATTGGGCAAGTGTTCTCTGTCCTTACAGACATAACACATACTACCAAAGGTTCTAAGGTATTTAAGATTGGGCTTCTTCCCATACCATAATTTGTAACGAGTTTGTTTAGAATTCTATCTAAGATAAACCTTATTGATAATGTGACACGCTGTACGAATAGATTCTACCCAAAAATATTTAGGTAAACACTTGGCATGAATCATAACACGTGCCATCTCTTGAAGGGTATGATTCTTTCTCTCAGCAATACCATTTTGTTGAGGAGTTTTAGGAGAACTAAACTCATGTTTGTAACCATTATAGTCACAGTACTCTATAATACTAGTACTTATGAATTTTCCACCTCTATCACTACAAATTCTATTTACTTGAATGTCCTTCTCATTTTCAATTCGAAGAAGAATTTTTAAAAAATTTTGAAAAGTGTCAGACTTTTGTTTTAAGAAGGCCACCCAAGTAAATCTGGTGAAGTCATCAACCATAACAAGAATGTAACTGTGTCCACAGAGACTAACAGTTCGAGAGGGGCCCATTAGGTCCATATGGATGAACTCCAAAGGTTTAAAGGTAAGGATATCTTTAACCTTATTATGAGGTGCCTTAATAATTTTTCCTTCCTGACATGACCCACAAACAATATTAGAGATAGGTTTGATCGTTGGAATTCCTCTAACTATTTCTAGAGAAGACAATCTACTAAGGTTATCGTAATTTATGTGACCCATCCTATTATGCCATATTTCATTGTCATCCATTCTGGCAACGTTACAGACTTCAGTAATGTTCATGACAGTATAACAATTGTCAGGACTCCTGTAATTATGCACTCACCTTTTTCATTTAAAATTTTGTAATTATTCTTTGAAAAGGTGACAGTATGATTTGAGTCACAAAATTATGAGAGGCTCAATAGATTAGCCTTAAGACCTTTTACTAGGCGAACATTCTTCTTGAAGTGTTCCTTTACCAATGATTTGAGATGATACACCATCACCAAAAATAAATTTTCCTCTAGCAAAGCTGGTTTTGTTCAAAAGTTTTGTATCATCCCCAGTCATATATTTAGAACACCCAGAGTCTAAGTACCAACCAGAAGAAGTGTGTCCAGCTTTTAAAGCAGTAATCACAGTATTACACTTCATCTGGGGTAATAGATTATCTTTTCTAACCCAAATAGCTCTTGTTTTCATTTTGCGCTTATTTGATCTCATTTGATAATATTTGCGAGCACTAGATTTTTATTGAAAAATGTTTGGCGCATGAGTTTGAATTTTATGAAAAATATGAGCATTTTTTTTAGGAAAGTGCCTAGGGATCCTTCTTGTAAATGATCTTTTAGGCTTGGTCTTTCTCTTTCTATAGTTAGAGTTTTTGTCTGGTTGTCTAGGCATAACATAATTGTTACGGCTTCTCCTAGAGTAGTTAAAGTTTTGGTATACAGGAGTATTACAGATAGGATTAACTAAGCATCTAGAGTAGAAACCTTCGAAAGAATGACTGTAAATATCACAATAGGAGCAATACAGATTGCTCGAAGAGGGTATTTCCTTAGAAAAATCTCTAAACATAGGTTTCATGGGATTTTGGTGCTGAGCCTTATTCCTAGGTAATACAGTTTGAAAAGCAGAGTCACTCTTCCTAAACGGGGGGCAGACATATTTAGCCGTAGGTGGACTATCACACTTAGAGTAACTTGATTCCCCAATATCAAACTTTTGTTGTTTTTCATCAAACTCATCTTTTAGGGAATGAAATTCTCGGTAAGTTTCTATAGGTCTTTTGCCTCCTGACACAAACTTGATTCTTTCAAAGGTTTTAGTTTGTGTCTTTAAATTTGGGCAAAATCCTATTCCAGTTCGATCATTAGAATTGGTTTTTGAATCAGCAACACAATCATCAAAACAGTTGGAATTATTTTCTAACTTAGAAATTTTTTTGAAAATAGTTGTTGTCTTTTCTCTAGGTTGTTCCAATTCTAATAATGTTCCTTTATATTTTTTCTCCAGAGTTTCATTAGTTTCAATCAAACCTTTCAATTTTTGATTAAAAATTTTGACTTCATTTTCACGAGTTAGGCATTGGGTAGTATACTCTTCAGCATTAAGTTTAACCATTAGACTAAGGTCTTCTAGTTTCTTAGTGAGTGATTTCACAGTCTTTTCTAGTCTAGAGCTTTTCTTGAGAGTTTTGGCACAAAGTGTGTGAATATCAAGGAGGTCTTTCGTGTCCGAATCACTAAGTGTAGTGTGTGAAGTGACCCCTAGGGATTCAATTCTTGAACTCACACACTCATTGACAACGTCATTATCGCTTTCCCTTTGACTCACACACCTCGCTGTAGAGCTAACAATATTCTCAGAAATTAAAGCATCCAAACCAGTAACAACATGATTCATAACATCAGAAGTAGAGCTACTAACATTATACTCATACATGGGCATATCATCATTATAGACTATCTTGTCAAAGAAAGACATGCAAGGATAAAAAAAAAATCAGATAATTCAGGCTCCTCATTTTCAGAATCACTTAAAGTATCCCATGTCTTGCAAATGTTGGCTATAGTATGTTTATTGGTCGTGTTCAGTTTAACTCTACAGTCTTGTGCTATATGACCCAATTATCCACATCTAAAACATTCAATGTTCTTAAAGTCTTTGGTAGGTCTCGTATAAATGTCCTTGTGATGTTTATGTTTACCTTTCTCATGAGGTTTGTGGTTAGACTGAGTTGGATAATTTAGCTTGCCTTGTTTGTTTGCCATTTTATTTCTAAATTTGACAATTTTCTTAAACTGTTTTGACATCAAGGCAATTTGATTATCCAAACTATCTATATCATATTCCTCATCAGAGTCATTATTGGGAATACTAAGCTCAGGTTTCATCGGCTTAGAGGAAAAACTCAAATTAGAACTAGTCTTATCCTATGGGACTGGGTTAATTGTTTCTTAAATTTTAATTCCATTTCCACAGCTCTCGGTTTACTACTGAGTAATTCATGAGTAAGATTTTGGTCACTCATTTCCTCAATAGCATATCTTTTGTTATCAAATTTCTGTGGTAATGACCTTAGAATTTTTTAGACAAATTCATGTCTATTATAAGTTATCCCATTAGCATGCAGTTTGGTCCCAATATTAGTCAAGTTCATATAAAAGTTATCAAATGACTCAGAGTCGGTCATTATTAAGGAGCTATATTACTGGATAAGCATCTATGTTTTAGCAGACTTAACTCTAGTGTCACCTTCATGTGCAGTAACCAGTGTAACCCATGCTTCCTTAGAAGTGGCACAAGATGAGATCCTTTGGACTCATGTTCATTTATAGACATAAAAATGGCATTTTTGCCTTTGTTATTATTTCGAGAAGTTTGCTTATCTTCTTGAGTGAATTCACTTAATGCTTTCTTAATCCTCTCATTACTTACTTCAGTATCTAGTTTTGTAGGATAAGTATATCCATTTTCAATAATATCCCAGACGTCATCTCCCAAGGTTCCTTGTATGAAAGCAAGCATCCTTACTTTCCAGTAAGCAAAGTTGCTTCCATCAAAAAGAGGAGGTCTGGTCAAGTTACCAAATCTTTCATTTTTCTCCTCCATTGTTTGATTTTAAGAAAACAATTTCATAAACATAATATCTTTTAAAGAAAAGTTCCAAATCTCTGATATCAATTGAAAAAAATTATTACTAAAGCTGTTTATTACAAGATTAAACTATTTAAGTAATTCCGAACTGGGTTTTGAAGAAACTCTTTTCTTTAAATCAAACTAGATTAACATAAGGTGTGTTAATAAAAAATGCACGAGATAAGTTCAAGATTTTATAATAAGTTGTGAAAAACAAAACTAAGATAGTTAAAGTCATCACACTATCAAGAATGAGATGGGGAGATGTAGAAAGTTTAAGGACAAGAGATTTTTAACGTGGTAAAACCTCACCCAACTAAGGAAACATCTACGGTGACTTCTAAGTCACAAACCAAAAATCAACTAAAACAAAATATTCAAGTTACAAACTATAAACACACATGCACAAAAAACAGTTGATTCTAACTTCTCTGCAGGTCTGATGTTGATGTGGCTTTCCCAGTTTATTAACTACTCCACTTTGTTCCAGTCTTTACGTCGAATCTTGTTAATTCAAGATCTTATACTAACACTTTAGTGTTGTAGTGTGAAAGTGTTGTGAATTTTTTTTTGCATTCACACACTCACATTTATTATATACAAACAATACCTATTGAATTATAAATCAGATCTAAATTATGCTATTTTTAGTTTCTCTCTTCTTTAGACCCAAAAACTTTATTTGACCTTTCAAACAATCCCGGAATCCAAGGTTACCTTGCTCGAAAGACAGTTCAAGGTCATATTCAATTTCAGAGGTTTTGAAAATATTTTTGAAATTGAAAACCACCAATTGGAAATCCAAACCAGGTCAAAAGTCTTGTTTCGTAAGAACTATAAACATAAAATATTTTTGTTGATTCTTGATTTTTAAAACCAGTTACAGAAAGAATAATCAACAAAAACGATTTCTCAAGATGAGAAACTAAAGTATGCAGATCTATGTGTAATATGACGTGCAATAATTAGATCTACAATTTCTATCAAAAAGAAATACATATCTAATATAAAATGTCTAAGTTGGAAATAAGATCTCAAACACAGAGGATTCGAACCACGATCTTCCTTCAAACCTCTACCAAAGTAACTCTCAAACACTCAGGTATGGTGTTTGGTGAAAATCTATTTTGGAGAAATGAGTTTAGGGTTTGAAAACAAAATAGGGTTTGGATGATTTAGGGTTTCTTTCTCTCTGGTTTCTCTCTTTGTTTTCTCTCTCTCTCTCTCTTCGTTCTCTCTCTATTTAGACGAACTGCCAAAAGTTTCCAAATGCTGAGGGTAAGCCTCCTTAGGCTAGGAAGGATCGATAAGGTTGATGCAAATCTAAAGGCTGAGATTTAGTCTTGGCCTTTTGACTTTGATCCAACGGCTAACCATCAGTGGTGATTTAAACAAGTGTTGATTGGTCTAGAGAGGTTCACAAAGATTGGGATAGAACGCATGCATAGCGTTGATTGAATTGATCCAAGGGATGAGAAGTTGTATGAGTTATAAGTCTACCAACAAACACAGATGAGGTCGTTATAAAGCTGACAGGTGTAAGGACAGGATTAAGCCTCACACACGTGTTTTAAAATAATTACACAACTCCCCTGAAGTCTCTAGTGCTTTTCGATTCTAACCAGCCCAACTTTCAGGAGGAAAAACATAAAACCAGAAATAGATGAATAACCCCAAAAGTTTTATAAACCAAATTTTAATTTCCAAAAAATCATTTATAAATTATTTAAAATACCCAAAAAAAATACTAAAATCATTTTAAATGGGATTTAACACACACAACTCACACATAATCAATCAATGCAATATATATACCATGTATGCAACCCTAGTATGTGTGTGATTGAGAATTATACATTTAATTGAATCTAGTATGGCTATAAGACAAGATTCTGAGGCTCTTTGCTATTTAGGGAATGGGACTCTAATTTTATCACAATTTCCAAACTAGATGAGCACTTATACAATGTAGACTCAAGTGAGTCAAGAGTATAAGGTGCTTCATATATATATATATATGTGTGTGTGTGTGTGTGTGTGTGTGTGTGTGTGTGTGTGTGTTTGTGTTATTTTTACAAATTTAACAAAACATTATCAATGAAACATAACTTAAGTCAAAAATTAAGAAAAGTAACACGCTAAATATAATAAAAAGAATCTTTGTAGATAATTACGTTCATCCATGATTTTTCTTTTAGTATTTTTTTATGTTCTAGTGTGTTTTTTAAATCAAGAATACTAGAAATATTGGTATATTTCAAACTATTCATCATGTGATTACTTTAAATATTAAAGCACGAGTCGTCCTCGAAATAATTTAATTGCCTGTTAGGATATATTCCTTTTTTAACAACTCCCAATCTAATAATATTAATAATATCTCATAATTACAAAGCCACATTTGTAAATGCATTAATCTAGGGTAAACAAATAGACAAAAATAAGTTAGATAATACCATTTTAAGAATTTCACATTGAGAAAATTACAATAGATATACAAAAAGTGATGGTAATTTTTTAATAGAGGTTAAAAGTTCAAATGGTATGTAGAAAGAGATTATTGCAAGTATCTTTACACCCGATTCAATAAATATTTAAGAATTTAAAGTAAAGCTCGTATTTTTTAAGGGGTAGCAACGAGAAGATTATCAAATTTATAGGAGTTGGGTTAAGATATTCTATAATTTATTTATGATTAATTATTACATATTAATTCTATTTTATCTCTTTTATCATGCTATCTCCTAACCCTAATTAGGGTTGCATGGCCTCCACATACAACCCTTTACATGATGAAAACAAGCCCCCCACCCCCCAAGTCCTTGGAATAAACCTTTTTGCAAGTGTTGTAAAAGGCACATTTGTCTAAGAAGATATCCCTTTGATCTCAATTTCTTCATTCAAAGGAGAGTCGGCTATAAAATTTTCTTAAAATGACATCAAGAAATTTTCTTAACTTTTTCAACATTCTAGTTGGAAAATTATCCTATGTCCAGCCTTCCATTCATATCATAAGAAAAACCTTGATCAAAATGAACCTGAATGCTACCTTTCATGTTAGATTATTATATCATAAGCATGTGCTAATATGATTATTCAATGAAGATGACTTCACAAGACTATGGATGAGAAACCTTTGGTAAATATCCCATGAGAACTTTTAAGTGGCCTACCGAATTTAAACATGAGATTAAAAGTCATGAAGCTCATGTATGGGTAAGCTTCCCTTCTTTACCAATTCATTTCTTCCCAAAGGTTGCATTATATTCCATTGGTTAGGTGGTAAGCAAGCAACTATGGCTATATGGATCTATATATAATCTCAATAGGCATAGAACGGCTAGGTTATGTGTGGATCTAGATGTATTGATCAATAGGCTAGATAGAGTATGTATATGTTGTGGTGATGATGGGTTTTGGCAAAAGATTAAGTATGAGAATATGTCCTCATATTGCACTATTTGTTACAGAATAGGGCATGAAAACTGAATATGTATTTTGGCATCTAGAAAAACATTGTTCCCCCTCATAGAACTAGATCTCAAAATCCCGCCTTTCCCCGTAAATAACACATTGAAACCTTTAAGGAAAATCCATTGCAGCTACCACTACTTATAAATAACCTACCAAAGATCATTCTCAATCCCCACCTCCCCCTCAAACCCTAACAAAATTCAAAAATATCCTATCCAAACTCCCATGCCTAATATGCTCATCCAAATATTACAAAGCCAAACACTAAATCTCATTCCCTCTCCCCCCCCCCCCCCCCCCCCAAAAAAAAAAAAACAATCCATGTAGGCATCCTCTATCCCACCATATACATATTCTACCCAAATCTCAATCCATATAACCCTTATGAAAACCCCTATACCTACTGCTAAAATACAAGAATTTATCACCAAAATTTAGAATGTTGATCTAGAAGGCCAAGAAACAAGAGTTGTTGATTGTTTAAGCCTATCTCCCTGAGCTACAGACCTTCCTGATCCAGTAACTAATGACCCTCATGAAGGCCTTGCTTTTTATTCATAAAGAAGAATATGAGGATTATAGTCCCCATATGTTAGAAGAATTGCGGATATTTTCAAGAAGTATAATAATAAAGATGCAAATAATCAGGTTAAAACAAAAAAAAAAACTAGCTACAAAATCTACCATCATATAAGAAGAAGAATTAGATAAAACTGAAGTCAAGACCTAGAATTTCAAGCCTTAAGATCACATTTTTAAAAGGCTGACTAGAGTTTCCCTTAAGTCCTCTGAAAGTTTCCCTCTTAAAGGTTCCAAGTGATTAATTCATTCTATAGAACATTAGAGGTTTCTCTAATAAACCTTCCCAAAGAAGAATAAAAAAATTTTGCAAAGCTGATAATCTTCCATTCATTACAATCTTAGATCCTAAATCAAAAGCCAACAATATTGAGGATTTTAGAAGAATCATTAAATTTGATGGTGGAGTGTCCAATACCAACAGTAAGATCTAAGTTTTATGGAGATATGGTATGCTTTATGAAGCCAATGTGAGAGACGATCAAGCTATTCTTTTGAGGATCAACCATCCTCAATTTCCTAAAGATATTTACTAATTTGTGGTCTATATTATGTTTTTTGGAAAAGGTAAAATCCCTCTTTTGGATTCTCTCATAGCCCATAAATTCATAATGAATAATCAACCATTTCTAATTGTTGGGGATTTCAATGTGGTATCTAGGAGAAATAACAAAAAGGGAGGGAACCCCATTGATCATAATGCAGTAGCTGATTTCAACCTCCTTATTTCAAATTAAGGGTTATTAGATGGGGGATTTTAAGGATCCAATTATACATGGCACAACTTTGGAGATAGAGGTAAAGTTTTGAACAAATTAGATAGAGGTGTATCATCTCCTTAATGGATCTCCACTTTCCCCACCTTTTCTCTTAAGCATATAAATAAAGAATTCCCAGACCGTTATACCATCTCTTCTCTATCCAAACAAAACATGATAGTTATCCTAAGCCTTCTACTCAACTCAACTTAATAAATCCTTTTCCCAATTATTTGGGGTCGGTTACATGAATCCTATTTTTTCATTCCATTTTGTCCAGTGAAATATCTTCGATTAAACCACATGACATCATGTCCTTTTTTATAATATCCTACCAAGTCAATTTAGGCCTACCTCTACCCCTTGTGTTACCATTAATACTAACTAAACCACTCTTCCTTATAGGTGCATCCGTTGGTCTATGCTTGACGTGTCCAAACCATTTAAGTCAATTTTCTCTTAATTTATCTTCCATAGGAGCTACTTTTACCATTTTATGGATTTGTTCATTTTTCATTTTATCCTTTCAAGTTTTACCACAAATCCATCTTAGCATTCGCATCTCTGCCACACTCATTTTCTGCACATTTTGTTTCTTGGTTGCCCAACAATCTGCCCCATATAACATGCCGGGTCTAATGGTCATCCTATAAATTTACCTTTTAACTTCAAAGGTATACTCTTATCACACAAAATGCCGATTGCGCTTCTCCACTTAACCCAGCCTGCTATAATCCTATGAGTAACATCATCACTAATATCTCCATCTTTTTGGATAATCGATCCTAAATAACAAAAATGATTATTTCTAGATATCTATTTACCCTCCAATTTCACCACATTTCCATTCGTCCTCCTATTACTACTAAAATTGCACTCCACATATTTTGTTTTAGTTTTGTTTATTTTAAATCCTCTTGTTTCTAAAGTATCTCTCCACAATTCCAACCTAACATTAATCCATGTCTTAGTCTTATCCACTAAAACAATATCATCTGCAGATAGCATACACCATGGCACCTCATCTTGTATTTGTCCAGTCAACTCATCCATAACAAGAGCAAAATGATAAGGACTTAATGCTGAACCTTGGTGTAGACCCACCGTAATTAAAAATTCACTACTTTCTCCGGTTGATGTTCTTACTGTAGTCATCGCACAATCATACATATCCTTGATCACATCAATATATATGTGAGTCACTCATCTTTTATGTAGAACCCACCATATTATATCTCTGGGTATCCTATCATACGCCTTCTCCAAATCTATAAAAATCATATGAAGAGCCTTCTTTTTCTCCCTATACCTCTCCATTAATCTCCTCAATAAATAGATTGCTTCCATTGTTGACCTCCCAGGCATAAACCAAATTGATTCTCAGATACTGTTGTCTTTAATCTCAATCTATATTCAATCAATCTCTCCCAAAGTTTCATTGTATGACTCATTAACTTAATACCACGATAATTTGAACAACTTTGTATGTCCCCTTTATTTTTATAAATAGGTACTAAAACACTTTTTCTCCATTCATCGGGCATCCTATTAGTCATTAAAATTCTATTGAATAATTTTGTAAGCCATGATACTCCATCCTCCCCTATGAACTTCCAAACCTCAATAGGGATACCATCTGGTCCTAAAGCCTTCCCTGTTTTCATCTTTTTTAGAGAAATCCTAACCTCTGTTTTTCTAATTCTGCGAAAAAATATATTTTCTCAAGTCTCCCTAAGTTCCCATATATCTAATCTACCCCCATTATCTCCATTTAATAACCTCTCAAAGTAGTTTTTCCATCTTTCCATAATTTCATTATCTTTGACTAGGACTCTCGAATCCTCACTTTTGATACACTTAACATTATTAAAATCTTTTATTTTCTTGTCCCTAAGATTAGCAAGCTTATAAATACTTTTTCACCCTTCTTGTGTACCTAATTTTGTATAAATATCATCATACGCTTTTAACTTAGCATCTCTTACCACTTTCTTAACTTCCTTTTTAGACCATTTATATTTCTCAAAATTTTCTTCATTGTTATTTGTTTGTCATGTTTTAAAGAACTCCCGTTTAATTTTTACTATGTTTTGTACTTCTTCATTCCACCACCAAGTTTCTTTAGACTATGGCCCCTTGCCTTTTGATTCTCCAAGAATTTCTTTTGATATTCTCCTAATGCATGTGGCCATTTTATTCCACATTATATTAGTCTCTTCTTCGGTATTCCATGTTGCTTCATTTAATAATTTATCTTTAAATAGTTCTAATTTCTCTCCTTTTAAGTTACACCACTTAGTTCGTGGGTTAATCTTCACTTTTCATACTCGTGATTGATTTTTAATATTTATATCCAATACAATTATCCTATGTTGTGAGGTTAAGATCTTTCCCGAGATAACCTTACAATCTTTACGCGTTGATCAGTCTCCTTTTCTAATAATGAAAAAATCTATTTGGCTCTTATGCGTTCCACTTTTATAAGTTATTAAGTGTTCAAGCCTCTTTTTAAAATATGTATTTACTAGTACAAAATCATAAGCCACCGCAAAATCTAAGATAGACTCTCCCCCGTCGTTCCAATCTCCAAAACCATATCCTCCATGCACTATCTCATATCCTACACGATCTTCTCCTACATGGCCATTAAAATATCCCCCTATATAGATTTTCTCACCTACGGGTATTTCTTGAATTAGTTCATCCATTTGTTCCCAAAATTATACTTTAGTGTGCTCATTTAATCCTACTTGAGGCACATAAGCACTAACAATATTAATTATATTTTCACTTCATACCACTTTTACAAGTATAAGTCTATCACCTTTCCTAATAACGGTTACGATGTCGTCCTTAAAGTTCTTATCTACTATTATTCCAACTCCGTTCTTATTTCTATGTTTTCCAGTATGATAAAATTTAAATCCTGTATTTTCTATTTCTTTTGCTTTCTCACTGACCCATTTAGTTTCTTGTAAACAAGCTATGTTAACTTTTCTTCATATCATGGTATTTACCAACTCCATCCATTTTCCTGTTATAATCCATATGTTCTAAGTTGCTAACTTAAGTCTAGTATCCTGGGCTAGCTTCTTTACACGCACACGTCCAGCTTGTTGCAGGAACCCTTGTGTATTTATCATCGTATTCGAGCGTCGATGCTACGCCCCTTGCCTATTTTTCGAGATACTCAGTGGCAGGGGCAACGCCCCTTACCTATTTTTCGAGACACCCGATAGCAGGTGCAACACATCGCTTAAGGGGAATTCCCTAGCATTAGCACGTATATTTATAGGATTCATGTTCATAAGGATCTGATAAAGTTTTACGATGGCTATCAGCTACCTAACGCAATCTTCCTCCTTTATCTGGGCTTGGGACCGACAGTGTAAAAAAATATAAGAAGATCCTAATTTAAACATGTGGTGCTCCAATCATATCGTTAAACTAGTCAGTGAAAATTCTTGGTTCATCCCTCTTAAAGAAAACCCTCTTAGAAGATTATAATTTAAACATCCAAGACTGAAAAAAGATCTTATCATCTGGAACAAAGCCAAATACCCCAACATTTTTTATCAAGTGCATAAACCAGAGGAAAAGGTGAAAATTAATGAGATTTTATTTTAATCAGACCCTAATTCTCTTCATAGAGAGAAACTCTCTTATAAAGCTTAGATATTTGGAGCTTTGAAGTAGGAAGAAGACTTTTGGCATAAAATAATTAGAGGTAAATGGATCTTAGCAGGGGAAGAAAATACAAAAAATTTCCATGCCTCTTGCAAAGCTAGAAATACCAAACTAGTTATTCATTTAATAAAAGACAAAGAAGGCAATTGGATAACTGATTCTAAGGACATCCAAGAATAATTCATAGAGCATTTCAAAAGCATTTTCTAGGATAGTAGATGATAATGAGCTCTTATAATATTTGGAAACCAATATTTCTGATCCTCAATATCAAATGCTAGATGATTTACCAACTGAAAATGAGATTACACTGGTAGTTACTGATCTCCATAAGGATAGTAGTATATGGAAAAATAGGTTTCATGGTCCTTTTTGCAATAAATATTGGGATATCATCAAAGCTGACCTCATAAAAGAAGTTTTATATTTCTTTCAAGCAAGGACCTTCCTCAGAGTTGGACTAGCTCAAGAATCATTATAATCCCCAAAATTAATTTGTCTACCTCGTGTTCACACTTTATACCCATAAGTCTTCATAAATTTTGTTCGAAAACCATCACTAAAATCCTTGCCATTAGAATCTCCCACATTATTCCCCTCATCATAGGCAAATATCAAGTAGGGTTCATTAATGACATACACTAATCTAATGTCCATGATTATAAGGAAATCTTATGGCCATGACGTGGTGAAAAAATTTTACTTATCCAAAGCCTATGACAGAGTATCATGGATTTTCCTCATTAAAATTGTAAGGAAGTTTGGATTCTCTGAAGTTTTTATGGATAGAATTTGGAGACGGCTCTCTAATGACTGGTTTTTTACAATTGTAAATGGTCATGCTGTAGGTTATTTAAAATTTTAGAAGGGCTAAAAAAAGAGATCCTGTCTCTCTTGGTCTATTTCTCCATGTAGCTGAAGTGTTAAACAAGGTGTCCATAAATAACTAACCTATGGTAAGGTTTCTTCCTTCTCCCACCCTATAGGTTATCCTCTCATTAGTAAGTTGAGTTTTGTTTATGACACTATAGTTTTTGTAATGGAGCCTCATCTAGTTTGAAACACTTAGTCAAATTATCAAAAAGGTTTGAAAATGGCTCAGGTCAAGTTATTAACTATGAAAAGTGCAGTTTTACGGTACTTCATTCTGTCAGCAAAAGAAGTGTTATAGACATAAAAGACCCGTTTAGTTTTAAACAAAAGAATATTCCCTTCAAATATTTAGGATGCCCTATTTTCTATGGTAGGCCTGAGAATGCTTATTTTGATGATCTCATTAAGAGAATTTAGTCCAAAATTGAACGTTGGCAAAAAAAAAATCCTCCCATTCATTGGCAGAAGAAATCTAATCAAATAAGTCCTATCATCTATACATATCCATACAGTTTTGGTTCTTAAACCTCCTCTAAAGACCTCAAATTTCATCAAAAGACTCTTTAGAAACTTTCTTAGGGATTGTTCTAATGGTTTTGGATAGAGACACCACTAGATTAGCTGGGATAAACTTTGCTTCCTAGAAACTAAAGGAGACTTTGGTTTCAAAGATTTGAGAAATTCCATTAAGACTTTTAGTATGAAACTTTGGTGGAATCCATTTACCTTTAACTCTTTATGTTCTTCCTTTCTTAATTACAGGTTCTTTTCATCTTGTTCTAGCAACAGTCCAATATTAAAGAGATTGAATTAGATCAAAGATAGTGCTGATATATTGATTACTAATATTAACCCTTCTAAATATTGGACCCTATCCGCCAGTGAGAAATTCACATTTGGCTTAGCTTGGAATGCAATCAAGAAAGTCAGGCCTTCTTCATTTTTATTCAAATGCATTTGGAAGAATTCGATTCCTCATAAAATCTCAATTTTCCTATGGAAATGTATGAATATGATAATCCCTCTAGAAGACCTGATTCAATTTAAAGGTGTATTCATAGCTCCTATATGCAGATTTTGTTATAATCATTGAGAAAGCTTTAGCATTTGTTCCTAGATGGTCTAGTGGCTGGTAAATTTTGGTCCTTCTTTCAAATATGCTTGGCATCAAAATCTCTACCTCTTCAATTCATAACTTTTAATGTCATTGTGGATTTGAAAATCAAGTAAAGATTACATTAGATACCTACTTACTTTAATTCCTAGTGACATTATATTGGATATTTGGGTACGTAGGAACAAATGCATTTTTGAAGATATCAATATGCACTACAAAAAAAAAGTAGTTTTCAAGACGGAGGCTTTTGAGACGGCTTAAATTGTAGTCTCTAAAACATACATTTTGAGACGGGTAAAAAATAACCGTCTCAAAAACTAATATTATTTAAGACGGCCTGTAGTACCTGTCTTATAAAGTGAAGCTAATGGCACAGCATATTAAGATCCATCTCAAATACTCCACCTTATGAGACGGCTGAAATAATTCACTTTCCAACCTACACGATTTTAACTCCCGCCTTTGCGCATAGAAATGGAACCTTCTACATGGAAAACAAAAAGGAAAAGAAAAAGTTAGTCAAAAGCTGCATATCGTTTCTCTACCCGAAAAAAACGTCACCTACCTCTCTCTCCCTCACCGTCGTCACTCTCCCTAGACTTCTTCACTGCCATTATCGATTGCCCTTATCTCTGCCCTACCCTCACCGCTGGTAAGTGGTGTTCCTTTTTCTATTAGTTGGGGTGATATTATGGTGGTGTAGGTTGCTAGCTAGTTAGGGTTTCAACAATTAGGGTTAAGTGTTGAGATTTTATGGTTGAAGACATCAAATTAGTTTTCTTATATATTGATTGTCAATTTTCTTGTTTGGTTGTAATTAAAATGAAAGTAGAAGTAATGGAAAATTAGTTTGATGTCTTGTTGATGTAATAAGTTGGTTATTGGTATAGTTGTAGGTTTTGTTATAGTATAAATTGCTTATAATAATAGAATAGTAATTTTTTCTGCATTATATCATAATTATGATTTTTCAATGACAATTGTATGTTTTTCATTAATGGGTATTAGACAGAGGAATTACCGATTGTGTTACATATGTTTATTGACATTTAAATATTTGATCTAATCCCAAGAATTCAAGTAATAGTATCCTCGATACGACGAAAAGGTAAAGTAATTCTTGGTTATTGGTTAATATTATTGGTTTTTTATTGGATTGATTTGTAGTGGTGATAGGAGGTTGAGGGTGAGCCAATTAAAAACCCGGATTGTCAATTGGTTGTTGTAGTATAGTTTAAACATTAATACATGATAATAATTATATACTTTTTTCTATGAATTTTAGTTAGAATTATTGATATGTTTGTTTGTGTTAATTAATTCATGTCCTTTGGAAGTAGTTTATGCCATTAATTTGATTTACTATGTGATATGAATTTATTTTGTGATATGTGTGATGAACCTAATTACTTCAAATACGCATCACCATTGAAAAAATTGTCAATGTTATCCAAGTATTTCATAGGAATATGAAGCACGGACACAGATATGGGTGTCGTGTCCGACATGACACAGACACACCGACACCACAAGCCTTTAAAAAAATAGGACACGACAAAACGACATAAATATACTTTTATACTTGTGTGTGTGTATATATATACTTTCATCTACTCTGCATTTCAAAGACAAAAAAAAGTTGTGAAACTAATTCATTAAAATCAACATGGTTCAGTATTTCATAATGACAGTAAAATCGTAAGTCAAAGATATGCATTTAAATTAAGCGAGATGATAACTTCAGTCTTTTAAA
Organism: Sambucus nigra; assembly: GCA_949130495.1. Classification (NCBI taxonomy): domain Eukaryota; kingdom Viridiplantae; phylum Streptophyta; class Magnoliopsida; order Dipsacales; family Adoxaceae; genus Sambucus; species Sambucus nigra. The sequence continues at coordinate 75,355 of CASBWL010000077.1, forward strand.
TTTTATTCTTATTATTAATACACCCTTAAACGATTTAATTTTACAAGACGACATTATAATTTCTTAGCGTTCTTTAATTTCGTCACCCCGTTGTGTCCACGAAATGACCGGGCCATGTTCGTGAAGTGTCCGGCTTTTTTTTAAATGCCAAACAAGTCTGACAAGCCACGCGGAGTGTCGTACGAGTAGAGGGGTGTCCGAAATGGGCACATCACCTTCGAAAAAGTGTTTGTGCTTCTTAAGTGGGATATGTCCTTTTTCTCATTGGAGTCAATTTTTAAATTTACTAGTAAACGTTCGTTTTGGGTGGGTACAAACATAAATGAAGTGTCATGGAAATAGTCACGTTTAACTCCAAAGGTATCATTGTAACCTGAGGGAAGGATCGTGTCCTCACTGGGTACCTGGTTGCTGGATTTAACTAGTATACACTTTTTATAGGGTTGAAAATGAGATTTAGGGGTCAAAACTCAAAATAAGAACGTGGAGGCTTAATAAGAGACACGAACACCTTCAAAGGTATTAACGTATCCTGTGGAAGAGACAGTTTTGTCATTGGACAGCTGGTTTCAGAAATTGATTAGTAAATGTTCTTTTGCGTCTTAAAATGGACTTTTGGAGGCAAAAACTGAAAACATTAATCGATTATCCTTAAAAGAGGCACATACACCCCAAGACTCACAAACATTAACTGATTCCTAATTGAACTCTAGTTTCCTAAATTGACATGTATATGCTCATTTTGTGGTATTAAATAGACTTTAGGGAGTGAATTGACTAGTACTGATCATAACTTTGTTCAAGTCTGCTTTGGTTTCACTCATTTGGAAATGTTCAATTCTTTATTATCAATTGTAGTAGAAGTTATTCTTGCCCTTAAATTCCATGTCGTCGTGACCCTAACACGCCGCTTTATAAGTTGCTATCACTTTCTCTAACTATTTTCATTCCCGCAAATTACTTTTTTTGGGGGGGGGGGGGGGAAGAGGGACAGCACCCCCACAAATATTATTAAAACAAGCCTTAAAAGGCAATAGCTCAAACAAAATGAAAACTAGAGGTTGAGCCCAATGCTCTAGCTTGAAAGTAATAAATAAGGGGATTAATAAACATCCCCTTTATAAGAAGGTAAAGAAAACAAAAAATTTGGGATTATATAAATAAACCCATTACAATTTCACTTTTCTAATTTGAGAAATGCCTATTCTATCCATATGGAGAAGGCCTCTAATCATATTAGGAAGAGAGGAGAAGGACCTATAATTAACAGACTTTTGGGAAGAAGGAGCCACCGAAGCCAAGGAGTCAGCAACCAAATTTAATTCTCTCCAACAATTAGAAATTCTAAGATGATGAAAAGACTCAATGATATCCATAGTGTCCAGAATAGCCCATGGAGGTTTACCTTTATTTAGAATCAAATAAACCATAATTTTGGAATTAGATTCCACCATAACTAAGTCCAAATTGATATTGAGGTTCCTGCACATGTTAATTCCTTCCAAAATAGCACATGCTTCAACATGAATAGAGTTATCACACCCTAAATATTTGCTAAAACCACTTATAAAGTGCCCTTTAAAATCCCTTAAGACTCCACCAATGCCATAAGGATTACCCTAAGATACCTTATCAACATTGAGCTTAAACATACCGTTCACAGGTTTAGCCCATACACATTTTATGACTTTCATTTGGGAGTGTTTAACTCTAATCTAGAACCATGAATTAACATAAGAGTCCTCTTGATTGCTTTTGTCTTTAAATTTAATGACTGATCCCAATGCAGTTAATCCAGAATGAACATTTCTAATGATAACTTCTGATGACACAGAGGAATTTTCAAAGATTTTTTGATTTCTGGACTTCCATATCTCCCACAAGATCATTTTAGGGAGATTAAAGAAAATTAAATTTTGGTGATCTCTATTAGGAATGAGCAGCCACCATGACATCATAAGATTTTTACAAGATTGAAACTTCAAGGATATACTAAATCTAGTCCCAAACAACTTCCACACTTCTTGAGCTATAACACATTTACAAAGCAGGTGATCTATAGTTTCAATATCAGCTTCACAATTCCTGCATCTAGAGGCCAGCCTTATGCCCATGGATTAGATATTCTCATTAGTTGGAATGACATTATGCATAACTTTCCAACTGAATATACAAATTTTATTAGGACATTGCTTACTCCATATGTATTTCCAGCTCTGATCAGCTGATGGTCTAACTTTTCTGATGTAGTTACAAGAAGACTTGATATTAAATTCTCCTGAAGATGTAGTCTTCCATATTTGTCTATCTTCATCAATAATCTCACATGCTTCTTCTTTAACAGCTGATATCCTCTTAAAGGCTTGGGAGCCTTTCGAACTACCTGAAATATCCCCAAATTTGTTTCTCATAAAGTTCCCCCATTATCAAATTTCCACTTCCAATAAAGTTTGAGACTTGAAGCTTTAATAATATCTTCCATATTTCTGATATTAAGACCCCCTTCCTCCGTGGGAAAACATACCTTATCCCATCTTAACCAATGGTGGTGCTTTTCAAAGGAGCAGCCACCCCACCAAAATTTGTTTAGCTTAGCTTTGATCCTTTTAAAATACTTTTATGAATTTGATCCCATCTTGAGTAGCATTAAATTCCACTTCATTCCCCCCAATTTTTTCTTCTTCATGAGCCACCACATTAAAATCCCCTATCACCAATAGAGGAATAGAATTGAAAACATGTCTTGTTTAGGTCTATTACCTACTCCTCCAGCATTCCAAATTATTGAATTTATCATTTAGACTTCTTAGCAAGGGCAGTAGATTACTTTTTTGAAGAGGGTCAAGAAGGTCTATTCACAATGATATGCCTAATTTTACTCTTTGAATTTTTGGCATTAATCGGTTTAGGAGTTGTAATACCTGTTTCCTCTCCTTTCCATTTTCTAATCAGATATTCTTTAAGTTTCTTATAAAACTCTAATTTATCTGATAAAAGGCAAGAAAAGGATTTAAATGAATCTAATAAAGGCCTGGGCAGCGCCTTATTATCTTCTGAATCTAATAAAGCTCCTCTTTGATCTTCTCTATCTTTTAAATCAAAATATACTTTTGAATCAGAAAAGTAGGAAATATTTCCTTCTTTAAACTGTTGGATATTAAAACCCTCTACTGCAGTGGTATCTTCAATTAAAATTATGTTAATATTTTCAAAATTAGTTACTTTTAGGCTGCCATGTTCCACATAAAATATTGAAACCGCATTCTTCTCCTGATTTGCAGTATTTATCTGTTGTTGCTGCTGAACAACATTTTTCTCCCTCGCAAAGAGTGAATTGTCCTCTATGATGCTTATTTGATTATTAATGACTCCATTCTCTTCACTTACTTTCCCCTAATCATCTTCTTTAGGCTTATCCTTTATTATGTATACTTGTTTTTAGCCTTTTCTTCCCTTAGGTAGAATGCTCCCTTCTACAACATCCTTCACTTGATTAATTGGTACCTTTTCCAACTGCCCAGTCTGAGTAATCTAGCAATTTTCTAAACTATGCCCCATTTAAAAACATCCATTATAATACTCAGGTATATACTCATAGTTTATTATTTTACAAAATTCATAATCACCACATCCTATCCAACCTCTTTGAGGTCTCTTGACTTAAGGATCAATTATATACAAACGCAGGTAACACTTGGTCAAATTCAACTTGGAATTGTAGCCAATTCTCTTTAAATTCAGCTTGGAATTGTATTGGGCACTCTAAACCTGCTTCATTTCTATTCAAAATAGTGTGGAATTCTTCTATTCCTCAAAAACTGTCTTTATTTCTTTGGAAATGCCTCTTGAATATTGTGCCTCTTGATGATGTTATCCAAAAATCTGGCATCGAATTGGCCTCGAGGTGCCACTATTATCTCAATACCTTCGAAAATTTCCAACACCTATTTTTAACTGGTCCGTAGCCAAAGATGTATGTTTTATCCACATGTAACAATATTCTGCATATTGCTCCTATTTCCTAAAAAAATTCCTATTTCAATATATTAAACGGAAACCTAACAATGGCTATCCATACACCTGAGGAAATAAAGTATGTTTTTGGCCATATAATTGATGTGGACCATTATTTCAGTTCCACAACGCAACGTTCTTTAATGTTAATCACTCCTTCCAAATTTGATCCCTGTACAAGAAAATCAACTTGCAAATGTTCCTCTTTATTATAGCATCTATGCATAAAGATTACTTGATACATAAATCTTTTATGTGTGGCATTATCCTTAAGACTTTCTATATTAACCACAAAACTCTGTATACCTTGCAAGGTAGCACTACTCACTTGACCCCTTCTCCTTTTACATGGATACAGAGAAATTAAAATTAGAAAATGTTGTTAACTTGTAAAGTAGAAAAAATTTATAGGCGAAGCGCATAGATGAGATGAACTATTAAATTATAAAATGTTGTTAACTAATTTGCCTAGTTGGGGTCGGGAATCAAGAACTGGAATTGGTATCAAAATTACGGTTCTAAATCAAATCCTCGGATTGATCCTTCAGGTAATTTGTAGAGAGGAAACAAGCGGTGCTCTTTGGGATATTTTAAGAAGGTAAGATGTGACCAAAATAAAAGAATGTCTTTGTAATACCCCGTAATTTTAAATGACTTTTAAAATGGGTTATATTTTAAATAAATGGATTAATTAGATTTTATTATTAATTAATTCATTTGGGTTTTATCCGGACTGTGGATATGAATATGGATGGTTCTGAATATTATTTAAAGATATTTAGGTAATATATGAATGTGATGTCATTGATATGACTGTATGATATAAATTCGGTAATTTATATTTTTTAGTCAGACGCGGTATGGGACGTGTCGGGACTAGTTTATTAAATTAAAAAGGAAATTTATTTTCTATCGACCTTATAGTCATTTTGACTGCGTAGTTGCGTCCGGAAGGTTCGAAATAGTCAGAAAAGTCTATTTGGATGTCAATTTTGAGTCTCGGGTCATTTGGGAATGAATAGACTACCTGAAAGGGCATTTTGGTCATTTTTCTAGGGGGGGTGAATAGTGTTTCGGATTTGGAACTATTATAAGTATTGTTAGATTAAGTGAATGGGAGTTATTCATCTCCTCTTCACAAATAAGAGCAGCCATCTTCTTAGAGTGAGAGTAAGAGTGCTTGGGAAAGGAAAAGTCACTTGGGAAGGAGAAGAACAAGAACCAAGGTTCACCACCACCAACCACCACCGGAGTTTGACCGGAGAAGGGACAACCAACTGAGATAAACTACACCAAAGGATCAGACCTACACTAAAGGCAAGTGTTTGATAATGGCAATTTAAGTTTGTATATTGTCCATGTTAGAATAGTATGAAAAGAGAAGATTATTCTTGTTTGGAAGTAATAATGGAGCCATTAAATGGATTTCTGAAAACTGAAATAATATAGGAATTAAACTCATGTTTTAGGTTGATAATAATCCACGAAATAGCCTTGTATCTGTTGAAGAAAATTTGCAAACCATTGATGTGTTCTTGAGGTTGATATGTTGATGATTTTCTGAAAATGAGGAGATAAACATGCCTTTTAATTCAATCCTTTGATGATTTTAGGATGTTTAGAGTATTGGAAATCGTTCATATATGTCGATATATCATGTAGAAATAATCATAACTCATTTTGGAGGTTAATATGAAGGTTTGAATGTGTAAAAATGTAGAAAAATGGAGTTTGGGATTTTGGGAGAGATAATGAATAGTAACCCGTAGCCTTTGGGGTCATTTTCGGCCAAGAAGATAAATGATTTAGCTTTTGGCCAAAACACGAAAGTTGTACATCTTTTCGATACGGTCGCGTGGGAGCCGACCACGTATTTTTCTGATTTTTCTACGATTTGATATGATTTTTACAAGATGACAGCTCCGGGTTGAAATCATCAACTCGGAAATCAAATCGGAAATTGGAAAAATTACGGCTACAATTAATGTCATAGATGTTCGGGATAATTTTTGGGGTAGTTTAGAAACTCCGAAAATGAATTTGGGTTTCTAGATTTATTTGTTAAATTCCAAATAGGGATGTATGAGGAATTATGATAGGACCAGTAGGGGTGATTTGATATAACACCTGGGTATCCTTAAGTTTACAAGGGGGTTTAATCCTAAGTGTAAGAATATGTGTTTATAAGATATTTGAAACTATCGGTTTTAACCGTAATTAAAAAGGAGAACTAAACTCGTAGTAGTTCGGGAGAAATAATGTTATGGACCAGTAGGATTTTAGTGACTTCTTACTGAATATATGTTGAGGAAAATCTTATTTGAATCTTGTATATTGAGAGAGGGTAGCCTTAGGGTATGAGGTTATCCCAATCACGTATTTAAAGTTGACAAACCTCCTCGCTCGACAAAGTTAAGTAGTAGTGTAATGGAGGGGTTCCTTGTTTGGATTTCGCTTTGCGAGACGCTCCGCGCATGAACCTTAACGACGTCTGGAGTGGAGTGATGTTAGGATACGAGAATAATTATATTATAAGAGCGTAGTGGTATGGCTCCTAGATAGAAATGGGAGTTTGGAACACATTTGGTTGAAAGAGGTCATGAGGTTACCCCGATCGCATAGTTTAAGTTTTCGGACCTCCTCGATCGACAAAGTTAAGTAGTAGTGTATTGGAGGGGTTCCTTGTTTGGATTTCGCTTTGCGAGACGTTCCGCGCATGAACCTTAACGACGTCGGTAGTGGAGAGATGTTATAGGATGCGAGGATAATTAAATTATGAAGTAAAGATATGATATTTTAATACGTGGAATTTAAAAGAGATATAATGCTACGTATGGGAAATATCTTAGGGTAGTGATAATTACCTTATTGATATTATATTCTAGGTATGATAATACCTATTTGATTGATTGTTGATTTATGTGTATGACATACCTAGCTTACTTGCTATCGGTGGGAGGTTTGCGCGTGAGGGCAGTCATATCCTGATGAATCCATGGGATCTTTGATTTGTCGCTCGAGAACATAGGTCTATGAAAGACTTATCGGGGAGTTGATAAGTCCGCTGACTGTGGGTACGCAGGTATGTGCGTGACCCATGGATACGAGAACTATGTTCGCCTCCAATTTGTTTGTTGTTTGTGGTTCGTGGAATCTTACCGAACCTGTAGTCCCCTATTCAGCGACATGCGATGATGGGACATGATAGCAGAGTAATGCATTACACCGCAGCTGTGACTCGGGGTGTTGTATTATATATGAATATATATATATATAATGGATTAAATGACTAAATGGATTTATATTGTGGTTAAATCTATCTACGGTGATAATTGTAGATAACGGAGAAAGATAATGGAATTAAGTTAATGAATGTTTATTCTTATAGATTTGAAAAGCTTAACTCATGTTAATGAGAAACGATTCATATTAATGAGTAACGATTCATATTAATGAGTAATGATCCATGTTAATGAGAAACTAATAAAGGAGAAACGTAAATGATTAATAATGTGACGTATGGTATGGGACATACGGGGATTATGATATGGGAATGGAATTATACTATGGAGACTAGAAAAGAGGAACCATTAACTAGGAGGTTAATAGGAAACGTTAAGTGTGCACCCTAGTTGAGAGGTGAGAATAGCAAGTGAGAGTTGGATCTAACATGTACATAATAAATGCTTTATTGCACTTGTTAAATACTTGCTGTTTTAAAAATACTCTACACATTCGGGCTCTGACCCGTTTCCTTGCATATTTTCTCTTCTATTGTATCTCTATATCAGGTGTCCAGCAACAGGGACGCCAACCATAGTTGATTATGACGAGCTATGGAGCTATGGAGGTTTTGCTTAGACGCTTGTCATCTTTTGATTCACAGTATTCTTAGTTAGGGCATGTCGCCCAAAGGATTCAGTTATCTTTTCTATTGAGGTCAAATTCTATTGTATTCAGGACTTTTTAATTCATTTAATATTGTTGGGTTTATTGTAAAGGATTTATATTATTTGGAAATGTTTATTCCAGTTGCACTTAAATTCTTTTGAGTTATTTATTTAGTGATCTGTGTTGTAGAATAAAATGTGTTGTGTTATTCTTAATTTGGAAAGGGATTTTGTTAAATTAAAATTTGGAAAGTTTTTAACACTAGCTTTATTGGGTATTGGGTGAGTTGTAAATGTTTTCGACAGTGATGCTAAGAATGAGCCAATTGTATATTCTGTTTTAATTTGGTATAGGACTGGCCACCCGGTATTTAATTATGCGGGGTGTTACAGTCTTATGAAGCACTCAAAAGAATCCAGACACACTTACTGTTGTCCTGTTAATCAGGTAATTTATAATGAGGCTTTAAATTTTCCATGAATATTATTCAAATAATAGGAGCATTTCAATACTATGTAGATAATTTGATAATGGCCCATTGATTTGGCCTAATTTTTATGCTTATTTTCCTTATATGGAAGATGGAACAGGACTTGTGTTCTGCTTATTAGCTTCAAATTATCCATGAATTAAGTTGTTCAGATATGATTTTTTTGCATAAGTATTGATAAATTAACTAGTGTTATCATTCCTTAGTAAAGATAAGTTCCATCGTTCTTTGTTATTTCACAAATGTTATTTGAATATGTTATAACCTGACATTCTTATATGTTGAAGACTTCTACTAATAGGATCATTTGATAGAGAATATAATACGTGCCTAGTTGAAATAAAACATGTTCTTGAAGTAGATCAAGTTGAGATGCAGAAGTTGGACTTTTCTTGTTTGTTTCCTTATAAGTGTTAAACAATCTAATTCATGTAAACTTGTAGTTTAGGACAGGCTGGAAATGCCAGGAGGTAGATTTGTTTTCCCGGTAGCCTAGCAGATCAAGCTGAGATGCAGAAGTTGCAAGCAGTAGAGAATGATTTAAGTAAGTGAACTGATGTGCGTGTGATGTCACAAAGTCTCAGGAAACATCTTAGCTTGGAGTTGAAAAACCTAGCTGTGAGTATTTTTTATTTCTCTATTATACCTTGATGGAAACAATGAGCTCTCTACATAAATGAATGAAGTTTAGGTGTTATGGATATATCTACTGCTTAAGATAAATCCATGTATATATCCACTGCTTATGGATCTATACATCACAACTAGAAAACAATAAAAAGAAAAAGAAAATCATAGAAGTTTAGGTGTTTTAGATGGCATTTATAAAATGAACTTGAATCCAAAAAACTTCTTCTTAATCAACCTTACAAACTAGGGTTTATGAAATTTTCTATTAAAGAAAACTAAAAAGACTCTCTAAAATATGACTCTTTCTCTCTAATTCGACTCCCTCTGGAATGATGTAGGGCTTGGTCTTTTATAGCACCAACTAGCACGAATTGACAGCTAAAATCAATGAGTTGTGTAAGATTCTCTAAGATATGCACCTCTTGAGCTCCACAATTAATGCCAGGAATTTGAACAGCCGGACCGATCCGGATACCATCGGATCGGTCCGTTTTCAAGCAACCGGATTGGTTCTTTTTTATTTCCATCGAATCGGTCCGGATCCCACCGGATCGGTTCTGTTATCATCGATTCGGCATCAATCCCGGGTCTACTGGAATGGTGGCATTTCGGATCGGTCCGATTTTCTTCATTGTTGACTTTTTCTTTCCATCTTTGACTGGCCATAACTTTTGATCTCAAGTTCCGATTTGAGTGTCATTTCTTTCGATGCTCTTGTGAAATCAAGATCTTCAACATTCCTTTAGGCTTCGAATCCGAACTCCAGGTATAAATTTACGCTTTTTCCCTTTGACTTTTCTTCCTTTGTTTTCTTCCTTTCTTCCGATTTCTTTCTTTCTTTTCTTGCACTAAATTCCTGTAAAATCAATAAGAAATACATGAAACTCGGGGTACTCATTATAAATAGTCAATGAAAATGATATGGAATAAAAACGATTCAATTACGTTGTTCGAGATATCAAAATCACTAACTTAAGGGGCTAAATTCAAAAGAATTTATGCTTGGTCAGTGAGTATATTGTGTTTTTTCTTTGCATATTATATACCGTCAAATAGTCCATAGCTAATATGTTGGTACTGATAATAGTTCTGCAATTACAATGTAAGGATCATCACATAGGTCTGCACAATTGATAATAGTCAGTTTATAATAGAAAAGTTAGTAATAGCAATTGAAAAGTTGCAAAAAATTATAACCCCCTATTTTATAACAGTTTAAAACCATTATTGTTTGATTTGTAAGTGTTTAAAACACTTATAAAATGCCGTATTTGGTGTAGTGATCGAAGTATTTTGTTGTTGTTTTATTTTTTGTTAGAATCCATATAATGCATTTTGTCGTGGTGGAGGTACTATAATTATATTTTGGTTGTTGCGAAAAGAAGTAGTTGGCATGTTGGTGATGATGGTGATACGATGTTACATGGTGTATTGCACATTGATTTGATTTAGCTGGTACTCGAAATGGTGGGCAGGCTTAGTTGCTTTATTACTTCATAAATCGGTTATGGGGAATTTCATTACTCTTTTTGTGGTTGTTTTATTATTATAAATATATTGTTTTAGAGCTGGTTTTTGTATTGGGTTTTAAACAAGTATTGTCCAAGTATCTAAATCAAGTTAATGTTTCTTGACTTTTTTTCAGAACCATAGCTAATTGCGTTTTGTATCCTATTTGTTGCAGGAAGTTTATTATCCCACGAGGACTTGTTATACTTATACTCGAGCCTTTTATCGTTGGAGCTTTTGCATCTATTTTCTCGAACAAAGACCTTGTTGCTTATGTCCTTTTTAGTCTTGCTCTCGACCACAAGCAGGAGTGAGAATTATTCAAGTTAAATTTTGTTCATTATGTTGTCCAATGGTAAAAGGAATCGTAATGTGTATATTTATTTATATTAGTTGTTTAGAAAATTATGGTTATTTTTGTCGTTGTTTTTGAGTTAATTTTTATGTTTAAGCAGGTTGGTTTTCATGAATAAATAAAGGAGACTCTGTCGAATTTTTTAAAAAATATTAAGTATTTTTAAAAGCAAATAATGCAAAGATATAAAAATTTGATAAGGTTTTTAAATATTGTCATCTATAGGAACTATTAAAAAAAATTAATTCTTTGTTTAAGGTAACGGACACTTAATAAATTTATTGCAGGTGAAAACCATTTATGGACAAGGCAAGATATTTGAGTCGTTTTGCCGGAGGTCGTATGCTTGAAGATTGCGAGTTTACTTTGCGTACATCATTTTATGTTAGGGATAGATGGTTTTTTATGTATTTTTTCTAATAAGATGAGTGAAATTGTATAGAGAGATCTATGTTGGACACAATGCTTAAATTGTGTATTTTTTCTTTGTATGAACTTTAATTATAATTGAATGGAAAATTAAATGTTATATGTCGAAATGGGATGCAAAATATGTCATATTGTTTTTAAGAGGTTTTGTTTATAATTATATAGAGTATATTAGGGAATGGATGAAATTTTAATTTTGGTGCCAAAATTATTAAAGACGGCTTCTTTACCGTCTCAAAAGGGTTCTATAAACTGGGACTCTTTGAGACGGATAAGTTATCGTCTCAAAAAAATCTTTGGGGACGTATGTTGGTGTCTCTAAAAAAAACTTTAAAAGACGGATTTTTTGCCATCTCAAAAGGTTCCTATAAGCAATGACCTTTTGAGACGGCGTATTTCTCGTCTCAAAAGAACTTTTTGAGACGGCTTCTGCCGTCTCAAAAATCTTTTAAAATGGGGGTCTAATACTACGCTCATTTTCCATCTCAAATGGCGTCACAAAAGGCTTTTGAGATGGCTAGTAGACTTTTTGAGACGGTTGGAGCACCGTAGTAAAAAGCAATTTTTTTTGTAGTGATGGAGAGAAAAAAGATGATAGCCAATGTAATCTACCTCATCAACATATGTTCTTCAAAGTATACTTTAAATCATCTATCCAGTCCTTGTGAATATCTGCAAAGTTTATTTTGTTTGAAAATGTCCAAAAGTATTTTCTCTTTCTCCACCATCAAATGGTCTCCTCCTAATGACTCTCTCTTCAAGTTGATTTATGATGGGACATATAATGGCAACCATGGGATTTCAGGGTCAGGGGGCATCATCAGAGATAGAAAAGGAAACCTCATTCAAGATTTTTCAACCTGTGAAGGCATCTCCACTAATAATAGAGCAGAATGTATAGCTATATAAAAAGGTCTTCATATCTGTAAGAAGATTAATATCAAACACATTTTAGTGGAATCAGAATCTAAAATGGTGGTAGATATTCTTAAAGGCAAAATTCTCAAACCTCTTTGGTCTTTAACTGATGTCCTAAATTAAATTAAAGGAATTGTATACACATGGACTTCATTCATTGTTGGAGATAAGAAAATTCAATGTCATCTCACTTATTTGTCTGTTACATATCTTCCTAAGATTTCTAGAGGCTATTTCAAAATGGACCTTTTAGGAATCCCATCCATTAGATTCTTTTAAGTTGTCTTTAGTTTTTTTAATTTTATTCTCTATTTTGTTCACTTCTTTGTAATTGCCATCTAGGCAGGGCTTTTATACTGATGTAGTAATAACTCTAGGGGCTTTGACCTCTTCCATAAAAAAAAAGTAACTATTGGCAACTAAATCAAAGTACATTGTTATATCTGAAAACCTAAAGTTCGTTGCAAATCTTCATAATTAACCCCTTTTAATAGAGGATAAAAGTTCAAACTGTAAATAACAAGATATTGTTATAAGTATATATGCACATGATCATTCTACATATAAATAGGACACGTTGGGAAATATAGATGAAAATGAGTAATTATGTCCAAAAATAATAATTGACAGTAAACCACTTTTTTAAAAGATTAGATTGGTGCTTGAATAATAAAGATAAAGTTAAAAATTACTTTTAATGCCATTTTTTTTGTTTAGGAGGGGGGGGGGGGGTGTTGTTTAGATATAGGTCAATTAATTTTAGAAGTAGTTTTGAATCCATGATAATTAAGTAACGATTAAACCTCCAAAGAACATATATAGCAATATTAATTGTCGATGCATGTTCCAAAGATAACCCATGATCGAAAGATAACCCAACACAAAGTGCAGAGGAAAATAATATTAATTACAAATAGATCTATAAAGTTAAATAGACAAAAATCACACATATCATCATTTTTTCCTTATTCAACCTTTATGTATACACACATAAAATCCACATCCAAGATTGTTCGGGAAAAACACTCAAAGAAAAGCTTCAACAACCAGTATAGCTAACCCAATCTCACCAAAAATCCTAATCGAACAATGCAATGGAGATGTTTCACTTAGAGAAGACACGGGCAATCTAGCCACTTGTACTTGAGAGGAAGGAACAATTAATTGAGATGGAAATGGTAATGGAGGAGTTAAACCTTGAGTAAAAGGTAAACAAGGTGTATATGGAGTCATTGGAACTTCAGGAGAGGGTAAAGGAATAGATGGAGTCATCAAAACTTGAGGGGATGGTAAAGCAGGCACATATGGAGCCGTTGAAACTTGAGGAGGTGGTGAAGCGGGTGTAGATGTAGTTGTCAGAACTTGAGTAGAAGGTAAAGGAGGTAGATCTGAAGATGGAGACATAGGAACTTGATAAGGTGAAGATGGAGCCATATCAAGTTAACTGAAGATGGAGTCGTAGAAGGTTGATTTGAAGATGGAGACGTAGCAGGTTGATCTGAAGATGGAGCCATCGAAACTTGAGGAGAGGGTAAAGCAGGTAGATCTACTGAAGATGGAGCCGTCGGAACTTGAGGAGAGGGTAAAGTAGGTGGATCTAAAGATGGACTGGTCTGAACTTGAGGAGACCACATAAATGGTGCTGGTGGAGTTGTTGAAGAAATATCAACCACATTAATTTCCATCCTTTGTCTAACTTAGCAATGATTCAGATATGAACGTATAAAGTAAAAGTGACCAAGTTTGTTGAGGGTGATCGATTCATTTCCGGTATCATACTTAGCGATATAGTCCGATGCCTCGCATGATGCATACTTATATTGTGTAACAAGTAGAACATCATTGTTTGATTTTAGGTACTGAAAAACTGTTCAATAATGACATTTATCAGATAATCTGACGCAAATGTATTTTATATTTATATTTGGCCTGAATTGATTATTTTTACCATATTATGTATCACGGATAAATTGCAATTCAAATCATAATTGAATTAAAATATTTAAACCCAAATGGGGTGAATGTATAAAATAATTCTTAACCACGCTCTAAATGGTCATGTGTAAGAATTTTCCTTATTATCACTATTCTTTAAAGAAAATGACTTTAACAAATATTGAATTACTACTCTCTTTATATAAATTCCATCCCATCTATTAAAGAATTTTACCAAAAAGTTAGGTGTGATATAAAAATGAACCATTTTACATGGAGAAATTGCATGGAAGAAAGAGAGAAAAAAAGTAATTTTATGTCAAATCATTGCGAGGATTGAGAAAAAAGAAAAATATTGTGTTGGAAGATATATATATATATATATATATTGAATACAAAAGTGTGGTAAAGTTATATATATTTGTACGTATGTACATACATACATACATACACACAAGTTTCCTGTGAGGTTCTTAAATGAAGATATTTTGTCCAGATTTTTTTTAAATAGTAAAAAAAAATGGTTGTTTACCCATAAACCCTTGACTTCCCCAAAATTAAACACCCAAAAGTCTCCATCTCCAAGTAATCAAATAGTTGTTTCTCCCATCAGTCCAATCTCCTCTTCCATCCCTCATTTACATTTCATCAGAAAATGAAACCGGCTCTGCTACTTCATCTTCACATTTCAACTTCCTCATTTATTTCCCAAGGCTATATACAAAGACATTTCCAAATGTCGTCATCTATTTTGAGGTGCCGAGTGATTTCCTTGGACAGGTATGCCATTTCATTACTTTTGATAAGGTAATAACCAAACATAGTCTGTGTAATTGAATGCTCAATGAAACTCCATTTGTTCATTATTGGATCTAGATCTGATCTGCAGATGAAAATTGCTGCAACATGTAATTGTTTTTCAAAAATTGCATTTCATGATACTTAGTATGTGATAATTTTTGGGAAAAAACATACCAACTATTACTACTTCGTCAAAATATTTTATCACAAGATATTAGGGAAGAGACAACACTGAACTATTTCCAAAAAATATTATGTAAGTTTATTTGTTCATGTCTATTACTGCAAGTAATAATTTTCTTATACTATGTTGTTAGAAAGTGGGTGCATTTTTTCCTTTCAATTTTTTTATTACACATCAATGGTAATGAATCATGTTATGCAATATGTTTTTTTTTATATATATAGGGTTCTTAGTTATGTTTTTGGGGCTTTATACTTTGATAGAGTAGGTTTTTTATTTTTTAGCATCTCTCCCCCCCCCCCCCCCCCCAACACCCCCACACCCACCACAAAAAAAGCACCCACACCCACACACATTCATTTTTACGATTAATAGTAATGGTTTCACTAACACCAGTGCATTTTTTCTTGTATAACTTAACAGGTTTCATTTGAAACATATGGATTATATGTTAAGAAGTATGAACAACCGTTTTTATTTCTATCTCCTTAGCTGTAAGATTTTTATTTACTTAATATTGAAATTTGTTTTGAGTGAATACAAGTCTCTATTCTTGAACTTATTTATTTTTTTGAATTTTCACATTTTTGTAAATTAGAGATTATAAGTAAAATAGTTACTCATGTGTGACTCACATTTCGATTGGGTACATTATTCTTTCTTATTATGACATGGATAACTCTATTTAACTTTTTTATATTTCAATTTAGTAGTCATTGAATCTATGTAATCATAATATTAAAAAGGATTACATTTTTTATGTATATTTCTCAAATGATAGAAGTCCATGGATTATCCCTTAGCTAATAACTTAGAAGGGTATTTTATTGTACAAAGACTTTCATTTCTAGAGTATCTCCCAATGAGCCGTTGTAAATATGTTTCGCTTTTGTAATCTGGCATTTTTTTTCATATATGTCTATAAATTGATTAAAAAGATGCAGTTTATTTGCCTTATGAACCTCTAAATGTCTGCTGCCAAGAAACTTGGAAAAAAAATTAAAAACAAGGGATAAAACCTCTACATATGTGGAACTACAAATCAAGCTCAGTCATAAGCAATGACATCGAAATCGAATAACAATTGTCAGAAATATTTAATAGCTTCTAAACGTAGCATCATTTTATTTAATCATTCCAGTTGAAGCTTTGAGCACACACAATTAATAACTGTGCCCTTGAGTATCGAATGCAACAAGAGATTTGCAGTACATTGTATTAATTAGCATGGTACTCTTCGATCCATATTCACTGTGTTTAAGGGAAACCACTGATCTATCAAGCTTGATAGACCACGAGTATTGGTAATTCTGAGCAGTGGAGCCCAGTTGTGAAGATGATCACTGCATTCTCACAACTCTTGGAACAATCCTTCCTTCAATCGAAGATCTCCGCCTGTGTGATGGCCTCTCAACGGTGTTTGTAGGGCATTTTTTTGGTGCACTGTGGGTCCGCACTTTTGCCCATGAAGATTGTGTATTGGACATGTAATTTGGAAAGAATGGGTACTCATAGGACAATGATTCTGCAAACTCGGGTTGAGAATAAGCAAAAGGGACTCTTGATGGGTCGGGTTTTGAAATGGTTGAGTAGTATTGTGTAACAACCCTCCTAATGGGATATGGGGCGATCACTCCTATATCAAATTAAAACATGAGTCACATATGGATAATTCTTAGCATCACTGTCGAAAATCCATTTAATTACTAATATCCTATTAGGCGAGCGTTAAAAATTTTACTTAACTACTCTTTTTAAGTGAAGATGATTAAAACATCCACACAGTTTTGCGTAAATGAAACTAAAATGAAATAAAATAACCGAACACTCGGTCAAAATATACAACCATATCGAATGATGCTTTAAAAGAATAAATAAATGCAGTTGGACCATTGGCCCAAATGATTATACAATACCTCCTATCTAGAATACAAGAATGGAAGCGGCTATCAAAAACCTGCACGCATCCACAGCTGCTGCAGCTGACGTCTGACTCGAAAGAAGTGCCATCCAGGCGTCCCTGTGTTTGGACACCTATATAATATATAATATATAGCAAGAAAGGAAAAGTAGATAAACGGGTCAGAGCCCGAGTTTGAAAATATTTTGCAAGTGCATAAATGCTTTATTATTTTGAAAAGGGTTTTATCTCTTATTTAAGTTTGGTATCGCACTCCCATGAGATACCCCTCACCTTTCTTCTAACAGTGCACTCCTAGTGCATCCCTCTAATCATCCTAGTCAAGCTACCCTGCCAAACTAGTCTAACCCAACTACTATCTACCCTAGATAGTCCCAGTTCTAAGGGCTAAACTTCCCTTTATTCTCAACGCTGCACTAAGTTCATGCGTGGGGTGTCTCGCGAAGCGAAATCCAAACAAGGAACCCCCCCGATACACTACTATTTGGCAGGGTTAATAGTAGAGATCCACTAGGCCCGTAGCACGCAACAAATGTATAAATACATATATATATACATACAATATACATCCGGATAATATCTCCCGGACTGAGGTTTACCAATTTTAATTTCATCTTTATAATGCACATCCGGATCTACCTCCCGGACTGAGGTGTATTCTATACTCATGTCAAAACTTTATATTTCCCTTCTTATATCCAGGAAATATATTTAAAATCCAATTCATTAGCATGAATTGCTTTACCATAACATATATCTTTTTAAAAGCCAATTTTTATTATCATAAAAATGCTTTTCCAATTTAAATCATCCCATTTGCCTTCCCATATCCAGGAAATGTAATTAAAAGCCATTTTTATTATCATAAAAATGCTTTTACCATATCATATGCTTCCACATCCCTTCTTCCATCCGGGAGTGTTACCGAAGCCAAACAATTAGCCCATTTCCCTTCTTCCATCCGGGAAATGTAAGTAAAGCCAATCCATTATAATGAATTGCTTTAACAAATCTAAGACCGCCCCTCCGGGTTTTCCCACTGGACGCGCCCCTAAATGGCTATCATCTTCCAGGGCCTATCAAACAAGACAACCTGGGAACCTACCAACGTCGGGAAGCGGCCATATGCCTGCGGGATAGTCATGACCACACCCAGAATCACCTAACCAGCGCAGTAAAAATATAATCGCTCATATGGCCTTGGACTATATCCACCCTGCATTCATTAGCCAGGGGGCATCACCATACGCACGCAACTTCCCTTATGATAGCGATTTAGGGAGGTGTGTAACCATAATTTATCAATTATGAAAATCATTTATCTTTACATTTTGAAAACATTTATCTTTACATTTTCAAAATCATTTACATCATACTATACATATATACTTTACTCACATAGTATATACATATACCATATATTCCTCCTAGAATATATATATAATGGCCATATTTGCCAATTACATATAGCGATGACCATTAATCCCAAGGATTCTCTCAAAGAATCATAATCATGCTTTCATATACGCATGATACTAAACCCAAAGTATTTTCTTACTTTAATAAGTAATACATACCTTAATCCCATCTATGGATTTAGCAGATATCCCCAAATATACTAATTCACTCTAAGTGAATTTACATACATACATACATATATATATATATATATATATATATATATATATATATATATATATATATTCCCAATTCATAAAGTCCTTTAGGACATAACCCTCTATAATGCTCTAATTTAGAAGGCCCTTCAACTTTAAACTCAAAGAGGAGAAGTAATACTAATCTCCAAAATCTTGGGCTAAAAATAGGGCACCGGTCGACCGGTCCTGAACCCCCGGTTGACCGCGGGTTGCAAATAAGCCTACGAAACAAAGCAGTAGGCCCTTCCTCCTTGACGCAGTCGACCGGCCATAGGGGCTCGGTCGACCGGTCACACCAGTTCTCCCAAAACTAAATTCCTCAATTCCTTGATCCAACAACCAAAATTCATTAACGAGGTTTCTAAACTACACCAAAAATTATCCCAAACATCTACACGATTTATTCTAGCCTTTATTTTTCCAATTCCCGATTTGATTTTCGAGTTGATGATTTCAACCCGGAGCTGCCATCTTGTAAAAATTATATCAAATCGAGAAAAAATTAGAAAAATACGCGGTTGGTACCCACACGGCCGTATCAAAAATATCTACAACTTTCGTGTTTTGGCCGAGAGCTAAATCAATTCTCTTCATGGCCAAAATGGCCCCCTAAAGTCACGGGTTACTATTCATCATCTTCTTCGAGAAGATTTCGGCCATTAAAGCTTCTCCCAAGCTTTTGTCGCCTCACCCAACGTCCTACAACCTCAACCAACTACAAATACACATATATTAAGGGTTATAAACATCCTAGAACCCTAAACCACCAATTTATTTCGCTTAATTTCTAAGTTTCTCCAAATATGAAATTTTTAGGGGTTTATTTGTTTTAACTCCACAAAACCCGTTTTATCCACGAAAACCCAAGCCAAAAGCTTTAGGGTTTGTTTATACCAAACTACGGTATGAGATATTTATGCAAAAAGTAAATAAAGCAAGTAAACACTTGCCTCGTGGATATAATCCGACGACCTCGAGTCGAATCCGGCGGAGTTTGGCCCGAGATCTCCATTTCTCTCCTCTCTTTCTTCTCTCTCTTTTTTTTCTTTCTTTCTTCTTTTCTCCCTATCCCCCTCTTTATTTAAGAAGAAAAAGGGTTATACCCCTTAAAACCCAAAAACGACTCGTTTACCCAATTACGAGTTACTTTTACCTCTAAAATTACCCGAAACTCATTTTCGACAATCAGACACTCTTTTCCGACTATCTCGGCCATTCCGAGAATCATGGCGCAGTCAAAATTCCCATCCGATGTACTTGACCGCAAATCACTATTCCAACCCAAAATAAATAAATGCGGTTTTTCCAATTAAAAATCTTACCTCTTGTCGCTTTACTCAACGACGACATATAATTAAAATATTTCAACCTATATAGTCCCAAAAATAATCACAACATCCTTCGAAAATCATTTAATCCTCGAAAATCCCAAAAATTACTATTTAGGGAAATTCCCCAAATTACCAATTGATATTTAATTATGGAATTTAATAATCTCCAAAAGGACGTGTTGTTACATATTGTGGGCTGCTTTGGGATGTGCCCAAAGGTATGTCTACCCTCAGGACCAATTCAAAGAAATAAAATATACTACTGAGCCTCTGCATCACTCGAGGGTCCTATCCAAATTGTAATACTTCATAACTCATGGTAATACCTCACAACATAAAATTAAATATAAGCTTACATACTTTACGAGTAAAACATTTTGTCAAATCTCATCTAAATAATTTCAACGATTAATTATTTATAACATGTTGTGTATATAAATCGCATAACATGGAAATTTAATCATCATCTAAATTATGCAATTTATTATTATTATTATCCATTCACGCTAATAATAATTAATCCCATTAAATAATTTATTTCCACAATTAATAATAAATAAATACAAAAATACGAGGCATTATAAAAGCATTGAGTCTAGTCCTTGGAACATACTCAGAGATCATCCACTCATCATACCTTTGCTTTCCATAGTGGGATGTTAAGCTATTGATAGAGGATTTTAGTAGGAGTAGCATTCATGATCGTCATATATTATTAAAACATAAGTAATTAAAAATTTGAAACTACGTTGAAAATATATACGTAGAGCAGGATAAGTCAACATATATGAGATAATACAAATGAAGTGATAAAAAACTTTGAAATCGTATATGATATATAATTAATGTGTTTATTTTTTTGAAAAATATTATCATACTTAGAAGAGATAAAACATTTTATTGCTTATAAGTTTCAATATAGTTACATATGGATAAATAAATGAATTTGATTATTTCAGGGTTTTCCTTATTATGAGAAGACCTTATAATTATGTTAGCCCAATCAAAGGTAAGTAAATCATCAACAATAAGGATGTAATCAATAATTCTTTTGAATCCATTTAAAATATTCCATTTTTCATTAAATATTTTACCTAATAGTTATCTAATAAATTATGTGATTGACATGAAATCACACAGTAAATTTTTGACATCTTTGTTTAAAGCATAACACATGTGCTTTACCACATTTTCTCATGGTTATTTTCTAAAGAGTATAGTTTGCCATGGATACTTTTTCAGTCAATACTGAAAATTATTCAACACATATGATATTGGTGAACCGATGGAAGTTACCACATCTCTTATTTTTCTATTAATATTAAATTGTGGTTTCCTTATATATGTGTTGTATATGAACAATCGCTTTTGTGAATCAATGGGTGTATTCTTAAAGGTATTCTTGGACAGTTATTATTTAATTCAACTTTGAAAAAACTCGAATTAAAACCGACTATGTCTACATAAACACCCTTAATCTTTATCCCGTATCATATATACTTATCGTTCTCTCTATGTGTGTGTGTCCCACTTAATCTCATTGGAGTTGGTCATTGAAAGTCATCATCGCCATCCTTGCCTTAATCCCATCACATGGGGGAACATACACGGATTCTCCTTTTCCATTCTTGTATATTATAAGCAATATTATCATTCAATATTATGGATTCTCTCATAATAATTCCCTCCCGTGATAGCTTGGGAATGCCCATTTCTCCTTTACACTCTATTTCCAATCATCTTCCTCTTATTATAGGTGCATCTGCTAGTCTACGCAACACATGTCTGCATCATCTAAGTCTACTTTCTCTTATTGATCACTAATGGGTTCTACTACTAAATTTTCTCTCATATAATGGTTTTTAATCTTGTCTTTTTTAGTAATTCCTATAATCCATCAAGTATCCTCAACTTACTAACATGAAAACTTTGTTTATATTTTTTCTTTAAAGTTTAGCACTTCACTTCATAGAGGGTTGTCGTCTTAACAACTATGCTATACAATTTTCCTTTTAATTTATTAGTTATACTCTTTTCTCATAACACCCAACTTACATGTCTCCATTTCATCCTCCTAATTGATATTCTACTAGTAACACCCTCATCAATATCCCAGTTACTTTGTACCACTGTATCTAAATAACGAAATTTCTTAGTTTCTTTTATCACTTTTTCTTTTATCTTTAACATAATTCTATCTGATGCCCCATTATCAAATTTACATTCCATAAACATTGTTTAATTTCTAATGATTATTAGTCCCTTAGACTATATGTCATTTCTCCAAGTATCTACTCTCGTTGCTAAGGCCTACATTGATGCGTCTATACTAAAAAAATATCATCCGCAAATAGCATACACCATGGGACATCTTCTTGTATGCCTTTAGTAATCTCATCCAATACTATGATAAATAAGTAAGGACTTAAAGTCAGTCCTTAATGTAGACACACTTTAATCGTAAAATCATTAGTTTTTCCACAAATAGTTCTTACTCTAGTCTTTGTGTTGTCATACATATCTTCAATAACTTTAATATAACTCATAAGGATTAGTTTTATCATTAAATCCCACCATATTATAACCCTGAGTACTCTCTCATATGCCTTTTCTAAGTTTATAAAGACCTGTGAAATTTTTTATTCTTACTTCTCCATTTCTCAATTAATTATCTTACTAAGTAAATAGCGTCCTTGAAGGATCGTCCCGGTATAAATATAAATTGATTATCCGAAATAGTTGACTCATATCTTAATCTTTGTTCTTTAGAATTTTTCTATAATTTCATAGTTTGATTCATTAGTATGATTCCTCCATAATTACCGGAGTTTTATATATCAACATTGTTTTTATACAAAGGTATTATGGTGCTTTTCCTCCACTCATTAGGCATGCTTTCTTTTTTTAAAATTTTATTAAATACACATGTTAGAAATTCTACCCCTAGACTTCTAAGGGTTCTTCAAAACTCCATGAGTATTTTATCTGGCCCAACTACTTTATTCCTTCCCATTTTTCTTTTCAATATATCCACTTTGTTTTCAATAATCGAGCATATCATTCCTATATTCGATTTCTTTGTTCTTGACATATTTTTGGGGATATTCTTCACTTGGAAATCCTTGAAAATATTCTTTCGGTCTATCTAGAATTTATTTATCATGAATTAATATAGTTTTATTTATGTATTTAATACACTTAATTGGACTCATATCCCTCGTTAATCTATATCTATTCTTTATCAATTTATGTCTCATTTTCACCTTTCTTGGTACCTAATTTAGCATAAATATTATCTAGACATTTCTAATAATATTTTTAATTCACTTTTTCCTTTCTTATACCAATCTAAGTCCTCTTCATTTTTCTCTTTTGCTACTCTTTAAAACTTACTCGTTTTTTTTTTGTATTCTCTATTGCAATTCCTCATTCCAGTACTAAGCCTCTTTTTTTATGAATCTTTTTCCTTTAGTCTCGTCGAAAATTTTCTTACATATTCTTTCCATATCATTCGTTTTTCTTGACAAAATATCATTCACATTATCGTCCCAATTCCACTTCATAATCAACAAACCTCTGACTAAATTCTATCTATTTGCAAACTATTAAATCCTTCCATTTTATATTTTGATAACCTATTTTCTCTTTTGGGTACTTAGATCCTTTAATAGTTAAATCTATTACTAATTGGCAATTTTGAGTTTTTAAGCTTTCACCTAGTATGAATTTATTGTCATTACAGAAGTTCAAGTCTCTTCTTCTAAGTAAGCAAGAGCCTATTTGAGTTTTATTCTCTAAACTTTTAAATGTTATTAAATATTCTTCCAATTTTAAAAAAAAATGTTTGTTAATGCTAGATCGTAGGCCTTAACAAACTCAAATATAGTTTTCCATCCTTCATTTATCTTACCAAAACCACACCCTCCGTGTATCCTTGGATAACCATCCCCTTGTGCTCATACATTTCCATTCAAGGCACCTCCTAAAAATATATTTTCATTCGTAGGAATAGGTTATAATATTTAATCCAATAATTCCCAAAATAATTTCTTTACATTTTTATCTAAAGCTCTTGGGGAGTATACGCACTTATAACATCAAATATTGTTTTATCCAAGACAAAATTAATGTTCATTTATCTATCTCCCCCTATTTTAACAGCCACCACTTTATCTTTAATAGAGTTATCAACAACAATACCAACATTATTTCTACAATACCTCCCAAATAAAATAATTTATAACCTTCTCCTATCTCTCTAACCTTTTCACCATTCCATTTAGTTTTTTTTATAGGAATTTTATGTTGATTGTTCTCCATTTTATGTTATCCATAAGTTCTTTGCAATTCCAAGTAGTGTTCCTAAACTTCACATACGACATCTAATTTTTTGTACGTTAATTTTATTTATGTTTCTTCTTTTAACTAGTGAATCCATCATCAAGATTTGACATAAGTTTTATAGCTAGTTGTCAACCTGAGACTAACCCACCCTTGTTTCAGATTCGGGCATGGGCACCGGTAGTGGTAGAGCTAAAAATATTAATTAGTTAATTTTTTAATTAGTAAAATACTCTCACAAATTAAATCACTAAATAAATGTGTTAAAACAAAAGTCATAAATACGCTGAAATAATACAAATGCACTTCTCCATATGATAAAATAATAATAACTATAGCCCATAAAATTACGAAAGAAATAACTATTGAAAAAGAAAACTTCAATAAATATTCTATGCTCGTAAACAAAAATATGCAAAAATGCATGCAAGTTTAATATTAAGGAGCAACAAAAATTTTAATAAAGAAAATCACATACCTCGGTAATTACAGCTTTGCAATAATGCGATGAATGGATGTGGTGAATTAAGTAAACCATAATGACAATCTGAATTCGATCTTTTACTGTTTGATAAAGTTATTTAACAAATTCCTTTTGCAGAATTTTGATATTTTGACAAAGTTTAACAAATATCCTGAATGATACTAAATCTAATTTTATGTATGTTCTTCTAATTTATGTTTGTTCTTTTAAATATATAAGTAAATTTTGGGTGGTTTTTTCTATAGGGTTTTAATTTTTCGTTCGGTTTTGTAGTGAGTGGATTTGAAAACTTAACTACTGTGGGTGGTTTTGAGATAGAAATTTATCGTGGATTTGAGAACGATTCCGATGGAGTTGAGATGAAATTTCCCAAAACTAATTTAAATGTCAAAATATGTGCTAAAATTTGTTCAGATACCTTAAAACTTGTCCAAATACCTTAAATATGTACTATAGATCACAAAACAGATCTGATGAAGAAAGACAAATCAAACAAACGAACTTAAAATCTAAACTAAAATCTTTAAATCCCAATTTTTATTTGTTTCAATTTTTACAACCATGTCTGAAGGGATACATTGCGGATCGATTACATCTATTTTTTTGTTTATTTTTCGATAAAGAAGATGGTGGAGATCCAAGTCATGATTTCATATCTATTTATTTTGAAATTTTTTCGATTTTTTACTAATTGATACGGTGTTTCAATTTTTCGAAGAGGGTGGAGTTCAGTGGGTGTATTGATGGTATTACAACTTCCACTATCTAGTTTGTACACATGGGGGGGAGGGGGGGGGGGGGGGTTAGTTGATAAAACCCCTAACCATTCTTCTTTGAACCCAAACCGTGGCTCTAATTATCACCCCAAATATCGAATCCACCATCGATGTTGATGGGCCATCCAAAGGGACAATTGGTCCGTTCCTTAATGAACCAAGGCTTTTTTGTGATTTAGGTTCAGTAATCAGTGCAATTAATCGCTCATAAATGGTGGAAAAGAAGAAATATTCATTATTTGTCATGTTTTTATACAATGAAATGTTTAAATTTTGAAATATATTAAAGATGTGTATAGAACCACCCTTAATTTAATATAAATTCTAGTACCTTCTTAATATGGTCCCCATTCAATCTTATGTTGTTTTCCTTTTTAAATCCAACTGTATCTATCAGTTATTTCACAAACAACTCATAAATATATATCAAGACCAACGATAATTAATATCGATTATTTTGTATATAGAAAAAAACGAGGGGAAATCAGAAAATAAAGAAATATGAGAAAATTGAAATTGTTAATTAATTAATGTAAACAAGCAAGACCCTCTTACAATAGCTAGTGTTTCTAAAATTCTCAAATTTGAAATAACGTTCACCCTTTGGAAATTGATTTCCTAAAGCTTTCTCGTGTTTGGATCCACCAGCACCCATATAGAACATTCCAATTAACTTCCATATATATATATATATATATATATATGTGTGTGTGTGTGTGTGTGTGTGTGTGTGTGTGTGTGTGTGTGTGTGTCTTTATATATATGTATGTGTGTGATCGTGTAAATAT
This sequence comes from Sambucus nigra, assembly GCA_949130495.1. Classification (NCBI taxonomy): domain Eukaryota; kingdom Viridiplantae; phylum Streptophyta; class Magnoliopsida; order Dipsacales; family Adoxaceae; genus Sambucus; species Sambucus nigra. The sequence goes on from CASBWL010000077.1 coordinate 101,810, forward strand.
TTAGGTTTTTGGAGATTGTTGGGGAAGACGGGAAATAAGTAATTAGGGGAAGAGAAGGGTATTAAAATATTATAACGAACAGTTTCAACTAATTTTATGATTTTCATTTAATGATATATATACCGTTTACGGTGAATTGACTGCTTTTGTATATGATAATTTAAAGTTTCCTCCTCTTGGTTCATTTTACTGTTTAGTGCATATGTGAAACTAAACTATAATTTAAATAACATATCTCTATACTACTCTAAAATCCTATACAGGCATTTAAGAATTTCAACATCAGTTTCTCCATGTCAGTTCCTTTTCATTGAGTGTTGCACATGAACACTAACATTAATCCCTTTTCATCTTTATAAATCTTTAACCCCTTCCTCTTACGAAGACCAACTATATATATCCTATAAGACTCTTAATCTTCCTTAACCCATATAAACCCACACACATAAACCTTACTAACATTCTAATCCATTTTGGCTATTTTCAAGAAAATGTAGCCCTAGAGATAAAGAGGCGATTAGGGTGATCCGGACCTAGGGTTTCTGCATCTAGGCCTATTTTTTTGGTTAATAACATCACCATTTTGGGGTTAACAAATAAATTTTCATTATTTGATGATTGGACTTCACTTCCCATTGTTAGGCTGCATTTTTCAACCCTTGGATCCAAAGTGAACGCTAACAAACATTCGGCATTGGTAACTTCTGGATCTGATCAGGTATCAAATCATTTTTGGTGGTTCAAATGTGTTTTTTTTCACATGGATTTAAGGGATCCAAAATAAGATTGGCAATCGTTGATGGGATCATTTTATATCTTTGGTTGTATTACCATGGAATGCTTGATGTTGTGTACAATTGGGTCCACGCAAGTGGATATCACATGGTAATTTCAAATCTCAATTCATTTCTTATGTATTGAAACCCGTCTAATTTTGGGATTAATCCAATATCACCAACTTTCTGGTTTATATCAAGTCACAAATTTTCTCTTATTTTTGCAATTTTAGTTTTTAATCATTACATATGGAAAGCATAAGAAGATTTTATGTTAATCTTAGAATCCAATGTTTATTGGATTGATTTTTTTGGTAATTCGATTATGTTCGGATTTAAAAAAAAAAATTGTTTTGCTTGAGTTATAGAATTTTTTAAAATGGGGATATAGGTTATGGGACCACTACAATAGGAACAACTCCAACTATGTTTGTGTTTATATTATGTGTCATTTTTACTTACTTGGAAAAAATAAAAATTTAAATTCAAAAATGTTGTTTATGCTTGGCACTATAAGATTTGGATTCAAATTTTTTTATGTATATGAAAGAATCCAAAATATTAAGGACGTTTTTTTTCATCCTTGACTTAGTGGCCAACTTAATCAGTAATTTATCATTTTTTATTTAGAATTTATTTTTCTGGAAATAGTTGTTTGCAACACCATTCAGTTAGTCGGATGAGACTTAATTTACTCCAAATCCCTTCCCATTTGCCTACTACCCATTATAACCTCATAAAATCCTCTTCACTGCTCTCGATAGCACTTGCTACAGACTTTACCGTAATAGGGAAGAAATGGAGTTGGAGGGAAGGCGGTGGGTTCTAGAACATGAGGCTACAAATCTGAGAAAGAGAAAAGCTAATGGAGGTTTAATAAGATGGTGAGATTTTGACAGAGGATTGGGGAACCAAAATTCAATTTATTTCTTTTAAGTTTTGTATTCCTTATAATATCATTTGTAAGATCTTTTTATTTCACGATTTTGAGCTAAACAATATAATAACAAAGTCCCCATTGGTAATAATTTTGATATTATCTTTTGTTGTTTTTATTATTTGATGTTCTTTTTTTGTGTTATCTATACATCAAATTGATGTGCACGAGCATTTTTTGTAGAAATGCTTCACTAGTTTTTTTATTTAGTATTGTAATTAAATTATGGATTAAGGATTTACAAATAAGAAAAAAATACCCCACCAGTCATTTTATAATTGCCATTTTTAATGAAAATTTTGGTAAAATATTAAAAAAAAAAATAGTTTATGAAGTTGTTGTTTGCTACCATAATATATTTATATGTTTAAACGTATTTGTTTTTTAATTTTGATTGAAGTAATTGAAATTTATCATTGCCACATGATAAGTAGTTATAGACCATTATATTTTAACATATTCAAATTATTTATGAATTATTATTATTAAATATATAAATCTTTCTTGTTCCAGCGTCATCAAATATTTTCTCCGATCGCAAATGGCACCACTAGGGGCACAAGCACCTCGTACGCATCCAACGTAACACGTAGTAACCAAACGCCCAATCACGGCACTCCCCATTTCAGAATAGGACACAACTTTGAAAACATAAACAATTACGCTTGAAAATGTTCTGCAAAGGGGCAAACACATCCAAACTGTCCTAATATGGCACCGCGAGTGGCATGAACACCTCACGCATATCAAACATAACACATAGTAACCAGTCGTGCAATCCCAAGACTTCTTGTTTTATAATAGGACATGAATTTGAAAACAAATACACTTAGGCAAGAAAATGTGCTGTGGCGGGGCGAACACCCCAAACTTCTCCCTAACGGCATCAAAAGTGGCTCAAACACCTCGTGTGCGTCCAATGTTACACATAGAAACTGGCCAACCAGTCGCGGGACTCCCAGTTCGAGAATAGGACACTAATTTGAAAACAGACACACTTCAGTTTAAAAACGTACCGCGAGGGGGGAATAACCACCAATGGCCCCTAATCACCATCCCAGTTAGCACATACACCTTGTTAGCGTCCGACGTCACACATAGCAACCGTTCATGTGGACGCAAGACTCCCGGTTGGAGAATAGGAACAAAAATTTAAAAATTGGCACACTTAGGTTTGAAAACGTGTCGCGAGGGGGGATGACAGTCCAAAGCATCCCTAAACATCACCGCGAGTGGAACGAACACCTCGTGCACGTCCAACATAACATATAGAAACATTTTGCGTATTCGCAGGTCTCCCGATTTGATAATAGGAAAGAATTTGAAAATAGACACACTTAGGCATGAAACCATGATGTAAGGAGGCATACACTACCAACAGGCGCCAAACGACACCGCGAAGAGCATGAACGCCCTTGTGAATCCAACGTAACATGTCACAATAGACTGTACAATTGCGGGACTCCTAGTTTGAGAATAGGACACGAATTTTAAAATAGACACACTTAGGTTTTAAAATTAAAAATGCGCCTCGAGGGGTGGACACCCCCAACCGCCCCCAATGGCAATACAAGGGGCACGATCACCTCGTGCCCATCCAACATAACAAGTAGCAACCGATCATACTTTCACGGATGTCCCGATTTCAGAATAATACAAGAATTTTAAAATAGGCACACAGAGGCTTAAAAACGTTATGTAAGGGTATAGGCACTACCATCCACTACCAAAAAGCTCTACGAGCAGTATGAACACCTTGTGCATTCGAAACGCTACATATAGCAATCGGATGCGCAGGCCTAAGACTCCGGATTAGAGAATAGGACATGAATTTTGAAATAAGCACAGTTAGGCTAGAAAACATGTTGCGAGGGGGCCAAAACTCCCAATGGCACCCTAATAACACTGCGAGTGGAATGAACACCTCATTCAAGTATGAAGTTACACGTAGCAACCTTCTGTGTTATCGTGGGACTCCCGATTTAAGAATAGGACATGCATTTCAAAACAGACACACTTAGGCTTGAAAATATGTCAAGAGGGAGAGGACACCCTTAACCATTTCTAAAAAAGACCACGAGAGCCATGAAAACCTCATGCAAGTCCAACATAACAAGTCTGAACCTATCATGCAGTTGTGAGACTATCGGTTTAAGAATAGGACACGAATGTAAAAATAGGTAGACTTCGTCTAGAAAACGTGCCATAGTGGGGCAAAAACACTCAATGACCCCCAAACTGAACGACAAGTGGCACGAACACCTTGTATGTGTCCAACATAAAACTTATCAACCCTCCACGCAGTTAAGGGACTCTAGATTTGATAACAGGAAATGAATTTGAAAACAGGAATAATTATTCCTAAAAACGTGCCATGATGGGATGAACACTCCCAACCGCCCCCAAATGGTACCATGAGTGGCATGAACACCTTGTGCGCTTCCAACATAACTAGGGTTGACTCTGAAATTTTAGGGGATCTAGGCATACAATCAATTTGGGGCCCTTTAGGTTAATTTTTTTTTAAAGAAAATGTGTTCTTCTCGCATTTTTCGATGCAAAACTATAAATTAAATCATCAAATTTAATTATTGTTAACAAATCTTCTTCAATTGATAGCATGGCTAATTCATTTAATCATTCTTGTGACATGGAAGAACGAAAGTAAGATTTTATTAATTTTAATTTTGAAAAATATCTCTCGGCTGAGGCAACCGTAACAGTTACTGTCAAAATTATTCAATAAGCAATCGAAGCGTTTGTAAAAATACAATCCATTCTTTTAATATATTCTAACACCTTAATTCATTATCTAATTGTTCATTATCTAATTCTTCTAAATATCTAGTGCTAAAGCTTATACACATTCATTTTCTATTTGTTCATTATCTAATTCTTCTAAATTTCGATGTTCAACAAAATTTTCATTATCTAAATCTTACATACTTTGATGTTCAACATCTATTTTTTTTGTTTATTAAAATATTTATTTAGTCAACCCGATAGTTTTGATGTTTCTTCTTCAATTTATTTTTTGTCTTTTTCTCTTTTCGTGATTGAAGGGATATTTTCTAGTAGACATATTCAGACAACAACAAGTGTAATTTGCAAAAATAAAAATTAATCCCACAATCACAAGATTCTCAACAATATTAAAGAAAAATGCTAAAGAGGAACAATAGGACCAAATTAGTAATCTATTTGAGAGCAATCTCAAATTTTAATTTGTAAATGCCCGAATAATAAATTGGAATCTACTAAAAAAATGCAACACAAATATTAGTAGTAAAATAAAAAAATTTATATAGTGGGATATAACAAAGCAAATGAATAATATATAGTTACACAAACAAGATCCAATCAAGCCTAACTTTCTAAAATTGAAACCCTAGATTTTTTTTACCCTTATTTTTATGAGGTAAGTTCAAGAAAAAAAGGGGGGGGGGGTAAGGGAGGTGTTTATTCTTGCTTTGGTTAGTAGAGAAAGAGAGTAGTGTGATTGAGAGAGAGGAAGAGAAGAAGAGAATAAGAGTGAGAGAATAAAGTGGGTGAAAGAAATGAGAGAGTCAGGGTTAGAATAGAATAAGTAAATGGGTTGGGTTGGGTTGGGTTGGGTTATGATGGTGGGTTTACTGTGTGGGTTTATTTTTTAGTGTGTGAGTGGGTTATTATGTTGTTGTTGGGTTTAGTGTGTGGGTTTGTTTTAAATAGAACAAATTTTATTTTATTTTGTGCCTTTTTTTAAGTGATAACTCTAATTTTTTTCATAACTATTTTTTTTTTTGGGGGGGGGGGGTGGTACAACTAATTTTTTTTATACCTATTTTTTTATACCTAAATTGTTTTTCCCATAAGGGGCCCCAATTAATCGGGGGCCTTAGGTAGTGTCCTAACCCGCCTATGCTTAGAGTCGGCCCTGAACATAACATGTATCAATCGATCGCGCAGTCATGGGACTACTGATTTTAGAATAGGACACGAATTTGAAAACAAACACACTTAGTCATGAAACATGCCGCGAGGGACGAAAACCTCCAACTGCCCCAAAATGGCACTGCAAGTGAAATGAATACCTCGTGCGTGTCCAATACAACATGTAGCAACCGGTTGCACTGTTACAGGACTCATAGCTTGAGAATAAAACACGAATTTGAAAACAGTCACACTTAGGCATGAGAATGAGCTGTGACCGTCCCCAAACAACATTGCCAGTGGCAAGAACACCTTGTGTGTAACCAACGTAATACGTAGCAATAGGTCATCCACTCGCTGGACTCCCTGTTTGTTAATACACACAAATTAAAAAAGAGGCACATTTAGGCTTGAAAACATTAGGCCATAGGGAGAATGACGCGAACGGCCCAAAAGGGCACCGTGAGTGGCACGAACACCTCGTGTGAATCCATTGTAACAGGGAGCAACTGTACGCACGGTCGCATGACTCCCGATTTGAGAATAGGTAAAGAAATTGAAAATAATCACACTTAACCTTGAAATAGTATCGCAAAGGGGTGAAAACCCCCAACGGCGCCGCGAGTGTCATGAACACCTCATATGCATCCAATGTAACACATAGAAATCGTCCTCTCTATCGTGGAACTCCCAGGACACATGTTTGAAAACAAGAATAACCAGGTCTTCAAAACGGGACGCGAGGTGGTGAACACTGCAAACTGCCACCAAATGACACCGTAAGTGGCACGAACACCTCGCGCACATCCAACGTAACATGAAGCAACTGATCACGCTACGATGGGAATCTTTGTTTGAGAATAAGACATGAATTTTAAAACATGCACACAGAGGCTGGAAAACAGGCCTCAAAGAGGCGGACAACCCGAACAACGCCCAAATAGCATTGTGAGTGTAACACATAGTAACCAGGCACGTAGTAATGAGACTCTCAACTTTAGAATGGGACAAGAATTTGAAAACATGCACAATTAGGCTTAAAACATGATATGAGGTGTCGGACACCCCCAAATTCACCTAATAGGTATCACGAGTGGAACGAACACCTTGTATGCATCCAATGTAACACGTAGCAACTAGCCATTCAGCCGTGGGACTTTCGTTTTGAGAATAGGACACAAATTTCAAAGCAGGTACACTTAGGATTAAAAACATTTCGTGAGGGGGGAACATCCCCAATAGCCCCAAAAAGGCACGAGCGCCTCATACGCGTACAATGCAACACGAAGTAACCCATCGCACAGTTGCGAGACTCTCGATTTGAGAATATAACATCAATTTGAAAAAAGGTAAATTAAAAACGTGTTGCGATGGGGTGGACACCCCCAACGACCCCAAAATGGTACTCTGAGTGGCACAAACACCTCGTGTGCATCCGACATAAAACGTAGCAATCGGTTGCACAGTCACAAGACTCTCGATTTTAGAATAGGATAAGAATTTGAAAACAGACACACTGAGGCGTGAAAATGTGCCGCAAAAGGGGTGGACACTACCAACCACCACCAAAAGGCTCTGCCATGGGCACGAACACCTCGTGCACCCAATGTAACAGGTAAAAACCAAACACATAGTCACAAGACTCCGAATTTGAGAATAGGATAAGAATTTGAAAATAGTCACACTTAGTATGAAAATGTGCCGTGAAGGGGCCAAAACTTCCAACGGCCCCCAAATGGCACTATGAGGGGAACGAACACCTCATTCGGGTCCAATATAACATGTAGCAATCGAATACGTAGTCACAAGACAACGATTTCAAACAGGTACACTAAGGCTTGGAAATGTACCACGAGAGAGAGGACACCCCCAACTATCTCCAAATGAGACCACTAGAGTCACGAACACCTCGTTTGTGTCCAATGTAAGACATGCCAATTGATCACGCAGTCACGAGACTCCTAGTTTGAAAATATTACACGAATTTTAAATAGGTACACTTAGTTTGGAAAATGTACCGATGTGGGGCAAAAATGCTCAACAGTCCCCAAACGGCACTGAATGTGGCACAAAGACCTCGTGTGTGTAATACCCCGTATTTTTGGCTATATTTATTTTTGGGATTAATTAATTAAATGCGTATTAATTGAAAATTAATCCGGGATAAAAATACTAATGTGATACGAGTTAGTATTTGATTATGTGCATATATGATTATATATGAACTTGGTATTATAAAATTTGTCGTGGGATTTATATACGACATTTTAGAAATTTTGTTGAGACGCGTGGGACCGCCGCGTCACGGTATAATATTTTGATAATAAAAGTGAATTTAAAATCTATAATCCATATGGTCGTTTTGAGTGCGCCAACGCGTCCGGAAGGGTTGAGATAGTCAGAAAACACTAGCCGGGGGTATAGTTTGGGTCCCGGGGTATTTTTAGGCCATACAGGTAACTTAAAGGGTATTTTGGTAATTTTACATTTTGAGGAATTAAAAGTGACGAAAATTGGTTAATTAAATCTGATGTGGATATTGACCCACTAAGCCCATAACCAACCCATATTAACCCTTTAAGCTACGGAGGCTAATATTAGGTTTACAATTTTCCCCAAATCAAACCCTAGCCACCTTGAGCCACCATTGGAGAAGGAACTTAGAGAGAGAAGAAACTCTGCAGAATTCTCACCAAACCTACACCAAAGTCAGAAATCAAACCAAGGCAAGTGGTTTAATTATGTTTAATTTCAGCAAATGTTCTTTCCATGTTAGAAAATTCGGATTTATGGTTTGTTCTTGATAAATATGAAAACCATGTAGTTAGATCATAGAACTTGAGAAATTATGAAGAGAATTGCATGTAGAATAGTTTGGAGACATTTAATGATGTTAATACATGATTGGGTGAAAGAAAAACGAATTAAATTCTGGAATTTGATGTTGATATATATCTAGGGTTCATGTTCTTGATGATATTGGGGAAAAGTATAAAATCTTGGGATTTAATGATGTTTAGGATGCCTTATTGCCTTAAAAGACGCTAGTTTATGACCTAAGCATGTTTTAGTATGATTAGAGGACTTAAATCATTGTTAGAACGAACTTTGGAGAAGGGTTAAAGTGATAAATATGGTGAAAAAACGAGATGGGAAAAATCTGGGCCGAAACTGGTAGCTCGTTAGAAGCAGCCCCCAGGTCGTTCGAACGAACTCGTTCGAACGAGCTTCTAACGAAGATGACCAGTCGTTACTAACGAGAAGGGATCTCGTTCGATATCTCGTTCGAACGAGATATCGTTAGAAGGAACAGTTCGTTCGAACAGCCTCGTTCGAACGAGACTTCTAACGAGATGACAGTCCAAACTCGTTCGAACACTCGTTCGAACGAGACTTCTAACGAGTTGACAGTTTGGTCCTTTTTGGACTGTTTTTATTTTTGGAGTCCCGTAAACTTGTTCGAGGATATAGATGACCTTCCTTTATTGATGTGAGGATAGATTGGGACTTTTGGGTTATTGAGAGGAGTAAATTATATACTAGAGTTATATTCAATGAACCGTTTGGGTTGAGACGTGAGTGTCTACTACGATGTGAGGATGAATCATGGCGCGTATGATTACAAACCGGAATAGTACGAATTGTGATAATTATAGTTAGTACGAGAGTGCAATACGTACTACGATTAAAATATGGTATTACTAAGATGTGTGTTTACTTAGTATTGGTATATGGATTGTGTGTATGACATACCTACCATACATGCTATCACGGGAGGTTTGCGTTCGCTTAGGACCCTCTAATCCTTGTGTGCCTATGGGGGGGATATAGACTGGTACCTTGATGAACATAGGTCATAGAAAGACTTATTGTGATATTAATAAGTCCGCTGACCGTGGGAGCGTAGGTATGTGCGTGACCCACGTGATGGTGACTGTGTTCGCCTCCACTATTTGTGATTTGTGTTATCTGAACTATTCCTGAGAGATTCGGAATGTGTGATCCTTATGTACGTGATGTACCGAGATGGATAGCAGAGTATGTGTGCACCATAGCTTAGATTGCGGGGTGCTTGTATCGTATATTTATGATGTGAATAATATACATTTAATTAATGGAAATCCTCCTGTTAATATTGTGAACCTATTACGGTATTGTTTCGAGTTATATAATGAGTTAATTGACACTTATATATATGGCATATTTAGTAACTGAGTTTACATTAAATCCTTTTTAATTACGAGCGTTATTATGTTAATGGAACCGAGTATCATGGGTAGAACCTTTGACAGTCTAGCTAGATACGTTGTCACTTAGCTAGTGGTATGGGTAGATATAGATGGGTAATTGCGTTAGGAGTGCACAGTTAGACGAGGGGTGAGAATATAATGTGAGTGCACGTCCTAACATGTACTTTGCATTTAATGTTTTAAATGTTTTTAAAGCACTTGCAGGTTTTTAAAATATAACTCAACATTCGGGCTCTGACCCGTTTGCTTTTCAAATCTTTTTCCTTGTAAAACCATTTTAGGTGCCCAGCCACAAGGACACCAAGCATAGGTACTCATTCAGGTGACGAGCTGTAGCTGTTTGTGGAAGCTACAGGGATTTGCATGTAGACGCTTCTATCTCTTTGGATTCCAGAGTCACTATCTATCAGTTGTGGGGCATGTTGCCCATTTCTTTAGAGACATCTTTTACATTTCAGTTTTCAGACTTTAGCATGTATTGTTTCAGTTTATTTATTTCAGTTATGGGATTGTAGTGAGGGGTTTCCTCCAGACTTTATTTACTCTATCGTGATGGTTATTCATTTTACTTCTGTATGGTGAATGGTGTAATTTATTTCTTCATTACATTGGTTGCATGTTAATCGGACTTAAATTAAAATTTGGCAACTTGTTTTTTTTAAATACTAGGTGGTTAGTAATATTAAAATGTTTTCGACAGTGATGCTATTAACTGAGCCAACTTGGCATTTTGAATTAATTTAATAAAGGAGTAGCTACCCGGTATTTAATTAGTCGGGGTGTCACAGTGTGCATCTAACATAAAACTTATCAACTGTTTGCACAATCGCGGGACACTCAGTTTGAGAATGGGATATGAATTTAAAAACACATACACTTAGGATGGAAAATTTGCCACGAGATGCAGGACACCCCTAATGGCCCCCAAACGGCACCGCAGGTGGCACAAACACATCATATGCACTCAACGTAACACGTACCCATAGTCGCACAATCATAATACTTTCGATTTATGAATAGGACACAAATTTGAAAATAGGTACACTTAGGCTTGAAATTCTACCACGAGGGGTGAAAAATCCAAAATGGCCCCTAAACAGCACCGTGGGTGTTGTCAAGTTTTATTTGTTATAAAACTACCGCAAGTGCACGGGCTATTGAAATATAGCGGGTGTAAGTACGGGTCGAATCCACAGAGATTTCGTCAACTTTTATAAAATATCGATTGTCCAACTAGACATATGAGTGTGTCAATGTGATTGAGTGATGGAACAAAATAAATAAATAAATGCGTGACACAAATTATGTAACAATAAAAATAAAGACGGAATAAACGAACAAGTACAAGAGATAATATTAAATGTGGAAGAATCTAGGATGTCGGTTCCGTTTATCAATTTTAATTAAATTAACACATCAATTTAATTTCGTACTTCCGAATTTATAACACAAAATATACCGACTCTCGTCGCGTACATTTCGGAGAATATAACAATACATGCGGTCAAAATATTTTAACGTCTCTTAAATTAGACACCATAAATCCCTATTCCCTCGAAAATATCATGTTTAAAATTTTTAATGTGTATTTAAGCATGGGATATCAAAACATCTAAGTGCAAGCATAACCCATCAAAAATGACAAATCTAAATTTTTAAAGCATGAATTTATAATTAATTCTTGAGGTTTAAAAATACACTCTCGTGTATTTTTAAGCGAATACCGAATTTTTTTATTTCAAATTAAAACATGTCAGAATATATACGAAATTAAATTAACATGCATGGTTTAATTAGTCATGACAAACATCACCTAAGTCCTAGTAATTAAACTACTCACACAACATATTTGACACACAAATATTGCAAGATGAAAAAATAATTTTCATTAATAAATGTCAACTTACAAAATTTTGGGTCCAAGACTTGAATTACAATAAACAATATGCTCCTCCAAAGTGTGCCTCAAAAATACACTCTACACAAATTTTTTCTATCTCTCAAAGTGTGTCTCTTTTTTTTTTCTCCAAAAGTAAAGTCCACCCCTTCATGTGGGAATTGGCTTATGATTTATACCCCAAAATGGGGTACAAAAACGTAGGGAAAATAAGGTGGAGTTGTGGGAAGAAACATGGGTTGGTGGAGTAACGGTAATGGGTTTAGTGGGCAAGTGGGATAATGGGTCTTTTTTTTTGTAAAAAAAATTTCGCCAAAAAATAAACGGGCCTGCCAGGGGTTTTGCGACCCCAAGAGTCCAGCCATTAAGCCAACTTTCATCTTTGTTTATAATATGCCTCCAATTATACTTAACATCATATTGAATCCCAAATTTCATAATTTGCACAATAGCTCAAATCACCATAACTTCTTCATTCGGAGCCCGATTAACATGTCGTTTGAACCGAAGTGACCCTCATTTCGGTGCCAACAATATTTCAGTAGTGTCCAGGTCTCGGGATTGACTTTGGGCGTTGACTCGGGGCTTTGACTTTGACTTTCTTTTGAATTCGAATTTTGCACGGCCATAACTTCTTCGTTTCAACTCCGATTGATACGCCGTTTGAGCCCAGGCGTCCCTTGATTCAAGGCCTTCAATTTCCATGGTTGGTCCGAGTCCGAAATCAGCCATTTGAATTTACAATTTTGCCCCTGAAGGTGCGTAAGTGACCTTTTCATGCTCAATTTGCGTCCGGACTTCATCGCTTTCTTTTTAAACCTGTCAATACTAAAAAAAAAAACTTGAACAAGAGATTAGCAATGAATATAAGATGTGAGCTTGAAGTTCCCAAAATTGCATTATTAATCCTATTTATTATTAAATTTGTATTTTTCTCTAAAATAATAAAAATATCTATAAAAGCTCTTTATTTATGATACAATGGGAATAACAACACTTAGATTTGGGTGTAAATAATACAAAATAATGCACTCATCAAATACCCCCAAACCTAAACTTTGCTAGTCCTCGAGCAAAACTAAAATTTTAAAATCTAACTCACTTTCGTAGGAATCACGGTTGCACTTAGCATGTGCAACAAGCCGTTAAACCCCTAGGTTTCCCTAGTGGACGAGTTTTGTCTCGTGAGGGTTTGCAGTGAATATACCCACAAAATTCAAAAACTTGACTCTATTTACAAGAGACTCAAAAGTAATATAACCAAGTTTGAATGCAAACTTCATAAATATAGCAGAATTTCACTTTTCAATCTCAACTTATCGTGTGTGTGTGCATAGCCAATATAATCGTCCATTTCAAAAGATTTGATCGTTACATTTTCTTATCCGAAAGTTTGTTTTGATTTCAAAGTCTCACAAAATGCACTCACAATCGAACACTCGGAAATGGGTTATTTTCTCTCGGTATATGTGAATAAAAGAGTAAATTTATATGAACAAATTTCACATATACATGATCAAGAACGAATTTTTATAATGGATGAATATGATCTCATGAACGGAAAATCGATTACTTTTTGAAAACATTGAATCACACCATAGATCCTATTCATCTTCTCTCCACACTTTAACTAACTTCACTTGAGATCGATTAGGACTTTCTTTGGTTTTATTGTAGGCTCGAATTTTGGCTAGAAAGAATGGCTTTTGGAGTTCAAAATTTCTGAGAATATAGAGGTTTTTCGGTATTTTGACTTTTAGGTACTATTTCTCACCTCCATTTTTCTTTTCTCTTTCCTTTTTTTCTTTTCAAACTCACATTTTTTTCCTTTTTTTTTCTTTTTTTCTTTCTTTCTTTTCCCTTTTTTTTTTCTTTTATTTTTTTCTTTTCACACATCATTCTTGCAACCTCATTTTTTTTTTTTGGCCTTTTTCAAACCGTAATTTTACCCTAGTATTCTCAGAAAATGGGTATGGCTTCTTTGTATGGGTTTTAAACTCCTAGTTGGAGTTGGGTAGGGTAGTGGGCTTTCAACAAAAGACTTATATTATTTTTGGCTCAAATGGGCTTGCAATGTAACAATGTAAAAAAAAATGTTGGAGTTTGGGCTTAATTTTTGGGCTTTCAAATGAGGGCCTAATCTCATTTCTCAAGTTTCATTAAGTTGATTTGTGTCTCAAGATGACTTACTAAGACTTTTAGTGCATAAGATTCTGATTTTGACCTTTTGTTTTCAGTAATCGAACAAAATAATGAATTTGAGATCATCAACGAATTTATCACTGAAGGAAAGTTTGAGTTATTTTAACTCGGATTGATTTAAATCTCTCAAAAACGATGAATGGCACAATATCTCACCGGGCTAAAATCTCCACATTTATTCTTTAAGCATATTAACTTTCGCCTCAATATCCATTTTCGATCATATTATATGGCTAAGTGTCAAAATTTTATAAGTTGAGAGATTTGTGAATTAATTCTATATTAAGAAATTGTTTCAAAACTCACTTATATTGAAAATATTTTTGGATTTTTTAAAAAATTTCTGATTTTTTTTTTTTTTTTTGCGGAGAAAAATGACCTCAATACCCCCAAACCTAATTTCTACATTGTCCTCAATGTACAAGACAAAATTTGAAAAGACGAGAAAGATATGAAAGATATTACCGTAATGAGGGACTTTCTGATATGAAAGATATTACCGTAATGAGGGACTTTCTCCAACACATGTTTCCTGGAAGAAAAATAATTACAAAGAGAAAAAAAAAAAAAAACTATAATACAAAAATACGACCCAAGTTATGTTTACTCGTGGTATACCGGGTCTTGGAGGAGAATGTCCTCCACTTCCCGATCTCGCAATGCTAGATATGGCTTCAACCGTTGACCATTAACTTTGAAAATTTCACCATTTTTAGGATTCTCTATCTCAACCGCCCCATGTGGGTAGACTGTCCTAACAATAAAGGGATCGGACCATCTAGACCTTAACTTACCAGGAAAGAGATGCAATCTAGAATTGTACAAGAGAACTTTTTGTCCAGGCTCAAATGACTTCCGTAGGATGGACTTGTCATGGAACATTTTCATTTTTTCTTTATACAATTTTGCGTTTTCATACGCATCATTCCGAATCTCCTCTAACTCATTGAGTTGGAGTTTTCGGACCTCTCCTGCAGCAGGTAAATCGAAATTAAAGGTCTTAATGGCCCAATAGGCCTTGTGTTCTAACTCTACCGGAAGGTGGCAGGCTTTTCCGTAGACAAGCCTATACGGGGACATAGAAAGTGGGGTTTTATACGCAGTGCGATAAGCCCACAGTGCATCTAATAACCGTAAGGACCAATCCTTTCGATTTGGATTCACTGTTTTCTCGATGATTAGCTTGATTTGCCTATTAGACACTTCAACTTGTCCACTGGTTTGAGGATGATAAGAGCATCCTACTTTATGCGTGACTGAATACTTTTTCATGAGACTCTCAAATGTTCGATTGCAGAAATGGGTTCCTTGATCGCTAATGATGGCTCGAGGTGTACCGAATCGGGAAAAAATATTTTCTCGAATAAATTTGACTACCACATGGCGATCATTTGTCCGACTCGGTATAGCTTCGACCCACTTAGACACATAATCAACTGCCAAAAGGATGTAAAGATTACCGTAGGATTTCGGGAATGGACCCATGAAATCAATCCCCCAACAGTCAAAAACCTCAATAATCAATATGGGACTTAAGGGCATCATATTCCGACGAGTGATCTTTCCTAACCGTTGGCATCGGTCACAACTGATACTATAGTCATTGGAGTCACGAAAAATGGTGGGCCAATAGAATCCACATTGCAAAATTTTCGCAGCGGTTTTCTTAGTACTGAAATGACCTCCACAAGCTTGGTCATGGCAAAAAGAGATTACACTCTGAATCTCATAATCGGGGACACACTTTCGAATGATTTGATCGGGACAATACTTGAAAAGATACGGGTCATCCCAAAAGAAATGCTTGGCTTCCTTTAAAAATTTAGAATGATCTTGCTTAGACCAATGCAGTGGCATTTCACCCGTCACAAGATAGTTCACAATATCGGCGAACCACGGAAGTTGGTTGATAAGGAACAGTTGCTCATCAGGGAAAGACTCATTAAGTGGAAACAAGTCATTGGAAGATTCAACGGTCAACCTAGATAGGTGATCTGCCACTACATTCTCACAACCCTTTTTATCTCGAATTTCAATGTTAAACTCTTGAAGTAATAGGATCCACCTAATGAGCCGGGCCTTAGCATCCTTTTTAGATAAAAGGTGTCGCAAGGCCGCATGATCGGTGAAAATGATGACTTTGGATCCTATCAAGTAAGACCTAAACTTTTCTAGCGCGAATACGACAGCCAAGAACTCTTTCTCAATGGTGGAATAATTCAATTGAGCGTCGTTAAGAGTCCTGCTGGCATAGTATATAACATGAGGAAGTTTCTCATCTCGTTGACCCAAAACCGCACCTAGTGAATAGTCAGAAGCGTCACACATGATTTCGAAAGGTTGACCCCAGTCGGGGGGTCGCATAATAGGTGCTGAGGTCAATTCCTTCTTTAGCCTCTCAAAGGCTTGAAGGCAATCATCGGTGAACTCAAAGGGTGTGTCTTTGGCTAGAAGATTGCATAAAGGCCGAGAGATTTTACTAAAATCTGTAATGAATCTCCGATAAAAACCGGCGTGTCCTAAGAATGATCGAATTCCACGCACAGTTTTTGGGGGTGGGAGATTAGAAATTAGATCAATTTTAGCCTTATCAACCTCGATACCCTTTTCAGAGATGATATGACCTAATACTATGCCTTGTTTAACCATGAAGTGACACTTCTCCCAATTAAGTACAAGGTTCTTTTCCTTACACCTCTTCAGAACGAGGGTAAGGTGGTGACGGCACTCATCAAAATTAGACCCAAACACAGAGAAATCATCCATAAAAATCTCAACAAACCTTTCGACCATGTCCGAAAAGATACTCATCATGCACCGCTGAAAGGTAGCGGGTGCGTTACATAGCCCGAAGGGCATGCGTCGATAAGCAAAAGTACCAAATGGTCAAGTGAATGTGGTTTTCTCTTGATCCTCGGGAATAATTGGAATTTGATTATAACCGGAATAACCGTCGAGAAAACAGTAATAGGGGTGACCGGCTAATCTCTCAAGCATTTGGTCTATGAACGGAAGGGGAAAGTGATCCTTCCGTGAGACAGTGTTCAACTTCCTATAGTCTATACAGACACGCCAACCGGTTTGCATCCTAGTGGGGACTAACTCATTATTATCATTTCTCACCACTGTAACACCAGATTTCTTTGGAACAACCTGAATGGGGTTGACCCATTGGCTATCAGAGATGGGGTAAATAATACCCGCATCTAACAACTTGAGCACCTCGGCTCGGACGACTTCTTTAAGTATGGGGTTAAGTCTATGTTGTGCTTCACGAGAATTTTTAGCATTTTCTTCTAAGTGTATTCTGTGCATGCACACTGACGGACTTATCCCTTTGATGTCGGCTATGGTCTAACCGAGGGCTTCTTTGTGTTCACTGATAACGCGCAACAACTTACCTTCCTGTTCTTTATCTAGGTCAGATGCTATGATATCAGGCAAGGTATCAGAAGGTCCTAAGAACCTATACTCGAGTGATTCTGGTAACGGTTTTAATTCAAGCTCGGGGGCTTTTTCAATCGAGGGTGGAATAGGTGACATGGAAAGTGAGAGGGGCTCAGGTTTAGACTTCCAATTTCCCACTTCCATGATAGGGGCGGAGTCGAGAAGGGCATTGACTTCTTCGATGGACTGCTCGACATCAAATTCAGACCTAAAAAAGTCAAGACAAGATGCTAAAGGGTCGTCATTATAAGTTTGCTCGAAAGTCTCTCGGACGATATTATCAATCATGTCGACATCCACGGGTTCGTCGTCATCGGGTGGTTGTTTGGCCAAATTGAACACATTAAGGTCCATAGTCATGTTTCCAAATGATAGGTTCAATTGGCCGCTACGACACCGAATGACGGCATCAGATGTGGCGAGGAAAGGACGACCCAAAATAACAGGGATTTGTGCAATAGGATTTTGCACTTGTTGGGTGTCCAAGACACAAAGTCGACAGGAAATATAAAGTCACCCACTTTAATTAGGACGTCCTCAACAACGCCTCTCGGAATTTTCACAGAACGGTCGGCTAAGGACAAGGTAATCCTAGTCGGTTTCAACTCCCCCAAACCTAGTTTCTCGTACACGGTGTACGGCAGAAGGTTCACGCTTGCTCCTAAATCTAGAAGGGCTTTCTCAATGAGGTGCTCCCCTATCTTGATAGAGATCGTCGGAGTACCGGGATCCTTATACTTGATGGGAGTTCGATAAGAAATGATCGAGCTTGCTTGCTCGGCGAGAAAAGCTTTCTTGGGTACGTTGGTGCTTCTCTTGAAGGTACAAAGGTCCTTCATAAATTTAGCGTAGGATGGAACTTGTTGTATGGCATCAAGCAACGGGATATTAATTTGTACGTGCTTAAATACTTCTAACATTTTATCCACTTGCGCCTTTTTCTTTTGTGGCACTAAACGTTGTGGAAATGGAGCTTTCGAGACGTAGGTCTCAATAGACGGTTCAGAAGATGAGGGCGAGGAAGAAGGCGGATCCAAAGGTGGGTCCTTCTTTTCCTTACCTTTCTCGGATTCACTCATGGTGGGTCGTGAGACATTATTCTCAACTTCTTTACCTGACCTAAGCGTGATTATAGCCTTAGCATGCTCTTGGGGAGTGGACATGCTAGTGTTGTCTTGGACAACATACTGACCCCTAGGCATGTTTCCCTTAGGATTAGTCTCGGGTTGGCTCAGGAACATTCCTTTATTTCTCTCGCTCAAAGCATTGGCTAGTTGACTCACTTGTACCTCTAATTTGGCAATCGATTGGGTGTTGGCATGCAAGTTTTGTTGTGTGGATTGAAGGACACTTTGCGTGGTCTGTTGGAGTTGCAGGGTACTTTGGGCAAGTAAATTCATCATTTCTTCTAAGGATTGAATCTTTTAGGGCGAAGGGAACGATGGTACGGGGGTGCTTTTTTGGAAACCCAGGGGTGGGTTACTTAAAGATTGACCTCCACTACCCTGGTATTGACCTTTAGACCATGAAAAGTTGGGATGATCCTTCCAACCTGGATTGTACGAGTTGGAAAATGGGTCGTACTTGGGCTTGTTTTGATAGAGGGTGTTTGCTTGCTCGGTGAGAGCTTTATGGGCCGGAAGGGCGGGGCAACTTTCGACGAGGTGGTCGAAACTATCGCAAAGTAAACACATAGGTGACCCTACATGTTGCACGGCGGCATGTGTGGCTCGGTTACCCTCTTTACTCATTTCCAAGGCTTCTAAACGACGGGCCAAGGTGGCCACTTTGGCATCTAATTCAAAACCTTGTTCTTCTGGTTGAGCATTACCCTCATTAATTGTGGTGGTCTTCGAATCCCGATGGGGTGCCCATCGTTGGGACTTTTGAGCAACGGATTCTAAAAACGACCATGCATCGGCCTCACTCTTTTCTGTGAAATCTCCACTACACATAAGTTCAAGCATATATCGGGTAGTGTAATCGAAACCCTCATATAAAATCTGAATTTGACGACCTAATTCGATGCCGTGATGAGGACATTGCAGGAGCAAGTCCTTGAATCTTTCCAGGTACATCCATAAAGTCTCTCCCTCTTTTTGATTGAAAGTGTTGATGGCATGACGTATTGCCGCCGTCTTTTGGTTAGGGAAAAACTTTAGCAAAAATTCAACACTCAACTGATTCCATGTAGTGATGGAATTTGGTTTAAGTGAGAGTAGCCAACTCTTAGCTTTGTCCTTCAAAGAAAATGGAAATAGTTTTAGTTTAACAATCTCATCGGTGAATTGTTGTAACCTAACCGTTCCACAAATTTATTCAAACTCACGTACATGGAGGTACGGGTCCTCCTTTTCTGTGCCTCGAAAGATGGGAAGTAAATGAATTATTCCCGACTTGAACTCGAAATTGTTTGCATTATGTGGGGGAAGAAGTATGCATGATGGTTGACTTGCCCTATTAGGATACAGGTAATCCTTTAGGGCACGAGTTGCTAGCTCATCTCCCATTTCGGTGAAAATCGAGGTGCTACCTATAATAGTATCGGGAATACTAGACTCCACTCTAGCTAAACGACCCGTAGAATCTCGACACCAACCTAGCATACACCGTACTCACTTGAAATTTTTTTTTTTTTAATATATTATTATTTTTTTATATATATAAAAAGCAAATAATTTGACACAGGACCACAAAATTCCTAAGCTAACACAAAGCAATTTGAGTTTATCTGAATTAGGTGAGGGGAAGTTCAATTTTTAAGATCTAGTTTCCCGAGATTATTCAACGACAATGGGTCTCTGAAATAATCTCCCTAATTAAAGAGCTCTTAATTCTTGACGAGGGAGAATTTAAAAGACGACCAACTCCGGACTATCGCCTCAATTACCAAATATTTCCTCCAGGTAGGTGGTCGGTACGAAGACTCATTAAAAACCACCAATCCTAGTCAAGGTCAAAATGGCATCGATTTGAAAATTCCGTGTTTGGATTAGCTTTTAATCCTAGCCTTGAAAAGAATATGCCTATGAGCTATGTGACACCCTATGGCCAATGTCTAATATTTTTTAAATTAAAATTATGGCTTAGGTTATGCAGATGCTCGGGTAACTTAATGATTTGTGGGCCAAGGAGGGGTGATTAAATCCCCACCTTATCTTAAAATTGGGTTTTGCCCTTAAGTCAACTTATGCACGTGCTTATTGAAATATGCGAAAATAGTTTCACGTAGGAGCACACAAGACTTACCTCCGGCGTGGACTTTTTACGGTCACTTGTTTACGCCGGGCCGAAGTTTTATTTGACGTCGATCGGAGGGAAACGTCGCCTCCGTTTCAGTCGTCTCCGAGAGTACCTTGTGCGCGTGGCAAGATTGCACAAGTAACGTTAGCGCTTTTCCCACGGTTGCTTGCTTTATTTATTTTTTTTCTTTTTTCTCCTCTTTTTTTTTCCCTTTTTTTCTCTTGTTTTTTTTTTTCTGAAAAAGAACACACACAAAAAAAAATACCAAGCGTAAAGTGCAAAAATTATTAAATACAAAAATACTTACGCATGCATTTACAAGGAATTTGTACACTAAAAAAAAGAACAAATAATAACCAAAAAGACACTATAAGAATGGAGGAAAAAAAATATATAAATTATGCTACTGAAATGACTAAAAAAAAAATTCTAATAATTTTTTTTTTGATTTTTTTTTTTTTTTTCAAATTACATAAACACAAAAATCTGGAGATTTCCCGGGAAAAAAAAAATTAATTACGAATTTTTCAAATTTTTAGTTGGTTTAAGACAAAACTAGTGTCAAAAACACTATTTAATTACAAAAAGACTTTAATTCCTTTTTTCTTTTTTTTGATTCCACTAAATAAAAAAAAACGAATCTGGAAATTTACATAAATTTTTTTTTTTTTTTTCACGTTTTTTTCCAATTTTTTTTTATGTATTTTTGTGATAAACTAATGCCAAAAGTGCTATTTATTAAAAAAAAACTTAAATTTGATTTGTTTCCTTCTTTTTTTTTTTGATTTTTTTTTCCAAATTACAGAAACACGAAATTCTGGAAATTTCCCGGGAAAAAAAAATTATTTTCGAATTTTTCAAAGTTTTTTTTAAGTACTTTTATGACAAACTAGTCTTAGAAACAACTAGTTTCTCACAAAACAATTTAAATCTGTTTTTTTTTTCAGTAGCGTTGAAATCTGGAGATTTTCAGAAAGGAGAAAAAAAAAATTATTACGAATTTTTCAAATTTTTAGTTGGTTTAAGACAAAACTAGTGTCAAAAACACTATTTAATTACAAAACGACTTTAAATCTTTTTTTTTTTTTTGAAAAAAAAATAGTTGCTGGAATATTAGATGTTTTTCAGTTTTTTTTTTCTTTTTTTTTTCAATTTTTTTTGTATTTTTTTTTTAAATAAAACTAGTCCGAAAATCAATATTCTTAAAATCGACCGAAATTCCCGGCAACGGCGCCAAAAACTTGTTGTCAAGTTTTATTTGTTATAAAACTACCGCAAGTGCACGGGCTATTGAAATATAGCGGGTGTAAGTACGGGTCGAATCCACAGAGATTTCGTCAACTTTTATAAAATATCGATTGTCCAACTAGACATATGAGTGTGTCAATGTGATTGAGTGATGGAACAAAATAATTAAATAAATGCGTGACACAAATTATGTAACAATAAAAATAAAGACGGAATAAACAAACAAGTACAAGAGATAATATTAAATGTGGAAGAATCTAGGATGTCGGTTCCGTTTATCAATTTTAATTAAATTAACACATCAATTTAATTTCGTACTTCCGAATTTATAACACAAAATATACCGACTCTCGTCGCGTACATTTCGGAGAATATAACAATACATGCGCTCAAAATATTTTAACGTCTCTTAAATTAGACACCATAAATCCCTATTCCCTCAAAAATATCATGTTTAAAATTTTTAATGTGTATTTAAGCATGGGATATCAAAACATCTAAGTGCAAGCATAACCCATCAAAAATGACAAATCTAAATTTTTAAAGCATGAATTTATAATTAATTCTTGAGGTTTAAAAATACACTCTCGTGTATTTTTAAGCGAATACCGAATTTTTTTATTTCAAATTAAAACATGTCAGAATATATACGAAATTAAATTAACATGCATGGTTTAATTAGTCATGACAAACATCACCTAAGTCCTAGTAATTAAACTACTCACACAACATATTTGACACACAAATATTGCAAGATGAAAAAATAATTTTCATTAATAAATGTCAACTTACAAAATTTTGGGTCCAAGACTTGAATTACAATAAACAATATGCTCCTCCAAAATGTGCCTCAAAAATACACTCTACACAAATTTTTTCTATCTCTCAAAGTGTGTCTCTTTTTTTTTTCTCCAAAAGTAAAGTCCACCCCTTCATGTGGGAATTGGCTTATGATTTATACCCCAAAATGGGTACAAAAACGTAGGGAAAATAAGGTGGAGTTGTGGGAAGAAACATGAGTTGGTGGAGTAACGGTAATGGGTTTAGTGGGCAAGTGGGATAATGGGTCTTTTTTTTTGTAAAAAAAATTTCGCCAAAAACCCCTGCCCTCTCATGTGCGACCCCAAGAGTCCAGCCATTAAGCCAACTTTCATCTTTGTTTATAATATGCCTCCAATTATACTTAACATCATATTGAATCCCAAATTTCATAATTTGCACAATAGCTCAAATCACCATAACTTCTTCATTCGGAGCCCGATTAACATGCCGTTTGAACCGACGTGACCCTCATTTCGGTGCCAACAATATTTCAGTAGTGTCCAGGTCTCGGGATTGACTTTGGGCGTTGACTCGGGGCTTTGACTTTGACTTTCTTTTGAATTCGAATTTTGCACGGCCATAACTTCTTCGTTTCAACTCCGATTGATATGCCGTTTGAGCCCAGGCGTCCCTTGATTCAAGGCCTTCAATTTCCATGGTTGGTCCGAGTCCGAAATCAGCCATTTGAATTTACAATTTTGCCCCTGAAGGTGCGTAAGTGACCTTTTCATGCTCAATTTGCGTCCAGACTTCATCGCTTTCTTTTTAAACCTGTCAATACTAAAAAAAACAACTTGAACAAGAGATTAGCAATGAATATAAGATGTGAGCTTGAAGTTCCCAAAATTGCATTATTAATCCTATTTATTATTAAATTTGTATTTTTCTCTAAAATAATAAAAATATCTATAAAAGCTCTTTATTTATGATACAATGGGAATAACAACACTTAGATTTGGGTGTAAATAATACAAAATAATGCACTCATCAAATACCCCCAAACCTAAACTTTGCTAGTCCTCGAGCAAAACTAAATTTTTAAAATCTAACTCACTTTCGTAGGAATCACGGTTGCACTTAGCATGTGCAACAAGCCGTTAAACCCCTAGGTTTCCCTAGTGGACGAGTTTTGTCTCGTGAGGGTTTGCAGTGAATATACCCACAAAATTCAAAAACTTGACTCTATTTACAAGAGACTCAAAAGTAATACAACCAAGTTTGAATGCAAACTTCATAAATATAGCAGAATTTCACTTTTCAATCTCAACTTATCGTGTGTGTTTGCATAGCCAATATAATCGTCCATTTCAAAAGATTTGATCGTTACATTTTCTTATCCGAAAGTTTGTTTTGATTTCAAAGTCTCACAAAATGCACTCACAATCGAACACTCGGAAATGGGTTATTTTCTCTCGGTATATGTGAATAAAAGAGTAAATTTATATGAACAAATTTCACATATACATGATCAAGAACGAATTTTTATAATGGATGAATATGATCTCATGAACGGAAAATCGATTACTTTTTGAAAACATTGAATCACACCATAGATCCTATTCATCTTCTCTCCACACTTTAACTAACTTCACTTGAGATCGATTAGGACTTTCTTTGGTTTTATTGTAGGCTCGAATTTTGGCTAGAAAGAATGGCTTTTGGACTTCAAAATTTCTGAGAATATAGAGGTTTTTCGGTATTTTGACTTTTAGGTACTATTTCTCACCTCCATTTTTCTTTTCTCTTTCCTTTTTTTCTTTTCAAACTCACATTTTTTTCCTTTTTTTTTCTTTTTTTCTTTCTTTCTTTTCCCTTTTTTTTTCTTTTATTATTTTCTTTTCACACATCATTCTTGCAACCTCATTTTTTTTTTGGCCTTTTTCCAACCGTAATTTTACCCTAGTATTCTCAGAAAATGGGTATGGCTTCTTTGTATGGGTTTTAAACTCGTAGTTGGAGTTGGGTAGGGTAGTGGGCTTTCAACAAAAGACTTATATTATTTTTGGCTCAAATGGGCTTGCAATGTAACAATGTAAAAAAAAATGTTGGAGTTTGGGCTTAATTTTTGGTCTTTCAAACGAGGGCCTAATCTCATTTCTCAAGTTTCATTAAGTTGATTTGTGTCTCAAGATGACTTACTAAGACTTTTAGTGCATAAGATTCTGATTTTGACCTTTTGTTTTCAGTAATCGAACAAAATAATGAATTTGAGATCATCAACGAATTTATCACTGAAGGAAAGTTTGAGTTATTTTAACTCGGATTGATTTAAATCTCTCAAAAACGATGAATGGCACAATATCTCACCGGGCTAAAATCTCCACATTTATTCTTTAAGCATATTAACTTTCGCCTCAATATCCATTTTCGATCATATTATATGGCTAAGTGTCAAAATTTTATAAGTTGAGAGATTTGTGAATTAATTCTATATTAAGAAATTGTTTCAAAACTCACTTATATTGAAAATATTTTTGGATTTTTTAAAAAATTTCTGATTTTTTTTTTTTTTTTTGCGGAGAAAAATGACCTCAATACCCCCAAACCTAATTTCTACATTGTCCTCAATGTACAAGACAAAATTTGAAAAGACGAGAAAGATATGAAAGATATTACCGTAATGAGGGACTTTCTCCAACACATGTTTCCTGGAAGAAAAATAATTACAAAGAGAAAAAAAAAAAAAAAACTATAATACAAAAATACGACCCAAGTTATGTTTACTCGTGGTATACCGGGTCTTGGAGGAGAATGTCCTCCACTTCCCGATCTCGCAATGCTAGATATGGCTTCAACCGTTGACCATTAACTTTGAAAATTTCACCCTTTTTAGGATTCTCTATCTCAACCGCCCCATGTGGGTAGACTGTCCTAACAATAAAGGGACCGGACCATCTAGACCTTAACTTACCAGGAAAGAGATGCAATCTAGAATTGTACAAGAGAACTTTTTGTCCAGGTTCAAATGACTTCCGTAGGATGGACTTGTCATGGAACATTTTCATTTTTTCTTTATACAATTTTGCGTTTTCATACGCATCATTCCGAATCTCCTCTAACTCATTGAGTTGGAGTTTTCGGACCTCTCCTGCAGCAGGTAAATCGAAACTAAAGGTCTTAATGGCCCAATAGGCCTTGTGTTCTAACTCTACCGGAAGGTGGCAGGCTTTTCCGTAGACAAGCCTATACGGGGACATAGAAAGTGGGGTTTTATACGCAGTGCGATAAGCCCACAGTGCATCTAATAACCGTAAGGACCAATCCTTTCGATTTGAATTCACTGTTTTCTCGATGATTAGCTTGATTTGCCTATTAGATACTTCAACTTGTCCACTGGTTTGAGGATGATAAGAGCATCCTACTTTATGCGTGACTGAATACTTTTTCATGAGACTCTCAAATGTTCGATTGCAGAAATGGGTTCCTTGATCGCTAATGATGGCTCGAGGTGTACCGAATCGGGAAAAAATATTTTCTCGAATAAATTTGACTACCACATGGCGATCATTTGTCCGACTCGGTATAGCTTCGACCCACTTAGACACATAATCAACTGCCAAAAGGATGTAAAGATTACCGTAGGATTTCGGGAATGGACCCATGAAATCAATCCCCCAACAGTCAAAAACCTCAATAATCAATATGGGACTTAAGGGCATCATATTCCTACGAGTGATCTTTCCTAACCGTTGGCATCGGTCACAACTGATACTATAGTCATTGGAGTCACGAAAAATGGTGGGCCAATAGAATCCACATTGCAAAATTTTCGCAGCGGTTTTCTTAGTACTGAAATGACCTCCACAAGCTTGGTCATGGCAAAAAGAGATTACACTCTGAATCTCATGATCGGGGACACACTTTCGAATGATTTTATCGGGACAATACTTGAAAAGATACGGGTCATCCCAAAAGAAATGCTTGGCTTCCTTTAAAAATTTAGAACGATCTTGCTTAGACCAATGCAGTGGCATTTCACCCGTCACAAGATAGTTCACAATATCGGCGAACCACGGAAGTTGGTTGATAAGGAACAGTTGCTCATCAGGGAAAGACTCATTAAGTGGCAACAAGTCATTGGAAGATTCAACGGTCAACCTAGATAGGTGATCTGCCACTACATTCTCACAACCCTTTTTATCTCGAATTTCAAGGTTAAACTCTTGAAGTAATAGGATCCACCTAATGAGCCGGGCCTTAGCATCCTTTTTAGATAAAAGGTGTCGCAAGGCCGCGTGATCGGTGAAAATGATGACTTTGGATCCTATCAAGTAAGACCTAAACTTTTCTAGCGCGAATACGACAGCCAAGAACTCTTTCTCAATGGTGGAATAATTCAATTGAGCGTCGTTAAGAGTCCTGCTGGCATAGTATATAACATGAGGAAGTTTCTCATCTCGTTGACCCAGAACCGCACCTAGTGAATAGTCAGAAGCGTCACACATGATTTCGAAAGGTTGACCCCAGTCGGGGGGTCGCATAATAGGTGCTGAGGTCAATTCCTTCTTTAGCCTCTCAAAGGCTTGAAGGCAATCATCGGTGAACTCAAAGGGTGTGTCTTTGGCTAGAAGATTGCATAAAGGCCGAGAGATTTTACTAAAATCTGTAATGAATCTCGGATAAAAACCGGCGTGCCCTAAGAATGATCGAATTCCACGCACAGTTTTTGGGGGTGGGAGATTAGAAATTAGATCAATTTTAGCCTTATCAACCTCGATACCCTTTTCAGAGATGATATGACCTAATACTATGCCTTGTTTAACCATGAAGTGACACTTCTCCCAATTAAGTACAAGGTTCTTTTCCTTACACCTCTTCAGAACGAGGGTAAGGTGGTGACGGCACTCATCAAAATTAAACCCAAACACAGAGAAATCATCCATAAAAACATCAACAAACCTTTCGACCATGTCCGAAAAGATACTCATCATGCACCGCTGAAAGGTAGCGGGTGCGTTACATAGCCCGAAGGGCATGCGTCGATAAGCAAAAGTACCAAATGGACAAGTGAATGTGGTTTTCTCTTGATCCTCGGGAATAATTGGAATTTGATTATAACCGGAATAACCGTCGAGAAAACAGTAATAGGGGTGACCGGCTAATCTCTCAAGCATTTGGTCTATGAACGGAAGGGGAAAGTGATCCTTCCGTGAGACAGTGTTCAACTTCCTATAGTCTATACAGACACGCCAACCGGTTTGCATCCTAGTGGGGACTAACTCATTATTATCATTTCCCACCACTGTAACACCAGATTTCTTTGGAACAACCTGAATGGGGCTGACCCATTGGCTATCAGAGATGGGGTAAATAATACCCGCATCTAACAACTTGAGCACCTCGGCTCGGACGACTTCTTTAAGTATGGGGTTAAGTCTACGTTGTGCTTTACGAGAATTTTTAGCATTTTCTTCTAAGTGTATTCTGTGCATGCACACTGACGGACTTATCCCTTTGATGTCGGTTATGGTCCAACCGAGGGCTTCTTTGTGTTCACTGATAACGCGCAACAACTTACCTTCCTGTTCTTTATCTAGGTCAGATGCTATGATATCAGGCAAGGTATCAGAATGTCCTAAGAACCTATACTCGAGTGATTCTGGTAACGGTTTTAATTCAAGCTCGGGGGCTTTTTCAATCGAGGGTGGAATAGGTGGCATGGAAAGTGAGAGGGGCTCAGGTTTAGACTTCCAATTTCCCACTTCCATGATAGGGGCGGAGTCGAGAAGGGCATTGACTTCTTCGATGGACTGCTCGACATCAAATTCGGACCTAAAAAAGTCAAGACAAGATGCTAAAGGGTCGTCATTATAAGTTTGCTCGAAAGTCTCTTGGACGATATTATCAATCATGTCGACATCCACGGGTTCGTCGTCATCGGGTGGTTGTTTGGCCAAATTGAACACATTAAGGTCCATAGTCATGTTTCCAAATGATAGGTTCAATTGGCCGCTACGACACCGAATAACGGCATCAGATGTGGCGAGGAAAGGACGACCCAAAATAACAGGGATTTGTGCAATAGGATTTTGCACTTGTTGGGTGTCCAAGACAACAAAGTCGACAGGAAATATAAAGTCACCCACTTTAATTAGGACGTCCTCAACAACGCCTCTCGGAATTTTCACAGAACGGTCGGCTAAGGACAAGGTAATCCTAGTCGGTTTCAACTCCCCCAAACCTAGTTTCTCGTACACGGTGTACGGCAGAAGGTTCACGCTTGCTCCTAAATCTAGAAGGGCTTTCTCAATGAGGTGCTCCCCTATCTTGATAGAGATCGTCGGAGTACCGGGATCCTTATACTTGATGGGAGTTCGATAAGAAATAATCGAGCTTGCTTGCTCGGCGAGAAAAGCTTTCTTGGGTACGTTGGTGCTTCTCTTGAAGGTACAAAGGTCCTTCAAAAATTTAGCGTAGGATGGAACTTGTTGTATGGCATCAAGCAACGGGATATTAATTTGTACGTGCTTAAATACTTCTAACATTTTATCCACTTGCGCCTTTTTCTTTTGTGGCACTAAACGTTGTGGAAATGGAGCTTTCGAGACGTAGGTCTCAATAGACGGTTCAGAAGATGAGGGCGAGGAAGAAGGCGGATCCAAAGGTGGGTCCTTCTTTTCCTTACCTTTCTCGGATTCACTCATGGTGGGTCGTGAGACAATATTCTCAACTTCTTTACCTGACCTAAGCGTGATTATAGCCTTAGCATGCTCTTGGGGAGTGGACATGCTAGTGTTGTCTTGGACAACATACTGACCCCTAGGCATGTTTCCCTTAGGATTAGGCTCGGGTTGGCTCGGGAACATTCCTTTATTTCTCTCGCTCAAAGCATTGGCTAGTTGACTCACTTGTACCTCTAATTTGGCAATCGATTGGGTGTTGGCATGCAAGTTTTGTTGTGTGGATTGAAGGACACTTTGCGTGGTCTGTTGGAGTTGCAGGGTACTTTGGGCAAGTAAATTCATCATTTCTTCTAAGGATTGAATCTTTTAGGGTGAAGGGAACGATGGTGCGGGGGTGCTTTTTTGGAAACCCAGGGGTGGGTTACTTAAAGATTGACCTCCACTACCCTGGTATTGACCTTTAGACCATGAAAAGTTGGGATGATCCTTCCAACCTGGATTGTACGAGTTGGAAAATGGGTCGTACTTGGGCTTGTTTTGATAGAGGGTGTTTGCTTGCTCGGTGAGAGCTTTATGGGCCGGAAGGGCGGGGCAACTTTCGACGAGGTGGTCGAAACTATCGTAAAGTAAACACATAGGTGACCCTACATGTTGCATGGCGGCATGTGTGGCTCGGTTACCCTCTTTACTCATTTCCAAGGCTTCTAAACGACGGGCCAAGGTGGCCACTTTGGCATCTAATTCAAAACCTTGTTCTTCTGGTTGAGCATTACCCTCATTAATTATGGTGGTCTTCGAATCCCGATGGGGTGCCCATCGTTGGGACTTTTGAGCAACGGATTCTAAAAACGACGATGCATCGGCCTCACTCTTTTCTGTGAAATCTCCACTACACATAAGTTCAAGCATATATCGAGTAGTGTAATCGAAACCCTCATATAAAATCTGAATTTGACGACCTAATTCGATGCCGTGATGAGGACATTGCAGGAGCAAGTCCTTGAATCTTTCCAGGTACATCCATAAAGTCTCTCCCTCTTTTTGATTGAAAGTATTGATGGCATGACGTATTGCCGCCGTCTTTTGGTTAAGGAAAAACTTTTGCAAAAATTCAACACTCAACTGATTCCATGTAGTGATGGAATTTGGTTTAAGTGAGAGTAGCCAACTCTTAGCTTTGTCCTTCAAAGAAAATGGAAATAGTTTTAGT
Source organism: Sambucus nigra (assembly GCA_949130495.1). NCBI lineage: Eukaryota > Viridiplantae > Streptophyta > Magnoliopsida > Dipsacales > Adoxaceae > Sambucus > Sambucus nigra. The sequence continues at coordinate 132,377 of CASBWL010000077.1, forward strand.
TTAACAATCTCATCGGTGAATTGTTGTAACCTAACCGTTCCACAAATTTCTTCAAACTCACGTACATGGAGGTACGGGTCCTCCTTTTCTGTGCCTCGAAAGATGGGAAGTAAATGAATTATTCCCGACTTGAACTCGAAATTGTTTGCATTATGTGGGGGAAGAAGTATGCATGATGGTTGACTTGCCCTATTAGGATACAGGTAATCCTTTAGGGCACGAGTTGCTAGCTCATCTCCCATTTCGGTGAAAATCGAGGTGCTACCTATAATAGTATCGGGAATACTAGACTCCACTCTAGCTAAACGACCCGTAGAATCTCGACACCAACCTAGCATACACCGTACTCACTTGAATTTTTTTTTTTTTTAATATATTATTATTTTTTTATATATATAAAAAGCAAATAATTTGACACAGGACCACAAAATTCCTAAGCTAACACAAAGCAATTTGAGTTTATCTGAATTAGGTGAGGGGAAGTTCAATTTTTAAGATCTAGTTTCCCGAGATTATTCGACGACAATGGGTCTCTGAAATAATCTCCCTAATTAAAGAGCTCCTAATTCTTGACGAGGGAGAATTTAAAAGACGACCAACTCCGGACTATCGCCTCAATTACCAAATATTTCCTCCAGGTAGGTGGTCGGTACGAAGACTCATTAAAAACCACCAATCCTAGTCAAGGTCAAAATGGCATCGATTTGAAAATTCCGTGTTTGGATTAGCTTTTAATCCTAGCCTTGAAAAGAATATGCCTATGAGCTATGTGACACCCTATGGCCAATGTCTAATATTTTTTAAATTAAAATTATGGCTTAGGTTATGCCGATGCTCGGGTAACTTAATGATTTGTGGGCCAAGGAGGGGTGATTAAATCCCCACCTTATCTTAAAATTGGGTTTTGCCTTTAAGTCAACTTATGCACGTGCTTATTGAAATATGCGAAAATAGTTTCACGTAGGAGCACACAAGACTTACCTCCGGCGTGGACTTTTTACGGTCACTTGTTTACGCCGGGCCGAAGTTTTATTTGACGTCGATCGGAGGGAAACGTCGCCTCCGTTTCAGTCGTCTCCGAGAGTACCTTGTGCACGTGGCAAGATTGCACAAGTAACGTTAGCGCTTTTCCCACGGTTGCTTGCTTTTTTTATTTTTTTTCTCTTTTCTCCTCTTTTTTTTCCCTTTTTTTCTCTTGTTTTTTTTTTCTGAAAAAGAACACACACAAAAAAAAATACCAAGCGTAAAGTGCAAAAATTATTAAATACAAAAATACTTACGCATGCATTTACAAGGAATTTGTACACTAAAAAAAAGAACAAATAATAACCAAAAACACACTATAAGAATGGAGGAAAAAAAAATCATATAACGAAAAAAAATATATAAATTATGCTACTGAAATGACTAAAAAAAAAAATTCTAATAATTATTTTTTTTGAATTTTTTTTTTTTTTCAAATTACAGAAACACAAAAATCTGGAGATTTCCCGGGAAAAAAAAAATTAATTACGAATTTTTCAAATTTTTAGTTGGTTTAAGACAAAACTAGTGTCAAAAACACTATTTAATTACAAAAAGACTTTAATTCCTTTTTTCTTTTTTTTGATTCCAATAAATAAAAAAAAAACGAATCTGGAAATTTACATAAAAAAAAATATTTTTTTTTCACGTTTTTTTCCAATTTTTTTTATGTATTTTTGTGATAAACTAATGCCAAAAGTGTTATTTATTAAAAAAAACTTAAATTTGATTTGTTTTCTTCTTTTTTTTTTTTTGATTTTTTTTTTCAAATTACAGAAACACGAAATTCTGGAAATTTCCCGGGAAAAAAAATTATTTTCGAATTTTTCAAAGTTTTTTTTAAGTACTTTTATGACAAACTAGTCTTAGAAACAACTAGTTTCTCACAAAACAATTTAAATCTGTTTTTTTTTTTCAGCAGCGTTGAAATCTGGAGATTTTCAGAAAGGAGAAAAAAAAATTAATTACGAATTTTTCAAATTTTTGGTTGGTTTAAGACAAAACTAGTGTCAAAAACACTATTTAATTACAAAACGACTTTAAATCTTTTTTTTTTTTTTTTGAAAAAAAAATAGCTGCTGGAATATTAGATGTTTTTCAGTTTTTTTTTTCTTTTTTTTTTCAATTTTTTTTGTATTTTTTTTTTAAATAAAACTAGTCCGAAAATCAATATTCTTAAAATCGACCGAAATTCCCGGCAACGGCGCCAAAAACTTGTTGTCAAGTTTTATTTGTTATAAAACTACCGCAAGTGCACGGGCGATTGAAATATAGCGGGTGTAAGTACGGGTCGAATCCACAGAGATTTCGTCAACTTTTATAAAATATCGATTGTCCAACTAGACATATGAGTGTGTCAATGTGATTGAGTGATGGAACAAAATAATTAAATAAATGCGTGACACAAATTATGTAACAATAAAAATAAAGACGGAATAAACAAACAAGTACAAGAGATAATATTAAATGTGGAAGAATCTAGGATGTCGGTTTCGTTTATCAATTTTAATTAAATTAACACATCAATTTAATTTCGTACTTCCGAATTTATAACACAAAATATACCGACTCTCGTCGCGTACATTTCGGAGAATATAACAATACATGCGCTCAAAATATTTTAACGTCTCTTAAATTAGACACCATAAATCCCTATTACCTCGAAAATATCATGTTTAAAATTTTTAATGTGTATTTAAGCATGGGATATCAAAACATCTAAGTGCAAGCATAACCCATCAAAAATGACAAATCTAAATTTTTAAAGCATGAATTTATAATTAATTCTTGAGGTTTAAAAATACACTCTCGTGTATTTTTAAGCGAATACCGAATTTTTTTATTTCAAATTAAAACATGTCAGAATATATACGAAATTAAATTAACATGCATGGTTTAATTAGTCATGACAAACATCACCTAAGTCCTAGTAATTAAACTACTCACACAACATATTTGACACACAAATATTGCAAGATGAAAAAATAATTTTCATTAATAAATGTCAACTTACAAAATTTTGGGTCCAAGACTTGAATTACAATAAACAATATGCTCCTCCAAAGTGTGCCTCAAAAATACACTCTACACAAATTTTTTCTATCTCTCAAAGTGTGTCTCTTTTTTTTTTCTCCAAAAGTAAAGTCCACCCCTTCATGTGGGAATTGGCTTATGATTTATACCCCAAAATGGGGTACAAAAACGTAGGGAAAATAAGATGGAGTTGTGGGAAGAAACATGGGTTGGTGGAGTAACGGTAATGGGTTTAGTGGGCAAGTGGGATAATGGGTCTTTTTTTTTGTAAAAAAAATTTCGCCAAAAAATAAATGGGCCTGGCAGGGGTCGAACCCCTGCCCTCTCATGTGCGACCCCAAGAGTCCAGCAATTAAGCCAACTTTCATCTTTGTTTATAATATGCCTCCAATTATACTTAACATCATATTGAATCCCAAATTTCATAATTTGCACAATAGCTCAAATCACCATAACTTCTTCATTCGGAGCCCGATTAACATGCCGTTTGAACCGACGTGACCCTCATTTCGGTGCCAACAATATTTCAGTAGTGTCCAGGTCTCGGGATTGACTTTGGGCGTTGACTCGGGGCTTTGACTTTGACTTTCTTTTGAATTCGAATTTTGCACGGCCATAACTTCTTCGTTTCAACTCCGATTGATACGCCGTTTGAGCCCAGGCGTCCCTTGATTCAAGGCCTTCAATTTCCATGGTTGGTCCGAGTCCGAAATCAGCCATTTGAATTTACAATTTTGCCCCTGAAGGTGCGTAAGTGACCTTTTCATGCTCAATTTGCGTCCGGACTTCATCGCTTTCTTTTTAAACCTGTCAATACTAAAAAAAACAACTTGAACAAGAGATTAGCAATGAATATAAGATGTGAGCTTGAAGTTCCCAAAATTGCATTATTAATCCTATTTATTATTAAATTTGTATTTTTCTCTAAAATAATAAAAATATCTATAAAAGCTCTTTATTTATGATACAATGGGAATAACAACACTTAGATTTGGGTGTAAATAATACAAAATAATGCACTCATCAAATACCCCCAAACCTAAACTTTGCTAGTCCTCGAGCAAAACTAAATTTTTAAAATCTAACTCACTTTCGTAGGAATCACGGTTGCACTTAGCATGTGCAACAAGCCGTTAAACCCCTAGGTTTCCCTAGTGGACGAGTTTTGTCTCGTGAGGGTTTGCAGTGAATATACCCACAAAATTCAAAAACTTGACTCTATTTACAAGAGACTCAAAAGTAATATAACCAAGTTTGAATGCAAACTTCATAAATATAGCAGAATTTCACTTTTCAATCTCAACTTATCGTGTGTGTGTGCATAGCCAATATAATCGTCCATTTCAAAAGATTTGATCGTTACATTTTCTTATCCGAAAGTTTGTTTTGATTTCAAAGTCTCACAAAATGCACTCACAATCGAACACTCGGAAATGGGTTATTTTCTCTCGGTATATGTGAATAAAAGAGTAAATTTATATGAACAAATTTCACATATACATGATCAAGAACGAATTTTTATAATGGATGAATATGATCTCATGAACGGAAAATCGATTACTTTTTGAAAACATTGAATCACACCATAGATCCTATTCATCTTCTCTCCACACTTTAACTAACTTCACTTGAGATCGATTAGGACTTTCTTTGGTTTTATTGTAGGCTCGAATTTTGGCTAGAAAGAATGGCTTTTGGAGTTCAAAATTTCTGAGAATATAGAGGTTTTTCGGTATTTTAACTTTTAGGTACTATTTCTCACCTCCATTTTTCTTTTCTCTTTCCTTTTTTTCTTTTCAAACTCACATTTTTTTCCTTTTTTTTTCTTTTTTTCTTTTTTTCTTTCTTTCTTTTCCCTTTTTTTTTCTTTTATTCTTTTCTTTTCACACATCATTATTGCAACCTCATTTTTTTTTTTTGGCCTTTTTCCAACCGTAATTTTACCCTAGTATTCTCAGAAAATGGGTATGGCTTCTTTGTATGGGTTTTAAACTCCTAGTTGGAGTTGGGTAGGGTAGTGGGCTTTCAACAAAAGACTTATATTATTTTTGGCTCAAATGGGCTTGCAATGTAACAATGTAAAAAAAAATGTTGGAGTTTGGGCTTAATTTTTGGGCTTTCAAACGAGGGCCTAATCTCATTTCTCAAGTTTCATTAAGTTGATTTGTGTCTCAAGATGACTTACTAAGACTTTTAGTGCATAAGATTCTGATTTTGACCTTTTGTTTTCAGTAATCGAACAAAATAATGAATTTGAGATCATCAACGAATTTATCACTGAAGGAAAGTTTGAGTTATTTTAACTCGGATTGATTTAAATCTCTCAAAAACGATGAATGGCACAATATCTCACCGGGCTAAAATCTCCACATTTATTCTTTAAGCATATTAACTTTCGCCTCAATATCCATTTTCGATCATATTATATGGCTAAGTGTCAAAATTTTATAAGTTGAGAGATTTGTGAATTAATTCTATATTAAGAAATTGTTTCAAAACTCACTTATATTGAAAATATTTTTGGATTTTTTAAAAAATTTCTGATTTTTTTTTTTTTTTGCGGAGAAAAATGACCTCAATACCCCCAAACTTAATTTCTACATTGTCCTCAATGTACAAGACAAAATTTGAAAAGACGAGAAAGATATGAAAGATATTACCGTAATGAGGGACTTTCTGATATGAAAGATATTACCGTAATGAGGGACTTTCTCCAACACATGTTTCCTGGAAGAAAAATAATTACAAAGAGAAAAAAAAAAAAAAAACTATAATACAAAAATACGACCCAAGTTATGTTTACTCGTGGTATACCGGGTCTTGGAGGAGAATGTCCTCCACTTCCCGATCTCGCAATGCTAGATATGGCTTCAACCGTTGACCATTAACTTTGAAAATTTCACCATTTTTAGGATTCTCTATCTCAACCGCCCCATGTGGGTAGACTGTCCTAACAATAAAGGGACCGGACCATCTAGACCTTAACTTACCAGGAAAGAGATGCAATCTAGAATTGTACAAGAGAACTTTTTGTCCAGGCTCAAATGACTTCCGTAGGATGGACTTGTCATGGAACATTTTCATTTTTTCTTTATACAATTTTGCGTTTTCATACGCATCATTCCGAATCTCCTCTAACTCATTGAGTTGGAGTTTTCGGACCTCTCCTGCAGCAGGTAAATCGAAATTAAAGGTCTTAATGGCCCAATAGGCCTTGTGTTCTAACTCTACCGGAAGGTGGCAGGCTTTTCCGTAGACAAGCCTATACGGGGACATAGAAAGTGGGGTTTTATACGCAGTGCGATAAGCCCACAGTGCATCTAATAACCGTAAGGACCAATCCTTTCGATTTGGATTCACTGTTTTCTCGATGATTAGCTTGATTTGCCTATTAGACACTTCAACTTGTCCACTGGTTTGAGGATGATAAGAGCATCCTACTTTATGCGTGACTGAATACTTTTTCATGAGACTCTCAAATGTTCGATTGCAGAAATGGGTTCCTTGATCGCTAATGATGGCTCGAGGTGTACCGAATCGGGAAAAAATATTTTCTCGAATAAATTTGACTACCACATGGCGATCATTTGTCCGACTCGGTATAGCTTCGACCCACTTAGACACATAATCAACTGCCAAAAGGATGTAAAGATTACCGTAGGATTTCGGGAATGGACCCATGAAATCAATCCCCCAACAGTCAAAAACCTCAATAATCAATATGGGACTTAAGGGCATCATATTCCTACGAGTGATCTTTCCTAACCGTTGGCATCGGTCACAACTGATACTATAGTCATTGGAGTCACGAAAAATGGTGGGCCAATAGAATCCACATTGCAAAATTTTCGCAGCGGTTTTCTTAGTACTGAAATGACCTCCACAAGCTTGGTCATGGCAAAAAGAGATTACACTCTGAATCTCATGATCGGGGACACACTTTCGAATGATTTGATCGGGACAATACTTGAAAAGATACGGGTCATCCCAAAAGAAATGCTTGGCTTCCTTTAAAAATTTAGAACGATCTTGCTTAGACCAATGCAGTGGCATTTCACCCGTCACAAGATAGTTCACAATATCGGCGAACCACGGAAGTTGGTTGATAAGGAACAGTTGCTCATCAGGGAAAGACTCATTAATTGGCAACAAGTCATTGGAAGATTCAACGGTCAACCTAGATAGGTGATCTGCCACTACATTCTCACAACCCTTTTTATCTCGAATTTCAAGGTTAAACTCTTGAAGTAATAGGATCCACCTAATGAGCCGGGCCTTAGCATCCTTTTTAGATAAAAGGTGTCGCAAGGCCGCGTGATCGGTGAAAATGATGACTTTGGATCCTATCAAGTAAGACCTAAACTTTTCTAGCGCGAATACGACAGCCAAGAACTCTTTCTCAATGGTGGAATAATTCAATTGAGCGTCGTTAAGAGTCCTGCTGGCATAGTATATAACATGAGGAAGTTTCTCATCTCGTTGACCCAGAACCGCACCTAGTGAATAGTCAGAAGCGTCACACATGATTTCGAAAGGTTGACCCCAGTCGGGGGGTCGCATAATAGGTGCTGAGGTCAATTCCTTCTTTAGCCTCTCAAAGGCTTGAAGGCAATCATCGGTGAACTCAAAGAGTGTGTCTTTGGCTAGAAGATTGCATAAAGGCCGAGAGATTTTACTAAAATCTGTAATGAATCTCCGATAAAAACCGGTGTGCCCTAAGAATGATCGAATTCCACGCACAGTTTTTGGGGGTGGGAGATTAGAAATTAGATCAATTTTAGCCTTATCAACCTCGATACCCTTTTCAGAGATGATATGACCTAATACTATGCCTTGTTTAACCATGAAGTGACACTTCTCCCAATTAAGTACAAGGTTCTTTTCCTTACACCTCTTCAGAACGAGGGTAAGGTGGTGACGGCACTCATCAAAATTAAACCCAAACACAGAGAAATCATCCATAAAAACCTCAACAAACCTTTCGACCATGTCCGAAAAGATACTCATCATGCACCGCTGAAAGGTAGCGGGTGCGTTACATAGCCCGAAGGGCATGCGTCGATAAGCAAAAGTACCAAATGGACAAGTGAATGTGGTTTTCTCTTGATCCTCGGGAATAATTGGAATTTGATTATAACCGGAATAACCGTCGAGAAAACAGTAATAGGGGTGACCGGCTAATCTCTCAAGCATTTGGTCTATGAACGGAAGGGGAAAGTGATCCTTCCGTGAGACAGTGTTCAACTTCCTATAGTCTATACAGACACGCCAACCGGTTTGCATCCTAGTGGGGACTAACTCATTATTATCATTTCCCACCACTGTAACACCAGATTTCTTTGGAACAACCTGAATGGGGCTGACCCATTGGCTATCAGAGATGGGGTAAATAATACCCGCATCTAACAACTTGAGCACCTCGGCTCGGACGACTTCTTTAAGTATGGGGTTAAGTCTACGTTGTGCTTCACGAGAATTTTTAGCATTTTCTTCTAAGTGTATTCTGTGCATGCACACTGACGGACTTATCCCTTTGATGTCGGCTATGGTCCAACCGAGGGCTTCTTTGTGTTCACTGATAACGCGCAACAACTTACCTTCCTGTTCTTTATCTAGGTCAGATGCTATGATATCAGGCAAGGTATCAGAATGTCCTAAGAACCTATACTCGAGTGATTCTGGTAACGGTTTTAATTCAAGCTCGGGGGCTTTTTCAATCGAGGGTGGAATAGGTGGCATGGAAAGTGAGAGGGGCTCAGGTTTAGACTTCCAATTTCCCACTTTCATGATAGGGGCGGAGTCGAGAAGGGCATTGACTTCTTCGATGGACTGCTCGACATCAAATTCGGACCTAAAAAAGTCAAGACAATATGCTAAAGGGTCGTCATTATAAGTTTGCTCGAAAGTCTCTCGGACGATATTATCAATCATGTCGACATCCACGGGTTCGTCGTCATCGGGTGGTTGTTTGGCCAAATTGAACACATTAAGGTTCATAGTCATGTTTCCAAATGATAGGTTCAATTGGCCGCTACGACACCGAATGACGGCATCAGATGTGGCGAGGAAAGGACGACCCAAAATAACAGGGATTTGTGCAATAGGATTTTGCACTTGTTGGGTGTCCAAGACAACAAAGTCGACAGGAAATATAAAGTCACCCACTTTAATTAGGACGTCCTCAACAACGCCTCTCGGAATTTTCACAGAACGGTCGGCTAAGGACAAGGTAATCCTAGTCGGTTTCAACTCCCCCAAACCTAGTTTCTCGTACACGGTGTACGGCAGAAGGTTCACGCTTGCTCCTAAATCTAGAAGGGCTTTCTCAATGAGGTGCTCCCCTATCTTGATAGAGATCGTCGGAGTACCGGGATCCTTATACTTGATGGGAGTTCGATAAGAAATGATCGAGCTTGCTTGCTCGGCGAGAAAAGCTTTCTTGGGTACGTTGGTGCTTCTCTTGAAGGTACAAAGGTCCTTCAAAAATTTAGCGTAGGATGGAACTTGTTGTATGGCATCAAGCAACGGGATATTAATTTGTACGTGCTTAAATACTTCTAACATTTTATCCACTTGCGCCTTTTTCTTTTGTGGCACTAAACGTTGTGGAAATGGAGCTTTCGAGACGTAGGTCTCAATAGACGGTTCAGAAGATGAGGGCGAGGAAGAAGGCGGATCCAAAGGTGGGTCCTTCTTTTCCTTACCTTTCTCGGATTCACTCATGGTGGGTCGTGAGACATTATTCTCAACTTCTTTACCTGACCTAAGCGTGATTATAGCCTTAGCATGCTCTTGGGGAGTGGACATGCTAGTGTTGTCTTGGACAACATACTGACCCCTAGGCATGTTTCCCTTAGGATTAGGCTCGGGTTGGCTCGGGAACATTCCTTTATTTCTCTCGCTCAAAGCATTGGCTAGTTGACTCACTTGTAGCTCTAATTTGGCAATCGATTGGGTGTTGGCATGCAAGTTTTGTTGTGTGGATTGAAGGACACTTTGCGTGGTCTGTTGGAGTTGCAGGGTACTTTGGGCAAGTAAATTCATCATTTCTTCTAAGGATTGAATCTTTTAGGGTGAAGGGAACGATGGTGCGGGGGTGCTTTTTTGGAAACCCAGGGGTGGGTTACTTAAAGATTGACCTCCACTACCCTGGTATTGACCTTTAGACCATGAAAAGTTGGGATGATCCTTCCAACCTGGATTGTACGAGTTGGAAAATGGGTCGTACTTGGGCTTGTTTTGATAGAGGGTGTTTGCTTGCTCGGTGAGAGCTTTATGGGCCGGAAGGGCGGGGCAACTTTCGACGAGGTGGTCGAAACTATCGCAAAGTAAACACATAGGTGACCCTACATGTTGCACGGCGGCATGTGTGGCTCGGTTACCCTCTTTACTCATTTCCAAGGCTTCTAAACGACGGGCCAAGGTGGCCACTTTGGCATCTAATTCAAAACCTTGTTCTTCTGGTTGAGCATTACCCTCATTAATTATGGTGGTCTTCGAATCCCGATGGGGTGCCCATCGTTGGGACTTTTGAGCAACGGATTCTAAAAACGACGATGCATCGGCCTCACTCTTTTCTGTGAAATCTCCACTACACATATGTTCAAGCATATATCGAGTAGTGTAATCGAAACCCTCATATAAAATCTGAATTTGACGACCTAATTCGATGCCGTGATGAGGACATTGCAGGAGCAAGTCCTTGAATCTTTCCAGGTACATCCATAAAGTCTCTCCCTCTTTTTGATTGAAAGTATTGATGGCATGACGTATTGCCGCCGTCTTTTGGTTAAGGAAAAACTTTTGCAAAAATTCAACACTCAACTGATTCCATGTAGTGATGGAATTTGGTTTAAGTGAGAGTAGCCAACTCTTAGCTTTGTCCTTCAAAGAAAATGGAAATAGTTTTAGTTTAACAATCTCATCGGTGAATTGTTGTAACCTAACCGTTCCACAAATTTCTTCAAACTCACGTACATGGAGGTACGGGTCCTCTTTTTCTGTGCCTCGAAAGATGGGAAGTAAATGAATTATTCCCGACTTGAACTCGAAATTGTTTGCATTATGTGGGGGAAGAAGTATGCATGATGGTTGACTTGCCCTATTAGGATACAGGTAATCCTTTAGGGCACGAGTTGCTAGCTCATCTCCCATTTCGGTGAAAATCGAGGTGCTACCTATAATAGTATCGGGAATACTAGACTCCACTCTAGCTAAACGACCCGTAGAATCTCGACACCAACCTAGCATACACCGTACTCACTTGAATTTTTTTCTTTTTTAATATATTATTATTTTTTTATATATATAAAAAGCAAATAATTTGACACAGGACCACAAAATTCCTAAGCTAACACAAAGCAATTTGAGTTTATCTGAATTAGGTGAGGGGAAGTTCAATTTTTAAGATCTAGTTTCCCGAGATTATTCGACGACAATGGGTCTCTGAAATAATCTCCCTAATTAAAGAGCTCCTAATTCTTGACGAGGGAGAATTTAAAAGACGACCAACTCCGGACTATCACCTCAATTACCAAATATTTCCTCCAGGTAGGTGGTCGGTACGAAGACTCATTAAAAACCACCAATCCTAGTCAAAGTCAAAATGGCATCGATTTGAAAATTCCGTGTTTGGATTAGCTTTTAATCCTAGCCTTGAAAAGAATATGCCTATGAGCTATGTGACACCCTATGGCCAATGTCTAATATTTTTTAAATTAAAATTATGGCTTAGGTTATGCAGATGCTCGGGTAACTTAATGATTTGTGGGCCAAGGAGGGGTGATTAAATCCCCACCTTATCTTAAAATTGGGTTTTGCCCTTAAGTCAACTTATGCACGTGCTTATTGAAATATGCGAAAATAGTTTCACGTAGGAGCACACAAGACTTACCTCCGGCGTGGACTTTTTACGGTCACTTGTTTACGCCGGGCCGAAGTTTTATTTGACGTCGATCGGAGGGAAACGTCGCCTCCGTTTCAGTCGTCTCCGAGAGTACCTTGTGCACGTGGCAAGATTGCACAAGTAACGTTAGCGCTTTTCCCACGGTTGCTTGCTTTTTTTATTTTTTTTCTCTTTTCTCCTCTTTTTTTTCCCTTTTTTTCTCTTGTTTTTTTTTCTGAAAAAGAACACACACAAAAAAAAATACCAAGCGTAAAGTGCAAAAATTATTAAATACAAAAATACTTACGCATGCATTTACAAGGAATTTGTACACTAAAAAAAAGAACAAATAATAACCAAAAACACACTATAAGAATGGAGGAAAAAAAAATTATATAACGAAAAAAAATATATAAATTATGCTACTGAAATGACTAAAAAAAAAAATTCTAATAATTTTTTTTTTGAATTTTTTTTTTTTTTTTCAAATTACAGAAACACAAAAATCTGGAGATTTCCCTGGAAAAAAAAATAATTACGAATTTTTCAAATTTTTAGTTGGTTTAAGACAAAACTAGTGTCAAAAACACTATTTAATTACAAAAAGACTTTAATTCCTTTTTTCTTTTTTTTGATTCCACTAAATAAAAAAAAACGAATCTGGAAATTTACATAAATTTTTTTTTTTTTTTTCACGTTTTTTTCCAATTTTTTTTATGTATTTTTGTGATAAACTAATGCCAAAAGTTCTATTTATTAAAAAAAAACTTAAATTTGATTTGTTTTCTTCTTTTTTTTTTGATTTTTTTTTTCAAATTACAGAAACACGAAATTCTGGAAATTTCCCGGGAAAAAAAAATTATTTTCGAATTTTTCAAAGTTTTTTTTAAGTACTTTTATGACAAACTAGTCTTAGAAACAACTAGTTTCTCACAAAACAATTTAAATCTGTTTTTTTTTTCAGCAGCGTTGAAATCTGGAGATTTTCAGAAAGGAGAAAAAAAAATTAATTACGAATTTTTCAAATTTTTAGTTGGTTTAACACAAAACTAGTGTCAAAAACACTATTTAATTACAAAAAGACTTTAAATCTTTTTTTTTTTTTTTTGAAAAAAAAATAGCTGCTGGAATATTAGATGTTTTTCAGTTTTTTTTTTTCTTTTTTTTTTCAATATTTTTTGTATTTTTTTTTAAAATAAAACTATTCCGAAAATCAATATTCTTAAAATCGACCGAAATTCCCGGCAACGGCGCCAAAAACTTGTTGTCAAGTTTTATTTGTTATAAAACTACCGCAAGTGCACGGGCTATTGAAATATAGCGGGTGTAAGTACGGGTCGAATCCACAGAGATTTCGTCAACTTTTATAAAATATCGATTGTCCAACTAGACATATGAGTGTGTCAATGTGATTGAGTGATGGAACAAAATAATTAAATAAATGCGTGACACAAATTATGTAACAATAAAAATAAAGACGGAATAAACAAACAAGTACAAGAGATAATATTAAATGTGGAAGAATCTAGGATGTCGGTTCCGTTTATCAATTTTAATTAAATTAACACATCAATTTAATTTCGTACTTCCGAATTTATAACACAAAATATACCGACTCTCGTCGCGTACATTTCGGAGAATATAACAATACATGCGCTCAAAATATTTTAACGTCTCTTAAATTAGACACCATAAATCCCTATTCCCTCGAAAATATCATGTTTAAAATTTTTAATGTGTATTTAAGCATGGGATATCAAAACATCTAAGTGCAAGCATAACCCATCAAAAATGACAAATCTAAATTTTTAAAGCATGAATTTATAATTAATTCTTGAGGTTTAAAAATACACTCTCGTGTATTTTTAAGCGAATACCGAATTTTTTTATTTCAAATTAAAACATGTCAGAATATATACGAAATTAAATTAACATGCATGGTTTAATTAGTCATGACAAACATCACCTAAGTCCTAGTAATTAAACTACTCACACAAAATATTTGACACACAAATATTGCAAGATGAAAAAATAATTTTCATTAATAAATGTCAACTTACAAAATTTTGGGTCCAAGACTTGAATTACAATAAACAATATGCTCCTCCAAAGTGTGCCTCAAAAATACACTCAACACAAATTTTTTCTATCTCTCAAAGTGTGTCTCTTTTTTTTTTTCTACAAAAGTAAAGTCCACCCCTTCATGTGGGAATTGGCTTATGATTTATACCCCAAAATGGGGTACAAAAACGTAGGGAAAATAAGGTGGAGTTGTGGGAAGAAACATGGGTTGGTGCAGTAACGGTAATGGGTTTAGTGGGCAAGTGGGATAATGGGTCTTTTTTTTTGTAAAAAAAATTTCGCCAAAAAATAAATGGGCCTGGCAGGTGTCGAACCCCTGCCCTCTCATGTGTGCCCCGAAGAGTCCAGCCATTAAGCCAACTTTCATCTTTGTTTATAATATGCCTCCAATTATACTTAACATCATATTGAATCCCAAATTTCATAATTTGCACAATAGCTCAAATCACCATAACTTCTTCATTCGGAGCCCGATTAACATGCCGTTTGAACCGACGTGACCCTCATTTCGGTGCCAACAATATTTCAGTAGTGTCCAGGTCTCGGGATTGACTTTGGGCGTTGACTCGGGGCTTTGACTTTGACTTTCTTTTGAATTCGAATTTTGCACGGCCATAACTTCTTCGTTTCAACTCCGATTGATACGCCGTTTGAGCCCAGGCGTCCCTTGATTCAAGGCCTTCAATTTCCATGGTTGGTCCGAGTCCGAAATCAGCCATTTGAATTTACAATTTTGCCCCTGAAGGTGCGTAAGTGACATTTTCATGCTCAATTTGCGTCCGGACTTCATCGCTTTCTTTTTAAACCTGTCAATACTAAAAAAAACAACTTGAACAAGAGATTAGCAATGAATATAAGATGTGAGCTTGAAGTTCCCAAAATTGCATTATTAACCCTATTTATTCTTAAATTTGTATTTTTCTCTAAAATAATAAAAATATCTATAAAAGCTCTTTATTTATGATAAAATGGGAATAACAACACTTAGATTTGGGTGTAAATAATACAAAATAATGCACTCATCAGTGGGTGGCACGAACGCCTCATGCGCATCAAACCTATCATGAGAAACCACCAAACTTTCATGGGACTCTTGGTTTGAGAAACATAAATGACTTTGAAAACATGAATACTTATACTTGAAAACTTATCATGAGGTGAATAACACCACCAATTGCCCCAAAACAGAACCACAAGTGGCACAAACACCTAGTACACATCCAACGTAACACATAGAAACTAGTCTCTTAGTTGCGGGACTCTCAGTCTTAGAATGAGACACAAATTTTAAAATCGACACATTTAGACATTAAAATGCGTCGTGAGGGGGCAAAAACCCTTAATAGCTCCCAAGCGACACCACAAGTATGATGAATACCTCATGCACATCCAATATTACACATAGAAACTGGTCGCCCTATCACGTGACTCTCAATTTGAGAATAGGACACAACTTTTAAAAAAGGAACATTTAGGCTTGAAAATGTACTGCGAAGGGGAGAATACCCCCAAATGCCTCCAAACGGTACCACGAGTCGCACCAACACCTCGTGCGTTTCAAATATAACTCATAGAAATCATTCACGCAATTGTAAAACTCCGAGTTTTATAATAGGACACAAATTTTCAAACAAACACACTTAGGCTTGAAAACATATTTTGAGGGTGAACACCCTCAACTTCCCCAAACGGCACTTCAAGTGGTATGAAAATCTTGTATGCATCTGACGTAAAATGTAACAACCAGCCACGCAATTGTGAGACTCCCAATTTGAGAATAGGGCAAGAATTTGAAAACAGGGACACTGTGACTTATAAACATGTTGTGAGGGGGCCGAAACCCTCAACGGCCTTTAAACACCACCGCGAGTGGCAAGAATCCCTCATTCGCATTCAACATAACACATGTCAACTAATCGAGCAGTAGTGAGACTTCCAGTTTGAGAATAGGATATGGATTTGAAAAGAGGCACACTTAGTCTTAAAAATTGAAAACTTTCCACGAGGGGGAGGACACCCCTAATGGATCAAAAATGGCACTACGAGTGGCGTGAACACCTCGTGCACATTATTATATAAAATTTAGAAATCGGTCGCGCAGTCACGGGACTCCCAATTTTAGAGCATGACATGAATTTTAAAACAGGCACATTTAGGCTTGAAAACGTGTAGTGAGGTGGTAGACACTAACAATCACCACCAAAAGGCTCCACGAGTGGCATGAACACCTCATGTGTACTCAGCGTAACACATAGCAACTGGACGCATAGTCGAAAGAATCCTGATTTTAGATTAGAAAACAAATTTTAAAATAGGAACGCTTAGGATTTAAAACATGCCACGAGGGAACCGAAACTTCCAACTGCCCCCAAATAGCACCACGAGTGGAACTAACACCTCGTTTATGTCTAACGTAACACGTAGCAATTGATTGCATAGTTAAGGGACAACCAGTTTAAGAATAGGATACAAATTTCAAAATTGACACACTTAGGCTTAAAAATGTTCCACTAGGGAGAGGACACCCCACCATATCTAAATAGGACCACGAGGGGCATGAAAACCACTTGTTTGTCAAACATAACACGTATAAATCGCTCGTGTGGTCATGGGAATTCGATTTGAGAATAGGACACAAATTTTAAGATAGGTACACTTAAGGTTTAAAACATTCTACGAAAGGGCAGACACACCCAACGGCCCCCAAATGGAACCGCGAGTGGCATGAGCACCTCGTGCATATCAAACGTAAAACATAGCAACTGGTCGTAGAGCCGCATGACTCTAAATTTGAGAATAGGATAATAATTGAAAACATGTACACTCAGGCTTAAAAATGTTCCACGGGGGAAAAAAACTTCAAAACCCCCAAACAGAACAATAAGTGGAACAAATACCTCAGGCTCATCCAATATAACACTTAGAAAATATCCACGCAGTCACAGGACTCTCGGTTTGATAATAGGACATGAATACAGAAACATGTACATTTAGGCTTGAAAACGTACTACGAGAGGGAAAAGCCCCCTAATGGCCCCCAAACAGCACCACGAGTGGCATGAATGCCTCGTACGCATCCAACGTAACACGTACCAAATGGTCGCGTAGTCACGGCGTTCCCGATTTGACAATATAACACAAATTTTAAAATAGGCACACTTAGGCTTAACCAATAGTCCCCAAACGGCACTGCCAGTGGCAAGAACACCTCGTGCACATCCAACGTAACACGTAGTATCCACCATGCTGTGACGAGATTCCGAGTTTGAGGAAAGGAAATGACTCTAAAAATAGGAAAAGTTATCCTCGAAAATGTGCAGCGAGGGGACGAACACCCCTAACCGCCCCAAACGGCACCAGGAGTGGCATGAATACTTCGTGTGCATTAAAAGTAACATGTAAAAATTGACCGCACAGTCGTGGGACTCCCAATTTTGTAATAGGACACGAATTTGAAAACAAACAAACTTATGCTTGAAAACATGTCGCGAGGGGGCGGACACCTCCAAACGGCACCACTAGTGGCACAAACACCTTGATCATGTCCAATGTAATACGTAGTAATCATCCACATAGTTGTGGTACTCCTAGTTTTAGAATAGGACACGAATTTGGAAATATTTACACTAAGGATTGAAAATGGGCGACGACGGGGCCAAAACTTTTAACAACCCCCAAACGGCACCATGAGTGGAAAGAGCACCACTTTCGCTTCCAATGTAACATGTAGAAATTGATATTGTAGTCGCAAGACTCTCAGTTTAAAAATAGGACACAGATTTGACAACAAGCACACTTAGGCTTGAAAACGTGCCGCAAATGACATGACACCCCCAACCATCCACGAGAGGTACGAACACCTCGTGTGTCTCCAACATAAAACATACTAACCGATTGCGTAGTTGCAGGACTCTCGATTTAAGAATAGAACATGAATTTGAAAATAGGCACACTTAGGCTTTAAAACGTGCTGGGAGAGGGAAGTCATGATTAACAACACCTAAAGGGCACCGCTAGTGGAACTAACACCTTGTGCACAACAAGCGTAACATGTATCAACCAGTCACACAGTCGTGGGACTCCGGATTTGAGAATAGGACAACAATTTGAAACACATGAATTTAGAAACATGTACACTTAGGCTTAAAAAAGTGTTACGAGAGGGAGGACCATCCCAATAGCCCAAAAATGAAACTACGAGTGGCCACAACACCTCATATGCATTAAACATAACACATAGAAATCGGTTGCGTAGTCACGGGACTCCCGATTCAGAATAAAACATAAATTTGAAAATAGGCATACTCGGGATTGAAAATGTGTCGTGAGGGGGAAAAAAGTCATAGCTCCCAAACGGCACAACAAATGGCACGAACACCTAGTGTGCATCCAGCGTAACACATAGCAACCATAGAGCTATCATAGGACTCCTATTTAAAAAAGTAAATGACTTTGTAAACAAGAATACTTATCCTTAAAAACATGTCGCGAAGGGATGAACCCCCCCAACTGCCCTAAACAACACTATGCTTGGCACGAACATCTCGTGTGCATCCAACATGACATGTAACAATTGATTGTGCATCCACATGACTCCTGATTTAGAATAGGCCATAATTTTGAAAACAAACAAACATAGGTTTAAAAATGTGTCGCGAGTGGGGGGGACACCACCAACCTAATATAAATGGCGCCACGAGTGGCACAAATAGCTCATGCACATCCAATATAACACCTAGCAACTGACCACATAGTTGTGGGACTCTCAATTTAAGAATATGAATCAAATTTGGAAACAGCTACACTTCGGGTTGAAAACGTGTTGCAAAAGAGGGCGGACACCCACAATGGCCTCCAAATGACACCACGAGTGGTACGAACACCTCGTACGGACACCCTCAATACTATTGTAGGACTACCAATTTTAAAATAGGACATGGATTTGAAAAAATGCACATATTGGCAAAAACTATGTTGCGAGGGGCGATACACCACTAACTGCCCCAAACTTCTTCGAAAATGGCAAAAACACCTCATACACATCCAATATAACATGTAGTCATCAGTTGCGCAATCACGGGACTCTAGTTTGATAATAAAATGCAGATTTGAAAGAATCATACTTAGGGTTAAAAATGTACCAGGTGGCTGCATACACCGGTAACCATCCCCAAGCATCACCCCGAATGGTACGAACACCTTGTGTGCCTCCAACTTAACACGTAATACCTGTTTGTGCTGTTGTGGGATTCTCAGTTTGGGAATAAGGCACAGATTTGAATGAATGTACACTAACACTTGAAAACGTTCCGTGAGAGAGCAAACATGCCCAACGACCCCTAAACGACACTACGAGTGGCACGAACACTACGTTCATGTCTAACGTAACACATAGAAACCAGTCGCACAGTCGAGGGACTCCCGGTTTAAGAATAGGATACAAATTTAAAAATAGGCACACATGCTTGAAAATTAGCCCCGGGGAGGGGGCAGAAACCCCCTACGACCCCAAAGTGGCACCGCTACACGAATACCTTATGCACATCCAATGTAACATGTAGCAATCGACCACTGAATCACGGGACTTCCAATTTGAGAATAGAACACAATTTTGAAAAGAAACACAAATAGGCTTGAAAATGTGCTGCAAATGGGTAAGCGCCCCCAATTGCCACCAAAGAGCAACGTGAGTAGTACAAACACCTCATGCGTATCAAATTTAACACATAGTAACTAACCTCATAGTCATAAGGCTCCTGGTTTTAAAAAAGTACACGAATTTGAAAACAAAAACAAATAGGCCTGAAAATGTGCCCTGTGCTGGCGAATACCCCCAATAGACCCAAACGACAATGAAAATGGTAAGAACACATTTTGCATGTCTAATGTAACACATATAAACCAATCGCAGAGTCATGGAATCCCAATTTGAGAATATTACACAAATTTGAAAATAGGCACACTTAGTCTTGAAAATGTGCCGCGAGGGGGCCAAAGCCACCAACGGACTCCTAATAAAACCACGAGTGACATGAACACCATATCGCCTCCTACGTAACACGACCAACCGGATGCATATTCACAAGACTCTCGATTTGAGAATAGGATAAAAATTTTAAAATAGGCATACTTTGGCTTGAAAATGTACTGCAAGGAGGAGAACACACCCAGTTATCCCAAAATAGCACCGCGAGTGGCACGAACACCTCGTGCGCATACAATGTATAACGTAGCAACCGACTGCATTGTCACGGGACTCCCGATAATAGAATAGGACCCGAATTTGAAAACAGACACACTTAGGCTTGAAAACATGTTGCAAAGGGGTAGTCATCGCAGACGGACCCGGAATGGCATCATGAGTGGAACACACACCTCATGTGAATCCAAGTGACATGTAGAAACCACTAACACAGTCGCAGAACTCTCGATTTTAAGAATACAACACTAATTCAAAAATAGGCACACTTAGACTTAAAAGTTAGAAATGTGTCAGGAGAGACTAAAATGCAAATATTCGGGGCATAAATTAAACACTTTTGATTGCTTATCACACCACCCCCAAATAGAATATTGATAGTCCTCAACCAAAAATAGAGAGAGTATGATATAAGTGACAAAAAGTGTGCCACTTTTGTAGGCACTTGCGAGTGCACTTAAGATGTGCAGCAAATCGTTAAACCTATAGGTTTCTTTACAGAAGGAGTGGTGTCTCCTGAGGGTTTGCAGTAAATGTACCAATAAACTTTTTAAAAAAATTGAAAATAATTTATTAATAAGCAGTATTGTAATGTGACGATGAAAAGATATACAACTCTAATAAAGATATCAAGGTGCACCATGTTTAACTATCAAAGTAAGGCATAAAATTACTTAATAACAAAAGTGTAATTCTTCCTAAAATCAGCATGTGTTGTGTGAAACAATTTTAAGTATCATTAGAGTATTTACTAGATCGTCTTTATATAATCAATGCTCTGACTTCAATTATCACTAGATATATCTCTCTCAATACAACACTCTAAGAATTGGGTAAGTGCATCTCTCTTGTGTGTGAGGAGGTGAGTAAACGTAAATAAGTTCAAACATCTCACACACTTGTAAGAACTGATGGATACATGAAAGAAATATGATCTCATGAAGGAATGCTAACCACTATATTGAGAATGTCTAATTATTCACCATATAGACTTCTCGCTTGTCCTAACACCTTACCAAGGGTGAAAATGGGATTTATGTAAAGCATTAGGGAAAAATGAAATGAAGAGAATGGGTGATATGAGGGTACTAGTTTTGAGAAGAGTGTAACACAATTTGAATAGCTCATGTCTTCATTTTTTAAATCTATGATAGCATGATTTTATTTTCTAATTTTATTTTCTGTTTCTTTTTCTATTTTTTTTTCTTTTCTCTTTTTTATTGAGATGCATTTTTCTTTTCATAGCACAAATCAAGACATTTTTACATTGACAATTTCAAACACTTTTTTTCTAAAAAATGGTGGTGATGAAAAATGATACGTGGATGCCGTCTAGAACATGTATGGATAAGAGAAATATGGAATCATAATGGGTGAAGTGAATGATGATGTGATATGGAATAATGGTAAGTGTATGGTAAAAGATAGTTTAATGCCCGAGACAAACTACATGACACAAGTTTCTTACAAATCGAAGATGATGTCATTCTCACTGATTATGCAAAAGTTAAAGAAAATAAGGAGACCATGCAACGATTAAGTATGGTACAAAAAGAAATTTGAGTTAACTTATGACTTGGAGATTATGCAAAATCCCTTAAAGAGGTTAATAACTCAAATCTCACGGGCTTTAAGTCTCCACTAGTGATTTTTTAAGTTTTTCTTGAGAATGTTGTTACTCTTCAACTTTGATTATAAAACGTGATAGTGCAAAATTATCGAGTTTAAGAATTCATAGTGCAAATTTATATCATATAATAAAAACAAGAATCGCGCGACTGCACGACTAATTTCTACATGTTAGATTGAACATGTAGGAGGTTCTTGTGCCACTCGTGGTTTCGTTTGAGGGAAATTAGGGGGTGTCCTCCCCCATGCTACACGTTTTCAAGCCTAAGTGTGTTTGCTTTCAAATTCGTGTCCTATTATAAAATTAGGAGTCTCGCGACTACGCGGCTAATTACTCCATGTTATATTGAATGTGCACGAGGTGTTCACGCCACTTGCGGTGCCGTTTGGTGGCGTTTGGGGATGGTTGACCCCTCATGGCACTGTTTTAAGCATAATTGTTCCTTTTTTAAAGTCGTACATTATTATCATACTAGGAGTCTAGTTATTGTGTGATCGGTTACTACGTTATACAATGGATGCGCATGAGGTGTTCGTTCCACTCGTGGTGCCATGTGGGAAACTTTGGGGGGTTTCGCCTCCTCGTGTCATATTTTTAAGCCTAAGTTTATTTTTTTTAAATTTGTGCCCTATTCTCAAATTGGTAGTCTTGCAACTTCATGAAAAGTTGTTACGTGTTATGTTGGACTTATACGAGGTGTTCATGCCACTCAGCCATTTGGGGTGTCTTACCTCTTATAACACATTTTTAAACCTAAGTGTAAATGTTTCCAAATTCATTTTCTATTCTCAAATTAGGAGTCCCAAGAATACGCAGCCGATTTCTACATGTTACGTCGCATACATACGAGCTGTTTGTGCCAATCACAGTGACATTTGGGGACGGTTAGGGGTTCCAACCCCTCGTAGTATGTTTTAAAGACTAAGTGTCCTCATTTTCAAAATCAAGTCCTATTCCAAAATTGGGAATCCCGCAATAATGCGATCAGTTTCTATATGTTACGTTATATGCGCATGAGGTGTTCGTTCCAATTCCGGTGCCATTTGGGGGTTGTTAGGGGTGTCTGTCCCTAGCGGCCCATTTTTAATTTTCAAACCTAAGTGTGCATGTCCTTAAATTATCACCCGATTCTCGCACTGATAGTCCCATGACTGCGCGACCGGTTGCTACGTTTTACGTTGAACGCGCACTAGTTGTTCTTACCACTTGTGGTGCCGTTTGGGGGCAGTTGGAGGTGTCCTCCCCCACGCACCACGTTTTGAAGCCTAAGTGTGTCTCTTTTCAAATTCTTGTATTACTCTCAAATCGGGCCTCCCTTGACAGCTCGACTAATTACTACGTGTTATGATGGATGAGCACGAGGTGTTCATGGCACTCACGGTGCCGTTTAGGGGTAGTTGGGGGTTTTCACCCCCTTGCGACACGTTTTTAAACCTAAGTGTGTCTGCATTCAAATTTATGTCATATTTTAAAATTAGGAGTCTCGTGACTGTGCAACCGGTCGCTATATGTTAAACTCGCGGGGCCTTTTGGGGGTCATTGGAGGTCTCCGCCCCCTTGTGAAACATTTTCAATTTTCATGCCTAAGTGTGCATATTTTAAAATTCGAGACCTATTCTCAAACTGAGAGTCCTCAACTCCACAACCGGTTGCTATGTGTTACGTTTGATGCGCACGAGTTCTTTGTGCCACCCGTTGTGCCGTTAGGGCGTTATTGGGGGTGTTCACCCCTTCATGGACCATTTACAAGCCTAAGTGTACCTGCTTTCAAATTTGTGACCTATTCTCAACTAGTGAGTCCCTTGACAGTTCAGGTGGTTTCTACGTGTTACGTTGGACGCAAACAAAGTGTTCGTTCCATTTGCGGTGCCATTTGGGGGTGGTTGCGGAGTTTGCCCCCTCATGCTACGTTTTTAGGACTAAGTGGGCCTTAATTCAAATTCGTGTCCTATTTTCAAACCGTGACTCCCATGACAGTGTGGCCAGTTGCTACGTATTATGTTAAATTCGCACAGGGTGTTCATTCCGGCCGCAATGCAGGAAGGGTACATGTAGGGTGTTCACTGCTCACGACACATTTTTAAGTCTAAGTGTTCCTATTTTCAAATTCGTGTCCTAACCTCAAATTAGGGGCACTGCGACATCATGATCGATTTTTACATATTACGTTGGATATGTATTTGCTGTTCATAAAACTCACGGTGCCGTTTGGGGGTGTTAGGTATTTTTGCCCCCTCGCGGCACATTTTCAAGCCTAGGTGTGATTGTTTTCAAATTTGTGTCCTATTCAATGGGATGGCCTATTGCTACGTGTTACAATGTACACATACAAGGTGTTCGTGCCACTCACGGTTCCATTTAGGGGTCGTTGACGATGTTTGACCTCTCCTGGCACGTTTTCAATCATAAGTGTGACTATTTTCAAATTCATGTCCTACTCTCAAACTGGGAGTTCCGCGATAGCACAACCAATTGCAGTGTTATATGTCGAACATGCACGAGGTTATCATGCCACTCACTATACTTTTGGGGGACGATTTAGGCTGTCCGACCCCTTGCAGCACGTTTTTAAGCCTAACTATGCTTGTGTTCATATATGTGTCCTATTATCAAACTGGGAGCCTCGCGATTGTGCAGTCGATTACTACATGTTATGTTGGATGTAGAATAGGTGTTCCTACCACTCGTGGTGCAGTATGGGGGCCGTTGGGCATTTTGACCCCCTCGCTGCACCTTTTCAAGCCTAAGTGTGCCTATTTTCAAATACGTCTCCAATTCTCAAATTGGTAATCCCATGATTGTGCATCCGATTTCTATGTATTACACTAGATGCACATGAGGTGTTCTTTCCACTCACGATGCCGTTTTAGGGGTGGTTATGGGTGTCCACCCCCTCGCTGCACGTTTTCAAGCCTAGGCGTGTTTGTTTTTTGATACGTGTCCTATTCTAAAACCAAGAGTCCCGCGATCGTGCGACCAATTGCTACATGTTATGTTGGTTGGGCACGAGGTGTTCATGCCACTCGGGGTTCCGTTTGGGTGCAGTTGGGGGTGTTCTCTCCCTCGTGGAAGTTTTTTAAGCCTTATTGTTCCTCTTTTAAAGTCGTATCCTATTCTCAAACCGAGAGTCTAGTTACTGCGTTATTAGTTGCTACGTGTTACATTGAGGGTCACGAGGTGTTTGTGCTACTCACGGTGTTGTTTGGTGGACATTATGGGTTTTCACCTCCTCGTGGTACGATTTCA
The DNA here is from genome assembly GCA_949130495.1 of Sambucus nigra. Taxonomy (NCBI): domain Eukaryota; kingdom Viridiplantae; phylum Streptophyta; class Magnoliopsida; order Dipsacales; family Adoxaceae; genus Sambucus; species Sambucus nigra. The sequence goes on from CASBWL010000077.1 coordinate 157,475, forward strand.
ATCCTAAGTGTGCCTATTTTGAAATTTATGTCATATTCTTAAATCGTTAATCCCGTGACTGCGCGGCCAGTTGCTACGTGTCACACTGAATATGCAGTAGGTGTTCGTTCCATTCGCGTTGCAATTTTAGGGCGATTGAGGGTTTTCGCCCCCTCATGACACATTCTCAATCCTAAGTGTGTTTGCTTTCAAATTTGTGTCCTATTCCAAAATTGAGAGTGTGCAGTTGGTTGCTACTTGTTATATTTGATGTGCACGAGGTGTTCATTCCACTCGTAGTGCCATTTGGGTACGATTGGGGGTGTTCTTCTCCTCGTGGCACGCTTTCAAACCTAATTGTTCTTTTTTAAACGTCATATCCTAGTCTTAAATCGATATCCCCGTTGCTTTGTGATCGATTGCTACGTGTTACATTACATGCACACGAGGTGTTCATACCACCCATGATGTCATCTGGGGGACATTGGAGATTCTACCCCCTCATGGAACATTTTCAAGCCTAAATGTGATTGTTTCATATTTGTGTCCTATTCTCAAATTGGGAATCCTGCGAGTGCGCGACTGGTTGCTACGTGTTATGTTGTACACGCACGAGGTGTTCGTGCCACTAGCGGTGCATTTTGGGTACGATCGGGGGTGTCCCACCCCTCACAGCACATTTTAATGCATAAGTGTGTCTGTTTTCAAACTCTAGTTCTATAATAAAACCAAGAATCCCATAACTGCGAGACCGATTTCTACGTGTTACGTTAGATGCGCACGAGGTGTTCATTCCACTTTCGGTGACATTTAGGGGATGTTGGGAGTGTTCACCCCTTGTGGCATGTTTCCTATTTTCAACCCTAAATGTTCCTCTATTTAAATTCGTGTCCTAGTCTAAAACTAGGAGTCCCATGACTGCACAAATGGTTGTTACGTGTTGCGTTGGATGCACACGAGTTATTCGTTCCACTTAAAGTGTCGTTTGGGGCGGCTGGGGATGTCCGCACCGTCGCGGCACATTTTCAAGCCTAAATGTGCATGTTTTCAAATTTGTTTCCCAATCTCAAACTAGGAGTCTCGCAACTTCGCGATAAGTTGTTACGTGTTAGGTTGCATGCGCACGAGGTGTCTCTGCCACTCGTGGTGCCGTTTGGGTGGAGTTGGGGGTGTCTATTCCCCTCGCAGCACATTTTCCACCATAAGTGTATCTGTTTTTCAATTTCACATCCTATTCTAAAACTGGGAGTCCCGTGACTGTTTGGCGGGTTACTACGTGTTACACTTGCGGTGTCTTTTGGAGGCCGTTGGGGGTGTCCACTCCCTCATGGCACCTTTTTAATAATTTCAAGCCTAAGTGTATATATTTTGCAATTTGAGTCTTATTCTCAAACCGGGGGTCCTCAGCTACATGACCAGTTGCTATGTGTTACATTGGACGCACACGAAGTGTTTGTGTGAACTGTGGTACCATTTGGGGGTCGTTAGGGGTGTTTGGCCCCTTGTGGCCCATTTTCAAGCCAAAGTGTGCCTGTTTTTAAAATCAGGACCTATTCTCAAACCGAGAGTCCCGCGATAGTGAGACCAGTTGCTAAGTTTTACGTTGGATGCGCAAGAGGTATTCGTACCACTTGCGGTGATATTTGGGGGCGGTTGGGGGTATTCGCCCCCTCATGACACGTTTTCAGTGTGTTTGAATTCCAATTCATGTCCAATTCTCAAATCGAAAGTCTCGCGTCAGTGCGACAAGTTCTACGTATTACATCGGATGCACACGAGGTGTCCTTGCCACTTGTAGTGCAGTAGGGGGGGTTGGGGGTGTTCACCCTCGTGGCACGTTTTTAAGTGTAATTGTTCATGTTTTCAAATTCGTGTCCTAATCTAAAATCTAGAGTCATGCGATAGTGCAGTTGGTTTTTACGTGTTATGATGTACGCGCATGAGGTGTTCGTGCCACTCACAGCGCTGTTTGGGGGCCTATAGGGGTTTTCACACCCTTGTGACATGTTTTCAAGCCTATTTGTGCCTATTTTCAAACTCCTGTACTATTCTCAAATCTAGAGCCCCGCCACTGTGAGGCTACTCACCACTTGTTATATTGGACACGAACAAGGTGCTCGTGCCACTCGCAGCGCCGTTTGCGAGGGGTTTCAACCCCCTCACAGCATGTTTTCAAGCCTAAGTTCATTCGTTTTCAAAATCGTGTTCCATTCTCAAACTGGGAGTCCCGTGACTGCACGTCCGGTCGTTACATATTACACTGCAAGGGGTATTCTTGCCACTTGGGATGTGAGTTGGGGATGGTAAGGGGCGTCTTCCCCCAATGGCACGTTTCAATCCTAAGTGTGTCTATTTTTAAATACGTGTCCAATTCTAAAACCAAGAGTCCCGTGACCTCACGACTGATTTTTACGTGTTATGTTTGATGCGTAAGAGGTATTCGTGCCACTCGCAGTGCTATTTAGGGGTCGTTGGGGTTATTTTTTTCCCTCTCGCGGCACGTTTTCACGCCTAAGTGTGCCAGTTTTCAAATTCATGCCCCATTCTCAAATCAGGAGTCCCGCGATTGCGTGGTCAGTTACTATATTTTACGTTGGACGCGCGCGAGGTGTTCATGCCATTACCAGTGCCGTTTGGGGGAATTTGGGGGTGTCCCCCCCTCCTCACAGCACGTTTTCAAGACTAAGTGCGTTTGGTTTCATATTCATGTCCTATTATAAAATTTGGAGTCCCCTTGTTGAGTGACCGATTGTTATGTGTGATGCTCGCGGTGCCTTTTAAGCTCGTTAGGAGTGTCAGTCCCCTCACAGCACATTTTCAATTTTCAAGTCCATGTGTGCCTATTGCCCTATTCTTAAATCAGGAGTTTCCGACTTCACGGTTGATTGTTACGTGTTAACGTTGGATGTGCATGAGGCATGTGTTCTACCCACGAAGCCGTTTGGGGGTTGTTAGGGGTGTACGCCCTCTCGCGAATAATTTTCAATCATAAGTGTGGCTTTTTTCAAATTTGTGTCCTAATATCAAGCCGAGAGTCCCGCAATAGCGCGACCGGTTGCTACGTGTTAGGTTGGACGTGCACGACTTGTTCGTGCCACTCGCGGTGCTGTTTTGAAGTGGGGGACCAGGTTTTGCTCAGAGTATCTCCTATGAAGGGGATTATGCGTTTCGGGAAGAAAGGAAAGTTGGCACCCAGATATGTGGGACCATTTCCTATTATTGAGCGTATTGGACCAGTTGCGTATAGACTTGGGTTACCGGAGCATTTGCATCGGATTCACGATGTGTTTCATATTTCCTCGCTAAGGAAATATCTTAGAGACGATTTGTCTCATTCTCACATTGCTTTGGAGGACATCGATCTCCAGCCTGATAGCTCCTATGAGGAGGGGTCGATTGCTATTTTGGACCAAAGTGAGCGAAAACTGGGGTCAAAGATAGTTCCGTTAGTGCGTGTTCAGTGGCGACATCATAATGTCGAGGAGTCCACATGGGAGCGCGAGGATGAGATGCGCGAACATTATTCAGAGTTATTCCTACCAGGTACCTTCTAGTTTCGAATTTCGGAACGAAATTCTGTTATTAGGGGGGAAGTATGTAATACCCCGTATTTTTATGATATTTATTTATGGGATTAATTAAATTAAATGTGAATTAATTGAGAATTAATCCGGATAAAATACTAACGAGATGTGAGTTGGTATTTGATTATATTGGGTATATATGACGATATTTGAATATTGAAAATTATTGAATTTGTCGTGAGATAGAAATACGGCAATTTGGAAATTTTGTTGGAACGCATGTGATAGTCGCGTCAGAAATATAATATTGTTAATTAAAAAGTGAATTTTATTTTATAAACCGTATGGTCATTTTAAGTGCGCCAACGCGTCCGGAAGGGTCGAAATAGTCAGAAAACACTAGCCGGGGGTTTAGTTTGAGTCCCGGGGCATTTTTAGGCCATACCGGCAACGTAAAAGGGTAGTCTGATAATTTTGGAATTTTGGGAATTAAAACCCACGAAAATTAGGAATTAAAAATCTGATTTGGACTTTACCCACTAAACCCACTAACTACACCTTATGACTTAATGGGCTACGGGGGTTATTGGAATGAGTTTTGAAAGAGCTTCCTAGGGCAACCTTAACCACCATTGTCATCCTTAGAGAAAAGCTGGTAGAGAGAGAAAGAAAGGAAAATTCTGCAGAGAGAGAGAGAGAACAAATCAACCTTCATCAATCCAACACCAAATTCAGAGAAAGATTAGAGGCAAGTGGTTTAATTTCATTATTGGCAAAGAATGTTTCTTCCATGCGTAGGAAATTATGAAATTGTATTGTTTTGGGAGTTTGATAAAAACCCATTGAGTTGGAAGTAGAAATTTATATTTTGATGAAAATATTTCATGTAGAATTGTGTTAGGATGATTATTCTGATAGAAATACATCTTGTATATAACAAAAACGGATTTAATTATGCCCATTGGTGATTTTAAAATTTTAGGGTTCATGTTCATGGGATTTGGGGATAAATGAGGGGAATTGATGATTTGATGATGTTTAGGAAGATTTGACCCTATTTAAATGTTTTATTATGACCTACGAATGTTTAGTATGGATTAGAAACCTTAAAATAATGTTGGGACGATTTTTATGTGGGATTGGAAGTGAAGAAAATTGGAAAAAACGAAAAGGGGAAAATATGGGCTCGAAACTGGCCTCTCGTTAGAAGACCTGCCCAGGTCGTTCGAATGAGCTCATTCGAACGAGCTCGTTCGAACGAGCTTCTAACGAGTTGACCTTTGACTTCTAACGATGGGGATGTTCGTTCGATGCCTTTCGTTCGAACGAGATCTCGTTAGAAGGCCCACTTCGTTCGAACGAACTCTCGTTCGAACAGCCTCGTTCGAACGAGACTTCTAACGAGCTGACAGTTTAGGCTTTTTGGCCTGTTTTGATTTCTCATGTCCCGTAACCTTGTTTAATTGTAGAGATAACACTCCCTTGATGATAAATTGATATAGTTGGGACATTTGGGATATATTGAGGAGTAAAACATAGAAGTGTGATTCGAATTGAATGGAAATTGTGGAATAGGACGTGAGTGACTCTTACGATGCGAGAATTATTGACGGCTTAAATAATTGAATTAACCGGGAACATGTGAATTGTGTAACCTTATAAGTCGGTACGAGAATGAGAAATGTACAACAACTAAATTATGATGATTACTAAGATGTGTGCATACTTAGTATATGTATATAATTTTACGTGTATGACATACCTACCATACTTGCTATCACGGGAGGTTTACGTTCGCTTAGGGCCTTCTAATCCTTGTGTTGCCCGGATTTAGATTGGTACCTCGAGAACATAGGTCAGAGAAGGACTTATTGGGATATTAATAAGTCTGCTGATCGTGGGAGCGTAGGTATGTGCGTGGCCCATGTGATGTGACTGTGTTCGCCTCCATTGTTTGTGATTGTTGTTATCTGAGAACGATTCCTGAGAGATTAGGAATGCGTGATCCTTATGTACGTGATGTACCGGGATTGATAGCAGAGTATGTGTGCACCGCAGCTTAGTCTCGGGGTGCTTGTATTGTATATTTATGACGTGAATAATATACACTTAATTAATGAGATATTTCATGTGGTATTGTGTGTATAAATACGGAAACGCCTTGAGAATATATAAAGTGATAACCTGTATTGTATTATATGGCTAATATTTGAGAACCCAAATTTAAGTAAAGCCTCTATTAAATTGATGATGTTAGAATGCATAATGGGAAATCGAGTAGAAGGTAGACTTATGACGGTTTAGTTAGACATGAATATCACTTAGATGGGTGCTATACGGTAGGAGTGCACATTTAGTTGAGAGGTGAGTATTTCATGTGAGTGCACGTCCTAACATGTATTTTGCATTCATTGTTTTAATTTTATTAAAGCACTTTCTATTTTAAAATACTCTCCACTTTCGGGCTCTGATCCGTTTACTTTCAAATCTATTTTTGTAAAAACCATTTTAGGTGCCCAGCCACAAGGACATCATGCTTAGGATCCTCATTCAGGTGACGAGCTGTAGTTGTTTGTGGAAGTTACAGGACTTTGCTTGTAGACGCTTCATTTGTCTTGACTCTATATGTAGTTTTCATCAGTCGTAGGGCATGTCGCCCATTTCTATTAGAGACATTTCCTATTTCAGATTTTTCAGATTTTTGGCATGTAATTAATTCAGGACACATTGTTTTACTTATTCAGTTGTGGGATTGTTGTGAGGAGTTTTCCTTCGGCTTATTATTATTTTGTTGGTTATTATATTGCTTCGTTATGGTGAATGGTTGTTATTCTTTCATTATCCTTTTACTGTATGTTAATCAGACTTAATTTAAAATTTGACATCTTACTTTTTAAATACTAGGTGGTTAGTAACTTTTTAAAAATGTTTTCGACAGTGATGCTGTTAACTGAACCAACTTGGCATTTTGTATTAATTTCATAAAGGAGTAGCTACCCGGTATTTAATTAGTCGGGGTGTCACTTTACCAAATGAAAATGAGATTACACTGGTACTTACTGATCTCAATAAGGATAGTACTATAGGGCCAAATAGGTTTCATGGTCCTTTTTGCAATAAATATTGGGATATCATCAAAGCTGACCTCATACAAGAAGTTTATATTTCTTTCAAGCAGGGACCTTCCTAAGAGTTGGAATAAATCAAGCATCATTATAATCCCCAAAATTAAATTGTCTACCTCTTGTTCACACTTTATACCCATAAGTCTTCATAACTTTTGTTCGAAAATCATCACCAAAATCCTTGCCATTAGAATCTCCCACATTATTCCCCTCATCATAGGCAAGTATCGAGCAGGGTTCATTAATGACATACACTGATCCAATGTCCATGATTAGAAGGAAATATTATGGACATGATGTGGTGAACAAATTGTACTTATCCAAAGCCTATAACAGAGTATCATGGATTTTCCTCATTAAAATTGTAAGGAAGTTTGGATTCTCTGAAGTTTTTATGGATAGAATTTGGAGACGGATATCCAACAACTAGTTTTCTATAATTGTAAATGGTCAAGTTGTAGGTTATTTAAAATTTTAGAAGGGCTCAAAAAATATATCCCCTCTCTCCTGGTCTATTTGTCCATGTAGCTGAAGTGTTAATCAAGGTGTCCATAAATAAATAACCTCTGGTAAGGTTTCTTCCTTCTCCCACCCTATAAATTATCCTCTCATTAGTAAGTTGAGTTTTGTTTATGACACTATAGTTTTTGGAATGGAGCCTCATCTAGTTTGAAACACTTAGTCAAATTATCAAAAAGGTTTGAAAATGTCTCAGGTCAAGTTATTAACTATGAAAAGTGCAGTTTTACTATACATCATTCTGTCAGCAAAAGAAGTGTTATAGCCATAAAAGACCCGACCAGTTTTAAATAAAAGAATATTCCCTTCAAATATTTAGGATGCCCCATTTTCTATGTTAGGCCTGAGAATGCTTATTTTGATGATCTCATTCAGAGAATTTAGTCCAAAATTGAACGTTGGCAAACAAAATTCCTCTCATTCATTAACAGAAGAACTCTAATAAAATAAGTCCTAGCATCTATACATATCCATTCAATTTTGGTTCTTAAACCTCCTCTCAAGACCTCAAATTTCATCAAAATACTCTTTAGAAACTTTCTTATGGGCTCTTTAAATGATTTTGGATAGAGACACCACTAGATCAGCTGGGATAAGCTTTATTTCCTTGAAACTAAAGGAGACTTTAGTTTCAAAGATTTGACAAATTCCATTAAGGCTTTTAGTATGAAACTTTGGTGGAATCTATCTACCTATAACTCTTTATGTTCTTCCTTTCTTAATTGCAGGTTCTTTTTATCTCATTCTAGCAACATTCCAATATTAAAGAGATTGAATTAGATCAAAGATAGTGTTGATATATTGATTACTAATATCGACTCTTCTAAATATTAGACCCTATCTGCCAGTGGGGAGTTCACAACTAGCTTAGCTTGGAATGCAATCAGGAAACTCAAGCCTTCTTCATTTTTATTCAAATGCATTTGGAAGACTTAGACCATAAAATCTCAATTTCCTATCGAAATGTATTAATATGATAGTCCCTCTAGAAGACCTGATTCAATTTAAAGGTGTCTTCATAGGCTCCTATATGCAGATATTGTTATAATCATTCAAAAAGCTTTAGCATTTGTTCCTAGATGGTCTAGTGGCTGGTAAACTTTGGTCCTTCTTTCAAATATGCATGGCATAAAAATCTCTACCTCTTCTCTTCATAACTTCTAGTGTCATGGTGGCTTTGAAATCAAGTAAAGATGACGTTAGATACCTACTTACATTAATTCCTAGTGCCATTATATGGGAGATTTTGGTAAGTAGGAACCAATGCGTTTTTGAAGATATCAATATGGAGAGAAAAAAGATCATAGCCAATGTAATCTACCTCATCAACATTTGTTCTTCAAAGTTTAATTTAAATCATTTATCCACTCCTTGTGAATATCTGCAAAGTCTATTTTGTCTAAAAATGTCCAAAAGTATTTCCTCTTTCTCCACCATCAAATGGTCTCCTCCTAATGACTCTCTCTTTAAGTTGAATTGTGATGGGACATATAATGGCAACCATGGGATTTCAGGGTCAGGGGGCATCATCAGAGATGGAAAATGAAACCTCATTAAAAAAAATTCAACCTGTGAAGGCATCTCCACTAATAATAGAGCATAATGTATAGCTATATAAAAAGGTCTTCATATATGTAAGAAGATTAATATGAAACACATTTTAGTGGAATCAGAATATAAAATGGTGATAGATATTCTTAAAGGCAAAATTCTCAAACCTCTTTGGTCTTTAATTGATGTCCAAAATGAAATTAAAGGAATTGTATACACATGGAGTTCATTCATTGTTGGAGATAAGCAAATTCAGTGTCATCTCACTTATTTGTCTATTACATATCTTCCTAAGATTTCTAGTGGAAATTTCAAAATGGACCTTTTAGGCATCCCACCCATTAGATTCTTTTAAGTTGTCTTTAGTTTTTTTAATTTTATTCTTTATTTTTTCACTTCTTTGTAATTGTCATCTAGACAGGGCTTTTCAACCGATGTAGTAATAAATCTGGGGGCTTTTGTCCTCTTCCGTAAAAAAAAAGTAACTATTGGCAACTAAATGAAAGTACAGTGTTATATCCGAAAACCTAAAGTTCATTGCAAATATTCATAATTAACCCCTTTTAATAGAGGATAAAAGTTCAAATTGTAAATAACAAGATATTGTTACAAGTATATCTGCACATGATCATTCCACACATAAATCGGACACGTTGGGAAGTGTAGATGAAAATGAGTAATTATGTCAAAAAATAAGAATTGACAGTAAACCACTTTTTTAATAGATTAGATTGGTGCTTGAATAATAAAGATAAAGTTAAAAATTACTTTTAATGCCATTTTTTTTGTTTAGGAGGGGGGGGGGGGGGGGTGTTGTTTAGATATAGGTCAATTAATTTTAGAAGTAGTTTTGAATCCATGTTAATTAAGTAATGGTTAAACCCCCAAAAGAACATATATAACAATATTAATTGTTGATGCATGTTCCAAAGATAACCCATGATCCAAAGAGATCCCAACAAAAACTACAGAGGAAAATAATCTTAGTTACAAATAGACCTGTAAAGTTAAATAGACAAAAATCACATGTATCATCATTTTTTCCTTATTCAACCTTTATGTATACACACATAAAAGCCACATCCAAGATTGTTCAGGAAAAACACTCAAAGAAAAGCTGCAACAACAAGTATAGCTAACCCAATCTCACCAAAAATCCTAATCGAAGAATGCAATGGAGCTGTTGAAACTCGAGGAGGTGGTAAAGCGGGTGTAGATGTAGTTGTCGGAACTTGAGGAGAAGGTAAAGGAGGTAGATCTGAAGATGGAGCCATAGGAACTTGAGAAGAGGGTAAAACAGGTTGATCTGAATATGGAGCTGTAGCAGGTTGATCTGAAGATGGAGCCGTAGAAGGTTGATTTGAAGATGGAGCCATAGCAGGCTGATCTGAAGATGGAGACGTAGCAGGTTGATCTGAAGATGGAGCCGTCGAAACTTGAGGAGAGGGTACTGAAGATGGAGCCGTCGGAACTTGAGGAGAGGGTAAAGCAGGTGGATCTAAAGATGGACTGGTCGGAACTTGAGGAGACCACGTAGATGGTGCTGGTGGAGTTGTTGAAGAACTATAAGACACATTAATTTCCATCCTTTGTCCATTTTGGCAATGATACGGAAGTGAACATATAAAGAAAAAGTGACCAAATTCGTTGAGGGCGATCGAGTCATTTCCGGTATCATACTTAGCGATATAGTTCGATGCATTGCATGATGCAAACTTATCTTGTGTAACAAGTAGAACATCGTGATCGGATTTTGGGTACTGAAAAACTGTTCAACAATAACATTTATCAGATAATCTACGCAAATGTATTTTATATTTATATTCGGCCTGAATTGATTATTTTTACCATATTATGTATCGTGGATAAATTTCAATTTAAATCGTAATTGAATTAAAATATTTAACCGAAATGGGGCGAATGTATAAAATAATTCTTAACCATGCTGTAATTTGTCATGTGTAAGAATTTTCCTTATTATCACTATTCTTTAAAGAAAATGACTTTAACAAATATTGCATTACTATCTTTATATAAATTCCATCCCATCTATTAAAGAATTTTACCAAAAAGGTCGGTGTGATATATTAATGAACCATTATACATGGAGAAATTGCATGGAAGAAAGAGAAAAAAAAGTAATTTTATGTCAAATCATTGTGAGGATTGAGAAAAAAGAAAAATATTATGTTGGAAGATATATATATATATATATACAAGTCTCCTGTGAGGTTCTTAAATGGGGATATTTTGTCCAGACTTATTTTTTTTTTAAATAGTAAAAAAAATTGAGTAGATTTTCTTGTGTTGTTTGTAAACATTTCAAGGGACCCCCCAAAAAACCAACTTAAGATAATTTGTTTTGTTATTTAAAAAAAATCATCAAAATATGGTCGTCTTTAAGCTGCTTTAAAGCTAATATATTTTGATCAATTTTTTAAGTAGCAAGAATATTTATTTTGAGCAGATTCTTTTTTGGGGTGTTTCTTAAAATGTTTAAATACCAAAAAAAATTGACTCATTCTTTTACTTTTTAAAACAAATGAGCCGCATGGGTAGTATATACAGGGGCATGCCTCTCTCAACGAGGGTTTTGGAGCTTGGAAAGACTCTAAAAATTGGTTCTAGTACATATATTTCGAAGAAAAAATAAGTTACTTTTAGAGGAATTTACCCAATAAACTCCTTTTTATATATGATTAGTCCAAACGACAATTTTGTTAGTTTCCTAAACCCGTAAAATTTTAATTTAATTATCGAATAGTCCAAATGATACAATTATAGCTATTAATGTAGATAAACAATTCATATCATTATAACTCTGTTTACATTAATAAGTGGAAAATTATCAATATTAATAAGTATAGTTGTATATATATTCATATGTGTAATTGTATCTATATTAATAAGTGAAAAACATCACCATTAGTATTTTGTGCCATATTTTAACAACTAAAAAATGTTATGTTAGAAATAAATGCCATTAAAAGTGTTTTTTAGCGATATTTAACAAGAGAAGGGTGAAGTTGGAAATAAATGTCATTAAAAATATATATTCCAACTGTGAAAAATGGGGCGTTAAACATAATGAATTTTTTGCACACTAACAGTAATCTTCGTTAAAGTGCCAGTAACATTGCAATGTCACTGAGATAGAGACTAAGTTTCTAAAGTTATCAAACCAATATTTATGTTATAAACATGTAATAATGAGTGTTTTTCACCAAGAATCCAAATATATTATAACTATCTAAAAAGATATTTTGTTATTGATAAAAATATATTTTTCTTTAGGTTACTCAGCCTTTCGGAAGGACAAAATTCATATCCTCACACTTGCATTTCCAATACAAGGCTAGTGGCTCAACTACAAACACACCACAAAAATAACAATAAAGAATAAATAGCTTAAAATTGGGTTGTTTCAACACATTTACGCTCCAAAGTCACTATAAAATATGGATGTTTTGGTAGTTAAATTTCACAAGACGGTTCAACTGTTCTAAAAGTTTGTTCAAAACTAAACAATGAATGCTATGATTTTAAGGCTAAAATTTTGTCTTACACTTGAGTAAAAAATTTAGAGAATTTCAAATCAATTTATTGTATTTTTCCCATTCTGATTAATTTTGACAATTTGTTGTATTTCTCGTGAAGCTAACATTTTAGGGAGATACTTTTTCGAGAGTTTTTCTTTATAGAGTGAAAATATTTCATTTTAGGGAGATTTTTTAGAAGAAAATGATGACATTTTTGGGAGATTTTTTTTATTAAAAAGTAAGAAATTTTAAATTAAATACATGAGAATTTTTTAGAGGGTAACTATTTTTATACTGTTTGGAGATGATAATTTTTTTAGAGTTTCTGAAATGTCAACTTTTTAAAGAGAGGAGATATTTTAGTGGTGAGAAAGGTGGCCGGAGATATTGATAATTTTTTGGAAACTTGAGAAATAAATACTGTTTATAGAAGGTGTTTTCTAATTGTTCGTATCAGAACAGATTTTCTCACTACATCATATTTATACATGTATCAAATATCCACTATTTATTCTCATATTGAGACTATTGGCACAAAAATATTTTTCACGGAATATGTTGCAGAAAAAAAATATAATTTATTTGGCTACATATTTAGTAAATGGGACTAACTCGCAAAAATCCCTAATTTTAGATAAAGAAAGAGGTTATCATTTAGGAAGGGAATTTTCTTAGAAAGAGAATGAGATTGAGGTTTACGACAAATATTTTAATATTTTAATATGCGTGCTAAGGAATGTAATATTTTAATAAATATACATTAAAGTAATTTTTTTTTATATAATATTGAAGCACAAGTCATGACATTGTATTTTTTTTAACTAAATTAAAGAAAAAATATCGAATTCACGAGTACAAAGATATTTTCAAAATAATTTAAATATATATTCTATAAATAAAAATATTGAAAATGTTTTTTAAATATCTTTTGGTACAACAAACGTTAAAAACTGTTTAGTAAAAAAAATGTTAAAAACATTTTTTTATAAGAAAGCATTTATTTTATATAAAAAACTGTTAATATAATTTACTAGTAAAAAGGTTTATATATAAATTTATTTTTCTAAAAAAGTTTTAAAGGTCACTAGACACGATAAATATGAAATACAATACAATCTTTTTTTAACTTAACTAGAATATAAAACGAAATCTTTTCATTTTTACCTAATACAAGCATGAACCAAATAAAACATGACATGAAAACACTTTTTTTTACCTCGCCCAAATATATCAGGATACAACATGAAATCGCATTTTTTTACTTGACACAAACACTACAAGTTAAATTCGATACGACGCAATATTTTTTTTCACGTAACACGAACACTGTCCATATAAAGCATGACATGACACAATATTTTTTTTACCAAATAATAAACCACCGAAATAAAACAGGGTAAACATTTTTTTCTTAAAAACAACTTTTTTTTCTTAAAAAAATGTTTAAAACTACCATTTCACATCACACCGTGTCATTTCACATTGTTTTAAATATTAAAAAAATTTAAAACTACCACTTCATATCATATCGGGTCATGTTCGCGTTAGTTAAAAAAATTTAGTTTTTATCAGTTGCCTTTTTCGTCCCAATTTTATTTAATAAAAATCAAAAACCCAATTACAATACACATGACATAACGTGAAATCATATAATGTTTTACAAATATGAACACGATACATAATTTTATTTTTTAATTGAACACGGTCACAACTTAAATAAGAACAACACAACACGAAAGTTAGTTTTTATTTATAAAAAAATAATAAAAATTTTTAGATGGGTATTTTGGACATGTAATTTGCAACTGTGTAATGTTTCTAATTTAATTTGATCTCTAATTTGGAACTTTATAACGTTTGAGATGGGGTATAGTGTAATCATTTTTTTTATTTATGTTTTTGGCGCTTTTCTCTTTTATTCCCGAGAACTCTGAGATGGGTGAGGATCACTCAATCCCAAACCTTTCAGTTGTTCGGTCAAAGTGGAAATGCCATAAATATTAAATAATTAATGCAATCAAACCCAAACACTTATAATATATTTAAAGTACCCTCCCAACTTCAATCCCTTTTCGTTAAACATATAGAGAAAAATAAAACTAAACTTACAATATGTTGATTTCATACTTTTCAAAGCCAAATATTTACCAAATTGAAAAGAAAACGTAAACTCCAAAGGCAAACGACACACACACACACACACACACATATATATATATATATATATATATATATATATATATATAGAGAGAGAGAGAGAGAGAGAGCATCTCATAGATGCCCATTTGAGTTCCTAATATGCGGACCATTTTTAAAATAAAAAAAATCACGGGACCCATACAAAAATGATCTCAAAAATAATTTTTTTGCTATTTTAAAAAAATCGACGAAAATATATTTGTTTGTAAGCATTTTAAAAATTGACATATATTGACCGATATTTTTTAAAATAACAAAAAGAATTCAATTTGAACTGATGTTTTTTATTGGTCCCCATTAATATTTTAATATCATAACAAAACAGTATTAATTTTTTTTTTACTATTTAAAACAAAATATCCACATACAAAGACCTCACATGGAGGGTATGAATGAGATCCGCTCTCTTTTTCTCTCTATATAAATATAAAAATATAAAAATATCAGTGGCAAATGTAAAGGACAAATTTTTTAATGAACCCGTCCAAAACTATACCATTTTTAAACCAAAAACTGTATACATATTTTTGGGTCGTTCGGTTATAAAACACAAGTTTGTTAGCATCTAAGAGAGAGAGGGAGAGAGAGAGAGAGAAAGAGAGTGCTTACGGAGGACATCACCAACATAAAAAGTCTGAGAAGTAGTCCACGCCGCAATGTACGGAACATGAGGGCCAAAAAATCTCCAACCGAGATTATCCCCAACGATGTGAACAGTTGCATCAGAAACTTGTAATGAACCAAAATTGATCATTATGATTATCAAGAGAGTTTTATACGCAGCGAAACTCATGGTTATGTCGATGTAAATTGAGATGAAAGAAAAGTGAACTGATGTTGAAAGATTTGATGATTTTATAAAGCGTGTTTAGAGTCCCTAATGGGCTATGAATTTATAAAGATATACGAGACTGTTAGACTTCGTTAGTGTAACATCTAATCTAATAATAATCTATTCTTGTTTTAGACGTGGCAAGGGCCTAATTGGTTCATTTTCCCATAAAATCTGGACTCCAATTCCAACCCACCAAAACCCTTGAGTTCCCCAAAATTAAACACCCAAACCAAACGTCTCCATCTCCAAGCAATCAAATGGCATCCGTCCAATGTCCTCATTTACATTTCATCTCTTCTACTTCATCTTCACATTTCTAACTTCCTCATTTATTTCCCAAGGGCAAGGCTATATATATGAACGTAAATGAGATCGGGAAGAGGATTCGCTCACAAATGTCATCATCTCTTTTGATGTGCCGAGTCATTTCCTTGGAATGCCATTTCGTTACTTATGATAAGGTAAGGTAATAACCAAACATACTGTTGTAATGAAACACTAGCGGAGATCCTCTGATTTGTTGTAATCAAAATATTACTTTATTGCTTGCTATGTCCCGAATCCCCTCCAGAAAGAATATGCATTGATAAATTGTAATATGTTTGGAAGTATCAATATCTAAAGACCGTTTCCATGCTACAAAAATTCTATCACGGTCCCATGCCTTGACAAAATGTAAAAGTCGGTAACTGCTTTAGGTGTTTGAAAATAGAGAAATATGTACTCCAAAGTGACTTATTTTCATGATTTCTTACTGTTGCACATGGACTGTTTGTTAAAGCACCATAGAGAGGTGAAAGTAATTTTCCCTTTTTATAAGTTCTTTGTTTTTAATAGAACCAATTTTAAAATCTGTTATAATTTGTATTTGTTAAAAAAATAATTCAAATGATATAATACATTATTTAAAAATATTTTTTTCTATCACCGATGGAAAAGGGCAATGGAAGAAACCACTTGTTGGGGAGGTTCCATATTAGACCAATGATACTTTCACCGATAGGATTGGGGCGCATGAAATTCTAAAAAGAGATTACTTTAATGAGAATTGTACCTATTCTAATGAGATATTTCGTGGGATCTTTCGGATGAATAGACTCCTTTCATGCGAATTCACGATGCTGGCACGATCGAATGAATTTTTCAGCAACGTTGAGATGTTCCTAAGAAATTGTGTTTATCCTCTCTGAAAAAAATAACCACTACAATCAAAATGTTGGCATACGAAATGGTAGCTGATCAGTGTGACAAGTATCTCAAAGTGGTAGAGAGCACTGCAATCAAATGCATGAAAGATTTTTGAATTTCCGTCATTGATATCTTTGGGCCTGAGTAGCTGAGAAATCCAACGAAAGTGGACATTGAACGAATCCTAGCAGAAAATGCAAGAAGAGGCTTTCCTGGTATGTTTTGGAGTCTGGATTGAATGTGTTGGGAGTAGAAGAACTGCCCAATTTGGTGGCATGGGAGCCACGTGAATGGGAAGATTGGAGTCCCCACTCATCTTGGAGGCTGTTGCAACGTACAACCTTTGGATTTGGCATTGATTCTTTGGGATGGCAGGTATCAATAATGATCTCAATGTATTGGTTGGATAACCCTCATCTCTTTGATGGTACAATCTCGAGAAAGGCTCCATCTTGCAACTACATTGTGAATAGACATACATACATTATGGGTTACTATATTTTTTATGGACTCTATCCAAAGTGGGCAACACTTATCCAAAAAATCATCCATCCGGTCAATGCAAAGCAAAAGTATTTTACGGAATCATAAGAGACTGTAAAAAAAGATGTCGAGCGTGCCTTTGGAGTTCTACGAGCACATTTTTCAATTGTAAAAGGATCCGTGTGTTTTTGGAATCGGGAAGAATGTGGACGAATTATGAAGACTTGTATCATACTTCACAATACGATTGTGGAGAATGAGGATGATACCTAACATTGGGAATCACCTGAAGGAGAAACTGTTGAATTTGTAGTTCATGATCGGGAGGAGAGCTTTTTACATCAAAATCATATTAGTTGTATTAAAGCAATCACAAGCCAGGTTATTCATAGTCAATTGCAAACAGTCCTCATTCAGCATTTGTGGCATCGTCTGGACGAAGATGGGATAATGTTCGGTTGTAATTAATGTTGTTTGACTGAAACTAGTTGTAACGTTTGAATTATTTGTATCTATGAACTTTGGCTGTGGAGCCCTCCTTTTCTTATATTCATATCAGTGACAGTAATTGCATTACTCTCTGCCTCACTTGGTATATTTTTTTTAACAAACTGTTAAAATGCATATTTTTCACTTGCAATTGTAATCTGGGCAATGCGCAAAGTATTGTTAAGTTCCTTTAAGATGCCAGTGAGAGTTCTTTATACCATCCATATGGAAGGATATAACACAATTGTAATCTGGGCAGTGCCATTTTTAAGACATGGAACCACTAGCTAAGAGATTCAGATCATAAAACACAAATGCTTATTCCAAACATTTCTTTTAGAACAAAAACATAAAATACTTTTAGCAAAGGTTCAACAGATGCAAAATGCTATGCTTTTGGAGAATGCTTATTGCACCATACATATTCGTATCTCCTGGTGAGGTAAAACTGAAATAAATCTTATTTCTAAGCAAAGTAAATGATGCTTCTAATTAAAAGTAAATGAACAGTACATATAATATAATATCTTACGAATGATTAGTCTAAAATACAAATAATACCATATGTATAATCTAACCATTATACAGTTTAAATATGAACAGTGCATATAATATCATATAAAAAAAATAAACAGAATTACAAAGAAAATGAATTACTACCAAATTCATAGTTACTAAGAAAATGTAACCGTCATAAAACCTGAACAATACATATAATACCATATAAAAATTGAAGAAAGTTACGAAAAAAAAGAATGACTAAGAAAATGTAATCATCATAAAACCTGAACTGGACATATACATATAAAAAAATGAAGAGTCACAAAAAAATGAATGAGTATCAAATTCAAATTTACTAAGAAAATGTAATCATCATAAAACATTACAAAAAAATATTGTTGGGAAAAATTTATAAACATTAAGCCAAAAAACACATGAATCCAACGAAGTCACCACCAACACTAAACTAACACCTACTTTATCAACAAATTAAATAAATTCCAATATCAACAAAATCAATATTCATTTAAATCAACAGTGAATTCAAATGCATTTGAGGTCTCGGTGTTTGGCATTACTCCACTTGATTTGTAGCGCTGAATAATAATGGATTATTGTAGCCTCAAATAGGCTTGTTGTTCTGGTGTAAGCCGGACCATGGATTGACTCATTACCTCTACTTCTTAATTCAATGCCTTTACTTCATCATTTTTTTTCTTAGCCTCCTCGTCCCTTTCTTAATTATATCAATTTCCTTTAAGTGTGGCACTGATTCTTTTCAAATACGAAGCGGCCTCATCATCTTTGGCTTCTCTTTTTCTCTTAACTTCAATTTTTTGTCTTCCTTCAGGGCGTACCAAGGTTGGATCACTAGTTTTTAAAACACCCTCATTGGGGGAACGTGGTGTTGTTGGAGTTCGTAATGGTGCACTAACTACTGAAATCGTTCGTGTAAAAGGTTCGTGATATTGATACTGATCTTTTGAGTGGCTTTGTCGTGCTCCGAACAAGAACGTGGTGGTTCCACTTTGGTGTATGTTTCAAAAGCTTCCAACATTCTTTGATTTTGAACCTATAAGAAGTCACTGGTCTTGGTTGTAGTGGCCCCTAAATTTCACCAAATTGGCTTCATCAAGCTAACAAAAAATGCAGGTTGTGTTAAGCAATCTATCAATCCATAACGCTATGCATACAACAAAAGAAGAAAGATGCATTAGATAATTAACTGAGTAATTTTAGTTATTTGAACCCAAACATCCGAGTTTTGCTACCGTTGTTGGTTAAATATGTTTCTTTAGGTGTAGACTAAAGTTAGACATATCATCAAATAATTGATTTTCTCCAATGTGGTGCTAGAGATATACACAACTCCATTAAAATGAAATCGTCACAACATGAAATTTTTTGTGGTCAATTATGGTGAAACATTAAGTAGTGCAAGTGCTAAATTACCTTTATTTGATCATTCCAGTCGCTTGGATTCAATCGTCCAACCTTATTGTAGTAGTCGCTGAACTTAGAGACATCATGTGAAATAGTTTGCCATATATTTTTCAATCCTTGGCTATTTCTTTTTATGATTCAACCAAGAGTCTGATGAAAGTTAGCTAGAATGCATTTGTATTCTTTTGATCCCTTCCTACCAAGATGTCTTTAAACATAGTCAACCAGGCACACACAAGAGAAGTATCTTCTTCAACCGAGTAGTTAAGATTCCTTGTTTTTCTTTGATTCTCTGATTCCACTGGAGTTTGGCTTTGCACATCCAATGGAGTTTGACTTTGTGAATAGAATGACTGGGAGGGATGATGAAATTCAAAGAAATTGAAATCCATATTTGTCAAACTGAAATTGATGAAAAATGCGGCTTTTCATGGAGATATATATGATTCTTTTTGGTGTGAAATTGTGCATACCAGATTGAAATTGTCGGGTTGAGGATATCGTGCAATTTATGGAGTTTTTGAAATCAAGCAACTTTGTTTTGGAAATATCGGTTTTTGGTTATGGATAAATATAACCATTGTGGAGGTTTAGATTGATAAGGTTAACAACTGCGTAAATGGCTAATTAAATGATGACGAGTCACATTTTAGCGTAACCATTTTAATTAGATTGATGGAGATACTCTTAAGAGCCGTATTCCCCTTCAATATACATATATATAATAAATAAATAAATTTTGATCATATTTTTAAACTTGCTAGAATACTGAATTCGGATGGAATTAGAGTTCATCAACCAAAAACCATAATAAGATAAGATAAAAAATAAAGCTACATGAGCTTGCGTATGATCGACTTCATTAGACGCTCAATCATGACTCATCAGATAAATAAGTCAACCGTGAACTCCATTTAAATTATGTTAGGCAAATCAATTTCAGCGATCTACTACTTCACTCAGTTCATTTACATACATATTAATACATTTTGCTCTTTTTAGGAGCCGACAATAAAAAAATGTGACTCATGACCTTACCACAACTTATATGACCTGTAGCTTTGATCTTTTTCCTTGAGTGTGTGAAGGCCCATGTTAAGATACACTGCTGTTTATCTATTGCTGTTTATATGTCACTTGGGACAAATGGTTAACATTTAACCCACCAAAAGGTAACATTTACTTAATATTAATAGTTTTTGGACATGTGAATATAAATGATTGCTATTTAGTTGAGGTGTAAACAGTAAATTTTACAATGTAGTGCATTTATAATTTCCTGTAGAAATCGGACACATTGCTGAAGGAAAAAACAAGCATTTTAATATGTTTTAATATATGTTTTTCTACATATTCATACATTATTTACAAGTTTGTATAATTTTTATAGAATCTTACGATTAGTTTCCCTATTCTCGATTCACAAACTTTTGATTTGCAATATGTTTCTAACGTAAATAGCGTCAAATGGGAGCAAGAAATGATATTTCTCTCTCTATTATCAATCTCTCAAAATTAAGGAATCACTCAAATGAGTATACAAGAGACGTATTTATAGCAAGGAGGTTGCTTGGCCTCTAAGCTAACAATCTAATTGCAATTATGCCCTTAAGTGCCACTTAACCTTCATTCTTCTAAATACCAAAAAAAATAAAAATACAATGAATGCTCCAAATAAAAGAAATACTAAAAGAACAACAAAAGATAAAATGACGTCCTCGTCCCTGATTTATATCACTCTCCCCCCTTAAAAAGAGTTTGTCCTCGAACTCAGAGGGGAAGGCCTTCGGTGTCACCATCAAGGATCGTGATGAGAGCTGGTTGGAACGGTATCTCTGGGGTCTCCTCAATGTTGTCAGAGTCTCCAGAAGCTAATAGAGCGCGGCGGTGAGGGAGAGAGCAATCGGAGGCGCGATGACCCATCACCCCGCTATTGTAGCATTTGAAGGTGATTGGGTGAGTAGGAGTAGGAGTAGGAGTAGGAGAAGGGACTGTGACAGCATGAGTAGTAGTGGTGGTAGGAGTCCCAGTAGGTGTAGAGGACATTAGAGCCGAAGGAGTAGGTGTGGAGCGACTAGGGGCAGTCTGGTGGTATGACTCCACCCTGGTGGCATACTCCACCGCTTTGGCAAAGGAGGTGACCTTCCGCAAAGCAAGATCACGATGTATGTATTCTTGAAGGCCGTGAATATATCGAATAATGCGCTGCTCCTCACTCTCATTGAGGCGGGCTTGAGTACAGAGAAGCTGAAACCGCTCAGTGTAGTCCAAAATGGAGGAGTCCTGACGAAGAGACTGAACCCGTAAAAATAAGTCCCGCTCATATGTAGCGGTAACGAAAGTGGACATCAACTGTTGTGCTAGGAGCTCGGTCCAGGACTGGATGGGAGGAAGGCCCTCACTTACATATCGCTGCTCCAAGTCATTCCACCATACACTAGCATAATCCTGAAGCTTAGTTGCCGCTAAAAGAACACATCTACGACCTTTCAGCCGTTTGTACTAAAAAATCCGCTCCATGGCGGCAAGCCAATCAACAACGGCATCAGGCTACAGGTGGCCGTCAAAACATGGGAACATCAACGCGGATATCACCCTGCATACTTCGGGAAAGTAACTGGAGGGCTAGCTGTGTGATAATATCACCACCTTGAAGGCCGAGGCTATCCTCATCAATATCATCATCGCCTAGCGGAGGCTCATGAAGTAAGTCTCGTCGTGGTTGCCCCCGAGGCGGTGGATGAGGAGGGTCAGGAGCGGGTGGGTGAACTGAAGTGGCAGGAGGAGTAGTGTGAGGTGGGGGAGGTTCATGAGGTGGGGAAGGAGGAGGTGGAGGAACCAATGGCTTGCGGTATAGACATTGATTCATTTGATGGCCTTTTTGGTGGCAAACAAAGCAGTGGCGCTTGGAGATGGGGACATAAGGGGTCACTTTGGGGTGGAGGGAATCAAATGGAGAAACATCCGTCCGCCACTTGGTAGGAGGGGATGGATCAAACTCAAGAGCGGAGTGGGGACGGGGGGAAGGAGGATCGGCATGGGGATGTAAGGTAATCCATTCCCGGACCCTCTCATGGGAGTCAACGGGTGCAGAGTGAAAGGAACGGGTATCCCACGGGGGTGGATGATGTGGGGGAGAGGTATATAAAAGAGGTGGGGGCGGGAAGCGTGGGGAACGTGGAATGGTGTGGGTGAGGATGTGGGGGAAGAGGGGGGGTTTAGGTGGCATGTGGGGGTTTTCAAGGTGCTTCTGTGGGTGGTGGCGAGGGTAAATGGAGATAGGGGGTAAGGAAGGGTCATGTTGGAGGGGAGTTGAATATGGGGGTGGATGTGATGGCGGGGAGTGGGATGGGATGAGAATACGGGGTGGGGGAAAATGGGGCGAGGGTAACTGATGGTGTATGGATATATTCGGCGGTGGAGGTATCGGTATCGGTGGTGGTGAATTTTGGGGGGCAAAATTTTGAGGAACGTGGGAAGATGAAAATTCTAGGGTTTGGGGTGCAAGGTTGGGGTTAAATGGTATAGGGTTTGTGACATTGGGAGGAATTGGAGGCTGATTTGAGTTTTTTGTGTGTCGAATGTCACGGATCATTTCGGCAATGGTGGGGGAGTATGTCCCAATCATAGGTGGTACCGTTTAGATACACAAAGGGGTAGGGCTCACCGGAAGGGTTCCATCATGTCCCGAAGATGTTGGAAAACCCTCAGGGAGGTTGGTTAATGGATGGTGTGATTGGTACCAGACAAAAGAGTGGCCGGAGGGTTCCGTGGGTGGATATGGGTTCGTCGGAGCCTGGTAAGGGACCGTACGGCTTCGGAGCTCATAACCGGAGGTGCGCGGATGGGTTTTCAGGGATAAGGGTTCGGTTTGGGTCGGAATGGGGTGGGTTAGGGATGGGTGGATGTCGGGATGGGGTTGGAGGTCTGCAGTGGGCTGTTCAGGGGGTGTCGAGGGCAGGGGAGGGTAAGTGTTAGGGTCGGGTTAAAGAGGGGCGGGGGTAGTGGCGGCGCCAGCCAGGGGTAGGGGGGTTGTTTTTGGGTCCAATAGCGTATTTTTTTTGGATTTTTTGGCAGCTAGTGGTGGTGTCACAGTAATTATTTGTGTGGTGGTGTTTGTTGAAATGGTTATAGGGTTAGGGTTTGAGGAATTAGTTTTTTTAGGGGAAGGGGTGTAGAATGACTTGATCTTGGGGAACTAGGGTTAGGGTTTAGAGATGTTACTAGTGCAGTGTGAGGGCGGTTCGTGGTGGTTGCCGGCGAAGAATTACGGGCGTCCATCGCATCAACTCGAGCTGTCAATCGGTTGAGGGCTTCGAGAATTTAGTTGAAAGGGTTTGCGTCGGAGGAGTCCATCTTTTCTTGAACCACCTTAACGTTGTTTACGAGTTTTTGTTTTCCAACAACAACAACGACTAGGTGGAGCGACTAGGCTCTGATACCAATTGACGTAAATAGCGTCAAATGGGAGCAAGAAATGATATTTCTCTCTCTATTCACAATCTCGCAAAATTAAGGAATGACTCAAATGAGTCTATAAGAGAGATGTTTATAGGAAGGAGGTTGCTTGGCCTCTAAGCTAACAATATAATTACAATTATGCCCTTAAGTGCCACTTAACCTTCCTTCTTCTAAATACCAAAAAAAAAAGAAAAATACAATGAATGCTCCAAATAAAAGAAATACTAAAAGAACAAAAAAAGATAAAATGACTTCCTCGTCCATGATTTACATCAGTTTCACGATTTGACAACTATCTACAATTCATGTTCCTAGCACATTATCCATTAAATTTGGCATTTTTAGTAGACCCTCTTATCCGAGCCCATTGTAGAACTACTACTTCAATTACTACTCATGTTTTGTCCCTCAATCAATAGTTGTAGGCAAATCTCATTACAATGGTAATAGGAAATGATAGAGCCAAAATTAATTTAGGGTTATATTTTAAATATTTTGGTCAATATCACAATTCATATATTACATAGTTCTTGAACCCACATAGTTCTAGGAAATTAGTGGATAATGAAAAACCATATAGTGCGGCATATAATGAATGTTATACGAAGTTGTACATAATATTATATTGACAAATCAATAGACTATGAGGATACTCATGTTTGTGGCAAAATTCTGAAAAGATAACTAGCAACACACATTACAGGATCATAGGAATCAATATAACCTCGTTTTCCTTTTCTACAAACATGACAATGAAAATATACTGAAAAAAGTCACGCATATGCAGAGAGAGAGAGATGAAGAGTTACTGAAAACAATGAAATAAGAACTAACATAAATACGGAAACAGAATCCCCCCCACCCCCCCACCCCACCCACCCAAACAACAACAACAACAACAAAACAAATCACATTTATGTATTTAGAATTTGATCATGAAGCTTCATAATATCAACTTACTGCTTATTATGTAGCATTTCCCAATTTCCCTTCCAGTGTGCCATTTAGATTCATAAACCCGAGATAGGGGTTGGAACATTTTTTAAGATTTAAATATTCGTTCTGATTCGCAACTTAGTAGAGTTGACATTATCATGGATGTCTCCATGCTACCCTGCAAATAAAGATTCACCTGTAGAAAGATAAAATTTATTGTCTTAAAATTGTGCATTTGATACATGAGGCAAAAAAATGTCAACATTAGAAATTAGAGAAAAAAAATCAACATCGACACCTATAGGAAGAATAGTCAGCGTTAGCACCAAAAGGAGCGTACAGATATATCAACTTTTTCAATTGTTGTGGTTCTAATTGATAAATTGTAGTTAAGCTATTGTCTACTGACCAACTTGTCCAAGTCTTTATGATCATCTTCTTAGTAGTCAAATTCAGATGTGGAAATACGCTCATATTGTAATGGGAAAGAGACATGTTGCCTTCGTGGCCATCTTCTTAGTCATCAATTTCAGTTGAGGAATTAAGTTAAATTGTTGAAAATGCTTCCTTCCTATTTATAGATTTTTCCTTTTCCAAGAGAGAATAATGCTTCATTCTCTATATGATCCTGAATCGGAAACATGAGGCAGAAAACTTGGCAAATTTTAGTATCAGTTTGCATCATAAACTTAGCAGAAAACTGGAGTAGGGCCAAATTCTGGTATCAGTCGTTGGGGCAAGTGGAAGAGGGGTGGAGAAAATGAGGTGAGATATATGGGGAATAACATCAGTGAGGTTGGGAGGGATGCTCCAAGATTGATTTTGGATGGTGGTTTGAACAGGGGAAGAGTAATGGGAGAGATCTCTTCCTAAAATAGTGTAAATGGGCTGACCATGCCAGTTATGGTTCTAAAAATTGATGTCCCTGCCATTGCCCACAACCAATCTGCAGTAGAGGTTTATAATGGAAATAGACTGCTTGAAACCAGGCCAATCTGAAGATTTATTTGTAGGAGAAACTTGCTTTATGGAATTGAATTTCTTTTAAAAAATTGCTCCAGTGAGTGTTCATTGCAAGGATATCCTAACTGTATTTTAGGTTAGCTTCTTTGTTAAGAGCTACTATGTTCTGAGACCAATACCCCCACAATCTTTGGGAAAACAGGTGAGTTTCTGAACCACAGTAGATGGAGGATTTTTTTAGTAGGTTCAGTCCAAAGGAAATTCATAATCTAAGAGTGGACTTGCTTAATTAATCCCACAGGCCACACGTAAATCATAAAACTGTGCAGTAGAGTGGGTTGGACGAAAGATTTGATGCATTCTGTTCTGCCAGCGATGGAGACGGATCTGCATTGCCAGCCCTCAATCTTGGCATCAAGAGATTGAAGGCGAGTGGCTCTGGGTTTTCCTCTAAAAATGGGGACACCAATGTAGGTAAAAGAGGCTTTATCTTTACAGATGCGAAGAGTGTAATTGCATTAATGAATGAAAGGCCTAGAGGTTTCAGCATACATATTGAGAATATTATTGAGGTCGGCGAGGGATTGGTGATCTCCTTTGCAAAAAACGATCAAGTCATCAACATATAAGAGGTGTCAAGGAGCCTCTAGAGGAGGAAATCAACTTAAGTAAGCCAATATTATGAAGATTTGAAATGCCCCTGCTTAAAACTTTTTCAGCAATGCAGAATAGGATGGGGAACAGTTGGTCCCCTTGTCTGACCTGGACTGTGGGTCATTTTGGTACGTGGTACGGGTTCGTGGTGTGGGGGTATGCTTAGTTAGTTCACTACCTGGATTTAATTCTAGCTTTATTGCTTTGCTGCCTAAAACCCCTTGTGCTGATACTTTAAATAATTTTAAACCCATTGCATTGCCTAACTTTATATTCAAAAGCATCCCCAAAATTCCAGTTGATAGGCTCAATAACATTGTGGATAAGATTTTCTCCCCTTAACAGCAAGGTTTCATCGAAGGTAGAAAGATTTTTCGTGCAATTGGCCTAGCCTCTCAGTTCTTTAACATCCTTGATTACAAATGTCTTTGTGGCCATGTGGACATAAAGTTTGATATATCTAAAGCTTTTGATACCATGGATTGGAATTTTATTCTCAACACCCTCAAAGCTTTTGGATTTAATTCCACTTTCATCAAATGGATCTTTACTCTCTTAGACTCTGCTAAGCTATCGGTGCTTGTTAATGGCTATCCCTATGGTTGCTTTGGTTGTTCTAGAGGAGTTGGACCATAGGTACCAGAATCACTACGTCTCCCTACGTACCGCGATTCAAGGTCGTACGACCCAAATTATGGTGGCTCTCGATTAGAATCTCCAAAAAGAGTGTTCCCAAATTTAACATTGACTACTTAAGTTGCTATTAGTTACAAGGAAACTTTTAACTTCAATAATATAATAAACGGGAAGAAAAAAGACTTCTCAACCACTATATATACATAATTCTTTATCTATCATATTACAACATTATAGAATATCAATAATATCCACTACGTACATTGTTAGGGAATTTTCAATGTTGATGAAATACAGGAATCTTGACAACATACATGATTATAATACCAAAAGAACACAGCAAGGGTTAAAGTGCCCTTATAGTTTGAAGTAGTGGACTTTATGATTATAATACCAAATCCAGATAAGAATGGTAAAAAAAAGTGCTTAACAGTCCAACAATTTTGGATAAATTGACCAGTGAAACCATCAGGCCAAGGGGCAACAGATGAACTAAGATTAAATACTGCAATTTGAATCTCAGGATCAGTAGGGACTTGGGATAAATATGCATTGTCATCAATAGATAGAAGACTGGGAATGGTTGAAGTGATGAGACCATTATCAACAGTTAAGCTTTGGGAGTTGTACATGTATGAGAAATACCTGATCACATGGTATTGAATATCACTGTGAGAAGAGTGAAATATATGCTGCCTTCTTTGAGGAGAGTGATTTTGCGGGCAAAAGTTTTTTTGGTAGCCATTTTGTGAAAGTGAAATAGTGACCAGTGGCATCGAGATGAATAAAATCACAGCTGTCAGTCGTAGACTTAGAGTCATCACAGCCAGTTTTCAAAGGCAATTTACAGCCTTGCCTTTCATGAGCACCTAAGATAGAGTTGAAATCCCTGATTGCATCCCAAGGAAAATTGTATTTAGAGTGCAGAGTGTTCATCCCATATATGTTTTGTAATTATGTGGTCAGGGCATATACTAGAGAGATGAGGTAATCAATGTGAAGAAATGTGCATTTTAGCAACAAGTGGAGTTAAGAACAATTGATGGAGGAGTGATGTGATTGGCATGGAAATTCAAATGTTGGGAGGCAGAATGCCTCTATTATTGAAACACATCAATTTAACACATAAGTTAGACCAAACACTTTGAGGAACATAGGAAAAAGAAGAGATGGGCTCTGCTAAGCAAAGGAGATCAGGCTTAGTAGAGTTGCATCAGTTAAAAAGAGAAATTTTAGCTTGAGGTTTCGCAATACCTCTTATGTTCCAAATAAATATTGTTCATTGTGAGAACGTGGGGGGATCATTTGACTGGTGGAAGCAAGGAGTTGCATTAGAGAAGACGCATTCCTTTCTTCAGATGTTGGAGATATGGCAGATGTAGATGCAGTTTTTCCTTGACAATAACGCAGGAATAAAGGTAGGCCTGAAATAACTTGGTGGGATATTGTAAAAAGGGACATTATATCATGTGGTTTAACTAAGGAAATTATGGTTAACAAGACGTAATGGGAAATAAGTTATGTAGCACACGCCAAATAGGAAAAGGTTTTGTTGAGTTGACTTGAGTGTTTGGTTATATTTTGCAAAGAAACTGAAACATTTCTTATGCGTATTCACCAATTAGTTAAGGGTAGAGCAGTTTATTTAGCTATTAGGGTTTTTACGGATTTGACCATGCATATGACAACTATAAATACGATATAATCTTCCCTTCCATACTATTGTTGATGAATGATATTGAGAATTGAGGTGAAACTCTTGTGCGTGTTAGTGTTTGTTGTAGTCTTCCACGCACTTTCACCAGTTGGTATGGTTCACTCTTGGAAAGTGTAAGTGCAAATGTGACATGGTTCTTGAAGCCATGACGCAAGCTCAAATCAAACTATCGATTGGTGGAGGTCCTTCGATGGCGAATGTTCCAAATATGACTCCACGTGCAGAGTGTCGTTCTCCCATGCACAACCTTTCACTTCTCGATTCTCAAATGCTTTGTCAAAGTCTATGGATAATGTGATTGCAATTCGACTCCATGGCCTTTATTCGAGGATCCAAAGGAGTCGACTCACCTATGAGAGGGTTTATGAGTTCTTTGCAACTTAAACGTTGACTTGCTGAATGACAGATCCTACGTGGATGGTTGCAAATTATCCTCCCTCTATCATGTATCCCATCCATGCCCTCAAACCCCAGTTTAAACCCCAGACGGGGTTGACTCTATTATATGAATATGTTGTAGTTTCCATTATCTGCAACTGCTTCCATGAATCTGTTCCAGTTTAAAAAACTTTATTTTTGGGCAGAAATCACAAACATGGTTGCTACCCCCCCGCCTCTAAATTACCTGCTGCCGGTTAGATCATTGTATGATTTCTTTTTAACTTTTTTTTGAATTGATTGGACTAGTTTTTATTGAGAGTTGATAGTTACAATATAATATCATTGATTGATTTAATTAAGGATGCCTGCATTATTAGTCCACTCCAATATATTTGATTGATTCAGAATTCCATAAAATGCCTTGTTGAAAATATTCACAAGTGTATTTATCAACAATTTATAGGTCTCCCATTATTAATAATTGTTAGGTGATGAATGTATGTGGCTTTGGGATTTTTGTAGTTTCGATACGGCAACAAGAAGACACGGGTGGAGAATAGCTTTTTCTGTAGACACGGGTGGTGGTGGTCAAGACGGCCCGGATCTTGGGCAGACTCGTTCGGTAGGCTAGTGAGTTCAGCTGGGAGACAGTTGTTGGAGAAGCTTAATTCATCTAGAAAGAACTTCCCAATGAAGATAATTTTTCTACTCCTTGGTTTCTACACGGCAAATGCACTGGCTACTATTTTTCGGGGGCAAATTGCGAAGTAAGGACATTACTTGCTTTTTTAATTTGCAAAATCAGTCGGGCATTTAGTACAATGGACAATAGTTAAATTTAGATAATGCAAATGCTAATCCTCTGACCATGGACATGATCAATAGTAAATCAGTTAGGACTTTAGTAAGCATTTAGTTTACTGGTAAAATTTACTTAGTGGCTAAGATGTAATCTTATATTAGTTTTGAATTACTAATTTGAAGAGTTTCTTGTTAAGATTGGAGCGTCTTCCGAATACTTAACCCCTATTTATAAGTTAGTGATTTCTTTTATTGCATATACAGAGGGTGTAATTTTTTGCAGGTATTCTGTTTCCCTAGTTATTTATTTATCTCTATTTTATTTTTCCTTCAGGATTTGGTTGTGATACTGAAGTAGTTATAAACATTCTTGCCCGCCGTGATGCAACACAATGGGCTCTTATCCAACAAGAATACAAAATGATGTATTCTGACGAACTTCCAAAACGTTTGGCTTCAGAGCTTAGCAGCAAACTAGAGGTATCAGTTTGAATTTTTATTCATTTTTTTTCTCTAGTTTTTCAGTGCTTGATTGATAGAAAAATTGATACCCATTGACCTCTGAAGAAACTGATATTTCTTATGTCGTGTAGGAGCATGATTTAATTAATGGTGTTGTTAGATCCATCCACAAATTTTGTAAGTACATCGACTTAAAGGTGATAATAAGTTGATTCACCAAAATGGAACAATAATTTGTAGGCATCCACTTTGTGAATGTCCCATTTTAGTGAATTAACTTATTAATTATTTTTGAGTGTATGTACTTAAAAAAATTCGTGGATGGAACCAAGATTACCCTTTATTAAACTATAATGAAGCATATAATCAGTCATATTTCACCCCTTTTCACTAACTTTGCATGTTTTAATTTATGTTTGATGCACCAGACTGCAGTTTTATTCTGGATGCATGATCCAGCAGGACGGGACGGGATGCAGCTATATTGAGGCAGGGAACCGTTGGTGGTATAGGAAAATTTGCACCTGGAAGAGGAGCCACCTCAAGATGTTTGAGTGGAACGAGCTTGTGGGTATGTGACTGAAGGAGATTGGTTCAAGGCCTCCCACACAATCTTTTGGAATTAGATGTATTTGAACACCCAGAGCAGTATGGAGATTGTTCATTGAGCGTTGTACTTCGAAACCTCTTTGAAGCGAGAATCAAGATTAGAGGGAATCCCAGAGGTTTCATTCCATATGGCGTGATTAGGTGGACTAATGGTCTCAAATTTACGTCAATTTCAGACTTTATATGAAGCTGGTAAGAGATGCAGTGTGTTTCTGTTGACAGGAATGGGAAGGTACCGATTGTACTCACGACAGGTACACTGAGACAGTTCCTAGTGGGAGATGAGGTGGCACCAATTGGTGGTGACAGCGAGGAATAAGAAAATTAAATAGGGAATTTTTGGTAATTTCAGAAATTGTATTAAAGAAAATAAGAAGGAAGTGGAATTAGCAGAAGGGTGAATTTAGAGATTATATAGGAAGTTGTATTACCCAAGATGATGGGGCTTGGATGGAGCAGGCCCAAGCATGCTTCATCTGGAGCATGGACAATAATAGTGTTCTTACTCTCAAATCTTTGGGGCAGAGATATGACCCTGACCCAGCAACAAAAGGAGCCGCTGCATCAGTTCTTCCAAGTTGGGTGAAGACTCTGGCTTGAAAGTGTACTTGGGAGACGAGCAAAATCTTAAAGTCTCTGCAGGAAAGAGCAATTGGGTTGAATTTGTGCAATCTAGTGGTCTTCGTAAGCGAAAACAATTGCACACGCGATCGTCTAGCATGGAGAGCACTGTACTGCAATCGGACGAAGAAATGCATATTTATGTTGGATCCGACCATAATCAGATGGTGGTTGAGCGTCATCAAAATACAGGTGCTAAAGCGAATAATGGTAGGTGGATTGCTAGAATTGCAGCGTTGCTTGTGGGAGAGGATCCAACTTATATGCGACAACTGCCACATGCCCAATGGTAAGTAGACTGGAGTGGTAAAAATAAAAATGTCTTCATCTAAAAGTGGCATTTGCGTGTGTCAATTCGTGTTTAGGCTTCATATTATTAGTTAACCCTAACCTGACACGAACATGACATAGTTTCTCCATCCCAAATCAATAGTTTTGTTTTCCATTTTGAGACATCCCAAATTAAAGTCACATTCCTTTTTTTTTTTATGTAATCAACAAATCAAATTACACGATGGTGATCAAGTCTTAACCTTGGCCATCGATTGAGTGAATCCTTAAAAATCATTGTTTTCAAATAGCGACTACTAATTTGGGACGAAGATAGTATTATAGTAATTGTGTCAAATGAGCTAACACAAAACCATTGTACAAAGTATCAGCTGAAAATGAGACAACTCTGTCTGAGTTGACTAAGTATCGCACGGCACCAAACCGAGTTTAAGTTATGTGTCGTGAAATAGAATAAATAGTACTTGCTTGCTTTGAAATAGACGAAATAATATTGACTCGGTCTGCCTTGGCTTAAATTTTTGTAACTTAGCTGAAAATCAGAGAGCTCTGCCTAAATATCATCTTCCTTGCTCTACCCGCTCTTTGTTTCCAATGCAATTTCTCTCGTTGATTATAAATGCTTTAACTACTGTTGTCTAGTAATTAAGTTATATATGTATATCTTGATATGTAATAGTTTATAATTTGCAATTTCTTTACAAATTCTTTTATAAATAAAAATAGGGTAAAATGAAAAATGGATCCTGAAGTTTGGGGTTAGTTTAGTTTTGCAGCCGATGTTTCAAAAGTTGCAATGTT
Organism: Sambucus nigra; assembly: GCA_949130495.1. Lineage (NCBI taxonomy): Eukaryota > Viridiplantae > Streptophyta > Magnoliopsida > Dipsacales > Adoxaceae > Sambucus > Sambucus nigra. The sequence continues at coordinate 190,183 of CASBWL010000077.1, forward strand.
AATCTGACGTATGGGAATAAGATGCCTAGTCATCCACTGTGTAAAGCTCCTAGCGATATGCGACTGAGGGCTTAAATTGCATGAATGCTTAGAATACATGATTAACATTGCAACTTTTAAAACATCGGGTCCTAAATTGGAAATGACCCCAAATTTCAGTGTTAACTTTTCCATTTACCCTTAATTTTTTTGAAGATTGTGTGCTTATAACATCTAGAACAATGCAATTTACAAGTGTACCATGCACCCATATATGTATGCATGATAACTTTGTAATTCATGATCCATGTTATTATACTTATTTTTCTGAACTTTTCAATGTTTTTTTCTTTTAATTTTTAAATTAGGCTCTCTAAACATCAAATTGGCACTTCGCCTGACAGATATCAAGTTAGAAATTGAGGTCTGAGTCGTATACCGATATTGTGACTTTGCACATTGCACCCAGGTCAAACTATTGATCAATGTTGTATTTGGGTCGACAAACATAACCAGTAAACTAGATCATCAAACTTGGTTCCTATTTTCCGTCAACAAAACATTACCAACAAATTATAATTTTAGTTCTAAATATTAGCATTACTAGATTGTTAGAATTCATTTGAACATGTTTATTTGGATTATTCGTGTTTGACACTAACTCAACCATAAAGGATCAACTTTAACCTCTTGTGTCATGTTAAATATTGCATCCCTTACATTATTCTCCCCCCCCTCCCCCCCCCCCCCCCCCTACACACACACAAAAAAAAAAAAAAAAATCCACACATAATTGTCATTTATGTGTCTTTGAAACTAAGTAAACCTATCTATCATTCGTATTTGCAAGTCAATCTAACTTTGTGTCATGTCCAAGTCGTGTAAAAAATTGCCACCCCTCTATTCACCTATCCCCCAAGACACACACATGGCGTGGTTAGGTGGATTAGTGGTCTCAAATTTACGTCAATTTCAAATTTTATATGAAGTTGGTAAGAGATGCACTGTGTTTCTGTTGACAGGAATGAGAAGGTACAGATTGTACTCACGACAGGTACACCGAGACAGTCCTAGTAGGAGATGAGGTGGCACCAATTGGTGGTGACAGCGAGGAATAAGCAAATTAAAGAGGGAATTTGGGGTAATTTCAGAAATTGTATTAAAGAAAATAAGAAGGAAGTGGAATTAGCAGAAGGGTGAACTTAGAGATTATATAGGAAGTTGTATTACCCAAGATGTTGGGGCTTGGATGCAGCAGACCCAAGCATGCTTCATCAGGAGTGTGGACAAGAAAATTACTTCTACTGAAGTGGACCAATCTCAAAGACAGGCTGAATCAAAACGGGGGAAGTTTACGGGATGGTTTAAAATTTAAGAGGCTGATGCTGGTGTAAATGCAATGGAACTTAATACAAGCACAACTAGAGGAAATTGTAAAAAATAATACACCTATATCCATAATAATCCTGTAATGGAAAATGAGGGAATATAATAGATATTTATAGGCCACCAAGACTTGGTTGGTAAGCTAAGTATGGTGTAAGCGGTATTATCTTTGTTCTTGAATGAGCACCAAAAATACTTTTTTATAACTTTTTGGGGCCCAAATGCAATATTTTCAAACTCTATAAAAGTTGAAGGTGGCCCAATGTTCTCAACCCCAGTAAAATCTATTTTATTATATTTTAGGCCAAAATAACCCAAACCCAATCTCTTTAATGAGGACCACAACAGGCTTAATCTATTTATCATCAAACAAAGGCCCAAATTGGGCCCACCTGTAACGACCTCCAGTTTTCCACGGACCACCAGGAATTGGGTTTTTAAAACCCAAATCCATCCAAATGAAGGGCAACTCTCGTGGTGTGTGACGATACATGTGCCTAGTGACCCAAGTCATGACATTGCTATACGTAACAAAAGACAATTATAAATGTATGTATGGCCAGAAATATTGTTGTTGAGACAAGGAGTTGTCAACGACATAAGGCTTAGGAAAAAGTTTAGCAGCTTGGAAGTGTGGAGAAGCCAATAAGTTCATAGAGGAGGGGTCCAGCCTTGTACAAAGTGAAGGGAATGATGGATTCTCAACTCTTGAACATGATTGGGAAAACATGTCAAGTGAGTGAGACGGTGACGAGGGATTGGAAGAGGATTTAATTGAAGACCCTAATGAGGAATCAACCGTGCCGGAATCCAGCGTCGATATTAAGGCCCTTTTCGAAGAAGGTACTGGACAACCACATAATCTGAATCTCAATGCAAAGGTATTGTAGGCTCAGCGTAAGCTAGGAAACTTTTGTCTTAGGGAGTCTACTAGTCCTGTCAAAATTGATAATGATCAAAGCTCCTATTTATGGTCTGTTGATTAATCTGTGTCAGGGTTTGATGGTGAAAGAAGAGAGGAGAGTGGAGGAAAGTTTATACAGGGTAAAGAAGGGGAGGAGGACTTGAGAAGTGTAGGTGATAGGGTTGAGCTATGAAGCACCGACACTCTGCTGTCAGACACAAACTGGGACACTTTGAGATGTTACTTTTTCTGTTATATTTTGACATGCTTAGATATATTGGGACATGCTAGAGAACATGATCAAACACGACCACAATATTATTACCCTCAATGGAAATGTACTCAAAATGTAATTATTTGTTTGGTTGGAATGTGTCCTTTTCAAATTAAGAGGATGGAAGTATATTATTTTAAATTGTTGGAACAATGTTAAATGTTTCTTTTAGTAATATAAAAGGAAACTTAAATAATAGTCTATGTGTCCCAAGTGTTCATGTCCTTCTGAAAAAAAATATGTTGTCGAGTCAAGTTGCGTGTCATGAGTCTGTGTCCGTACATAAACAATCGGCAGTAAAGAAAAAATAGCAGAAAGAAAGAACAACAGAAAAAAAAGAGAGCAATCGGCAGAAGCCATCTTCCAATCCCTACATTGAGCCATACTAAATTCAAGAAGGAAAACAACACATAATCTCACGACCCGCAGCTACATACAACCATGAAATCAGTGGCTCTGCCCAAGGCCCCGATTATTAATAATAACTTAAATGCCTAACTCCTTAAAATGCTTTGAAGTCGAAATTCAAAGAGAGGCTTATTTCCGTCATATGAGTCTTCCTGCTATACCTCCTTGTTCTCTAAAGTCCTCTCAGTTCTTTCTTTCATTCCCCATTAGCGATTTATGTGTAGTATCTTTTCCAATACACTAAAATTAGCGAACTTAGATATGCATATTTCCTCCCTCATTTGTTTTAGAAAAATTATTAAAAATTAGTGAATTTATAATGCACTACAAATTAATAAGTAGATAAGATTATAAGAGGTTTTCAACGGTAAGGTTGCCTCATTGTGACCTGGAGGTCATAGGTTCGAGTCGCGGAAACAGCCTCTCTGCATATACAGGGGTAAGGCTGTGTACATCTAACCTCCCCAGTACGTCGCAGTGGCGGGAGCCTCGTGTACTGAGTTTCCCTTTTTTAGATAAGGGGTTTTAAAGAGAAAATTAAAAGCCTAGGATATACTTTTTTGGAGTTTTTATATAATTAAGTCTCATATATGCAATCTCTAAAATGAATAAAGAACATGTCTCTTAAGAATATTAGAAGATATTAGTTATTTTACCTTGTTAATGACTAATGTTCAGATAGAGCCCAACTCATTTGGACAAAATGGTTTGCATAGGCTTACCTCCATTGTTAGGGTATGTCGTATTGCGTTCCCATACCTATTTCACGTGCCCAAATGATCTCTGTTTTAGGTAACATTGTTCCACACACCAAGTCACGTAAAAAGAGATGCATGACCACTTGCTCGTACTCTTCTTATTTTCCCCTTTACTCAATAGATCCAATAATAAAAAACCAGCCCCTGATCGACAATATCAAGGTCAAAGAATACTTTATTCCAACTAAATTTGGTAAAGTCGCAAAGTAGTAGAAGGTGGTCCATGTCTTTGCAAAGAATACACCAAAAGGGGGATAATTAGGTGTCTGATCTCTTAGTTTGTGTCAAGTCGCACTTTTTCACCTTTTTGTGAGCGGCCAACCATGAAAAAACTTGGACTTTAGAAGGGGCATCTCTCTTTTCCAAATCACCCACAAAGAAATGCAGAACGTCATGCTTATCCTCTTCTTATTTTCCCCCTTACTCAATAGATCCAGTAATAAACAATCAGACCATGATCTACAATATCAAGTTCAAAAAATACTTTATCCCAAATAAATTTAGTAAAGTCACAATGTTAGAAGGCAAACTGTCTTTGCACAGAATACACTAGAAGGGGGATACATAGGTGTCTGGTCTCTTAGTTTGCATCAAGTAACACGTATTCACGTGGCCAACTATGCAAAAACTTGGACTTTTGAAGGGACATCACTTTTCCAAATTCTCTTGTAAAACACAAAAAGGGAATGTAGGGAAAGTCAACCAAAATTTCAACGAAAGATTTTCATGAAAAAGATCTGGTTAGCACACCTTTTATCGGAAGATTCTCTCCTAATATTCATCTATGATACCATGAAGAGAGTTAGATCCAAGATAACGAGGTGGCAATGGATGCTTGCGGAGATAATGACAAACGGTAATACCTTCGAAATAAGGTGAAAAATTTGACTCACCTACCCACTTATATTATTAAAATCTAACATTATTTCATTTCCAATGTTGAGTCGGTGCTTGTTTTAGAAAGAGATCCAAGCCCTCAAGTTCATGCTTGCAATCAATGATAGTAGGATTGTTTGGATGAATTTTTTTTTTTTTTTGGGGGGGTGGGGGTGGGGGGGGTGGGGGGGGAGTTGGATCTATTCGATTGCAGTTTATTCTGTTTCAGAAAATGTGCTTCCAAATTTAAATTTACAATTGGCATCTAAAAAAGAGAAAAAAAGAAAACTCTCAAGAACGTCTAGTTTCCACTTAAAAAAGAACCTAAAGACAAAGGGAGCATGCAAGTCCCATCATTAGAAGTGGTGAAAGCTTGCCCATGATTTCAGCAAGGTTTGACGTAATAATGAAAGCTTGGGCAGCGGCGAGGACCATGCGATGCAAGGAGGCCTTTAGGCGACTCCGACGATCAATGAGGGACGGATTTCGGCTGCCCAAGAGACCAGTTTGACTCGGGATGCGGCCCAAGGTAGCGGCCGACGGCCTTAACACTATCATCAAATCCCAAGGAAACGTCGTCGCAGTGCCGCCTGTTCGCGGCAACATCACATCGCACTCCGACCAAGATTTTAGTATCGACTCTTTGGGTTTGGGAAAATATGGATTTATTCCTCAATTTCAAGTGTCGCAGAATATGTTATTTGGGCCAAATGAATTTGAAGAAAGATATTTTGGATCCAAAATCAAGAATTCATTTTTTTCAAAATATTTTTTTAATTGGCCGGCGGCTTCAAATTAATTTGCTAGGCATGGAAGTCCGTTTGATTTTAATGGTGGTTTGGACGTTTACAATTCAACCTTTTGAAGCTCGGTATGAGCTTTTTCTAATGAGGAGGGACTGATGGAAATAGGAGCTGACGAAAATCTGGTTTGAAAGATGAGGATAATTTTATTAATATGAACAATTCACGTTACTGTTTACATATTATTGTTCACGCGTGAATAATGTCAGCTATAAACTATTTTTTTATAGTAATTATCTAGTATTAATTAAGAAATTATTTAAATAAGGTTCTAGATTTATATTAGGTGTTTATTTAGTTTCCTTATGTAACTAGGTTTCTTCCACTTGAAGGATTTAAAACCTATAAGCCCTAGGTTAGAGTTTAAATTCAATTTAATAGATGTAACACCCCATGATTTTAGGACTGAGAATTTAATTTACTTGGGAGAAATAAATTTATTTAAATTGAAGAATTTTAAAACTTGGCAATTGAGGTCAAACTTTGAGGACGCTATAAAGTATTTCGGATTGACGATTCTGAGTGTGCGGTTTATTTCGGATGGGTCAAGATAGTCAAATTGACTGTCCTTGGTTTTTATTTCGGTTCCGAAATATTTTAAGTTAGTTTGACTCGAATTGGAGTAAACGTGTCATTTAAAGTGTGTATTACCAGATATTAGACTTATAAAGCCTTTTGGAGATTAAAATCTCATTCTTGAGATTAAGAGAGAGGGAGAGAAAGCCCGAGAGAGAGAGAAGAGGAAAAGAAGAAGAGAGAGGAGAAAACCTTGGAGATTCCGGCCAATCAACGACTTCGAGGAAGATTCAACCTCTACAACTTCGAGGCAAGTGATTAATCTTGCTAAATAATTCATTTGTGTATTTTATTTCATGCAATGTGGAGAAATTTTGATTTTGAGTATATATATCAAAGCCTAGATTTTGTAGTTTAAATCTTGCATTTGATGCTTACACATGGATTTAAGGGTGTATAACTTGATGAGATTAGATATAGGATGAGTTTTAAGGTTAGAAACATGTTAGGGATGAAGATTGATGGTTGGGGGATGATAATTGTGGATTTTGGAAATTTTGGGTTTGGAGAAAAATAATCATTTTCGTAACTTTCTGAACAGTCCAAATCGATTCGCCCCTTGCGAATCGATTCGCCATGTTGCAGAACCTACAGGTCTTTAGAGCCGAATCGGTTCGCCCTTTTGTTTCAAACTCTTTTGTTTTTGCCTTATAAATTAAAGTCGTGGGTGACCCTTTGAGGTACAACTTTTTGGTAGCAAACATATTTTTAATTCCTCTCCTTTTTATGTACACAAAGCCCATTTAATTTATGCATTCAACCTTAGTTTTTGGAGGTTCTCTTGGGGCTGTTTTAGTGTTTGATCTTGGAGGAGTTCTGATGATATTTGAGGACTGATTTCGATGGTGTAATCTGACTCTCTGGGCAGATTCTTGTTGGTTTCTTTTGATGGTTTAAGGTATGGGGTTTTACACAGTATGATCCTAAATCTCGCGAGTGTTGTTGCCTTTGATTTCATGTGATTATTGACTCATAATTGAATTGTTAAATTCTTTTGGAAATTTGAAAAATTATTGTTGGAATCTAATTTTGATTCATGTGGTATTATATTTATGTTGGGCATATTGTCATGAGATTTTAATATGGCACTGATGTTGGGCACCCACCAAGACTCCAATTTCCGGCTACTTGATAAAGTATGGGCGCGGTATGGTGAGGCCTGGTGACTCTGATTAATGTGTTGTTGAGAAATTATATTTATAAAAATGCTTATGAGATTCGTTTTTTATTTAAATATTCGTACTCGTATTATTACGTTTTATTCACCGCTAATATTTGTTGAGCATCTCCTGTCGTATTGTGTACTTCCCCATATTTTCCTTTAGTGGCAAGTTAGGGCGGATTTTGGGGCGCTATGGAGATAGATTTTTAGCTTGGTTATTTTGGGAAGATTATTCGAGAATACAAGATGAGAAGAGTTGTATTTATTTTGATGTATAGAGCATTTTTATTTCGAGATAAATAGTTGTATTTTTTCGAGAGACTTTTGTTGTATATTATTTGAAGATTGAGATTAGTGGTTCCCTTTGTTATATTGTGGATTTAGTGTAGTTTTATCGATAGTGGGGTGTGACATAGTTGATGAAACCTGAGTTCACTATTCCCACTGATGATTCTGATGAGGAATGTGATATAGATAGTTTGGATAACCAAATTGCCTTGATGTCAAAACAATTTAAGAAAATTGTCAAATTTAGAAATAAATTGGCAAACAGACAAGGCAAGCCAAATTATCCAAGTCAGTCTAACTACAAACCTCATGAGAAAGGTCAAGACAATCATCACAAGGACATGAGACCCAACAAAGACTTCAAGAACATGGAGTGTTTTAGATGTGGAAAACTAGGACACATAGCATAAGACTGTAGAGTGAAACTAAACACTGTCAATAAACATACTAGGGCCCCCATTTGCAAAACATGGGATGATTCAAGTGATTCTGAGAATGAGGAACCTGAATCTTCTGATTGTTTTGATCCTTGCATGTCTTTGCTATAATAATATACAATGATGATATGCCTATGTATGAGAATGATGATAGTAACTCTACTCCTGCTGTTGTGAATCATACTGCTACTGGTTTAGATGCTTTACTTTCTGAGAATATTGTTAGTTCAACCACGGGGTGTGTGAGTCAAAGGGAATGCGATAATGATGATGTCCATGGGTGCGTGAGTTCCAGAAATGAATCCTTAGGGGTCACTTCACACACTGCACTTAGTGACTTAGACACTGAAGACCTCCCTGACATTCACACACTTTATGTGAAAGCGCTTAAGAAAAGAACTAGACTAGAAAAGATAGTGAAAGATCTCACTAAGAAATTTGAAGACTTAAGTCAGATGGTTAAACTTAACGCTGAAGAGTATACTACCCAATGTCTAACTCATGAAAATGAAGTTAAAACTTTTGATCAAAAATTGAAGAATTTGATCGAAGAAAATGAAACCCTGGAGAAAAAATATAAAGGGACATTAGTAGAATTGGAACAATCTAAAGAAAAGACAGCAACAGTTTTCAAAAAATTTGCAAAATTTGAAAATAACTCAAACTGTTTTGATGGCTTTGTCGCTGATTCCAAAACCAATTCTGATGATCAAACTGGAATAGGATTTTGCCCCAATTTGAAGACTAAAACTAAAACTTTTGAACCAATTAAGTTTGCGTCAGGAGGCAAAAGACCAGTAGAAACTTGTCCAGACTTTCATTCTCTCATTCTCTGAAAAATGAGTTTGACAAAAACCAATCTAAGTTTGATATTGGGGAAACAAGTAACTCTAAGTGTGAAAATCCATCTAAGACTAAATATGTCTGCCCCAATTAGGAAGAGTGATTCGGTCTTTCAAACTGTACTCCCTGGGAATATGGTTCAACATCAAAATCTCATCAAGCACTTATTTAGAGACTTTCCTAAGGAGATACTATCATCGAGCAATCTATACTGCTCTTACTGTGATCTATATGGTCATTCCTTTGAAGGATGCTACTCTAGACGTATAAACCCTATCTTTAAGTCTCCTGTCTATCAAAACTTTAACTATTGTAGGAGAAGCCATAACAATTATGTTCTTCGTAGATAACTAGACAAAAACACTCACTATAGAAGGAGAAAGACCAAACCTAAAAGATCATTTCCAAGAAGGATTTCTAAACACTTCTCTAAACCAAATGCTCTCACTTTCCATAAAATTCAGCCTCATGCGCAAAATATTTTTCAACAAATATCTAATGCTCGCAGATTTTATCAATTAAGAGCAAATAAGCGCAAAATAAAAACAAGAGCTGTTTGGGTTAGAAAAGATGAACTATTACCCCAGATGAAGTGTAATATTGTTATTACTGCTTTAAAAGCTGAACACACTCCATCAGGTTGGTATTTAGACTCTGGATGTTCAAAACACATGACTGGGGATGATACCAAACTCTTAAACAAAACCAGCTTTGCTGGAGGAAAGGTTATTTTTGGTGATGGTGTATCATCTCAAATCATTGGTAAAGGAACACTCCAAGAAGATGGATTACCTTTACTTGAAAATGTTCTTCTAGTAAAAGGTCTTAAGGCAAACCTACTTAGTATTTCGCAATTTTGTGACTCAAATCATACTGTCACCTTTTCAAAGAATAATTGCAAAATTTTAAATGAAGAAGGTGAGTGCATTATTACAGGACTCAGAACTCCGGACAATTGTTATACTGTTCAATAGTGTTGAGGTCTGTAACATTGCCAGAATGGATGACAATGAGATATGGCATAATCGTATGGGTCACATAAATTACGAAAACCTTAGTAGACTGTCTTCTCAAGAAATAGTTAGAGGTATTCCTAAGATCAAACCTATTTCTAATATTATCTGTGGTTCATGTCAGGAAGGTAAAATTGTTAAAGCTCTCCTCATAAGAAAGTCAAAGATATCCGAACCTCTAAACCTTTGGAGCTCATCCATATGGACCTAATGGGTCCTTCTCGAACTGTTAGTCTTTGTGGACACAATTACATTCTAGTTATGGTTGATGACTTCACCAGATTTACTTGGGTAGCTTTCTTAAAACAAAAGTCTGACACATTTCAAACCTTTTTGAAGATTTTACTTCGAATTGAAAATGAGAAAGACTCTCAGGTAAATGGGATTCGTAGTGATAGAGGTGGAGAGTTCTTAGATACAGGTGTTGTAGAGTATTGTGACTATAATGGTTACAAACATGAATTTAGTGCTCCTAAGACTCCTCAACAGAACGGTATAGCTGAGAGAAAGAATCGTACTCTTCAAGAGATGGCACGTGTTATGATTCATGCTAAGACTTTACCTAAGTATTTTTGGGTAGAAGCCATTCGTACTGCTTGTCACATTATTAATAGGGTCTATCTTAGAAAGAATTCTAAACAAACTCCTTACGAACTTTGGTATGGGAAGAAACCCAATCTTAAGTACCTTAGAACCTTTGGTTGTACGACAGAGAACACTTATCCAAATTTGAGACTCGAGGAGATAAAGCCATCTTTCTAGGATATTCTCCTAGCAGCAGAGCTTACCGTGTTTATAACCTTCGCACTAAGACCATAATGGACATAAACGTAATTGTAAGTGACACTACTGTAGAAAGTAAGATTGGAGAACCAACTATTGTGGTAGAGTCTGAAAATATTTTAGAAAATGACTCACCAAAAATAGATGATTCTTTACCAATTGAGATACCTGAAGTACCTAATTGGGTTGCTAAAGATCATCCCATAGACAACATTGTTGGTAATCCCAGTGAACCTGTGCGTACAAGATCTCAATTAAGAACCTGTGCTCATTATGCATGTTTTGTTTCCCTTGTGGAACCAAAGAATGTTAATGATGCATTGAATGATCCTCATTGGATTTCTGCCATGCAGGATGAACTTCTTCAATTTGTCATTCATGATGTTTGGTATCTTGTACCCAGGCCTGATCACAAAAAGGTTATTGGCACACGTTGGATATTTAAAAATAAATCTGATGAAAGTGGGATAGTCAATAGAAACAAAGCCAGATTAGTTGCTCAAGGATACTCTCAAATAGAGGGAATAGATTTTAACGAGACTTTTGCTCCCGTTACTCGATTAGAATCTGTTCGTCTTCTCTTTGCCATAGCGTGCTACTTACATTTTACGCTTTGCCAAATGGATGTCAAATCTGCCTTCCTTAATGGGATATTGACTGAGGAGACCTATGTGAAACAACCAAAAGGGTTCATTGACCCTAAATATCCAAATTATGTCTTTCGTCTTAAGAAGGCTTTGTATGGCCTAAAACAAGCGCCAAGAGCCTGGTATGAGCGCCTTTCCAACTTTCTCTTAGACAAAGGTTTTAAGAGAGGTGGAAATGATCAAATCCTTTTTGTCAAACATTTTGACAAACATATCCTTATAGCTCAAGTCAAGGTTCTAAAAGGCGCGAGGCGTGGTCGAGGCGTAGAGGTCAAGCCTCAAGCCTTAGGAGCCTAGGCGGGCCTAGGCGAAGCTTAGGCGTAGAAAGGCGTTTTTCTTTTTTTTATTATTTTAATTATTCTATGGCTAGTAATATAATAAAATAATACATACCTTGAATTTTGAAAATATATCCATATGTTTGGTAGTCATCTTTTTCATATTCATGCTCCATAACCAATATTTGTCAACTAATCCTTTGTTTTAAAAAAAAAAAGTGTGCCTCGAAGCCTTTTACCAAGAATAAGGCGTAAGCGATGCGTTTCCCTCAAGCCTCAAGTCTAGGCGGGCCTAGGCGGGCCTTTTAGAACACGGGCTCAAGTTTACGTTGACGATATCATCTTTGGATCAACTTCCCCTTCAGAAGTTAAATGCTTTTCTGAAAATATGCATAAAGAATTTCAAATGTCTCTCATGGGGGAGTTGCAATTTTTCTTAGGTCTTCAAGTCAAACAAAATTCAGGAGGATTATTTGTCTCGCAATCAAAATACGCATTAGAGATTATTAAAAAATTTGGTCTTGAAAGTGCAAAAGATGCTAAAACTCCCATGAGTACTACTGTCAAACTATTTAAGGATGAAACAGGGAAATCTGTAGATCCCACCCTTTATCGTAGTATGATTGGAACCTTATTATATCTTACTGCCTCGCGTCCTGTTATTATGTACGCTGTTTGCGTTTGTGCTCGTTACCAGAACAATCCTAAAGAGAGTCATTTAACTTGTGTTAAAAGAATTATCAAGTACATTAAAGGCACTCTAAGTTTAGGACTTTGGTACACCAATGATACTCCTTGCACTATAATAGGATACACTGATGCTGATTGGGCAGGGTGTACTGACGATAGTAAGAGCACTTCAGTCGCATGTGATTATATGGTAATAATTTGGTAGGTTGGAGTAGTAAGAAACAAAACTGCACTTCATTATCCACTGCTGAATCTGAATACATAGCCGTTGGCAGTTGCTGTGCTCAATTACTTTGGCTTAAGCAAATGCCAAGTGATTATGGTATTAAAGAAGAACAATTACATCTCTATTGTGATAATCAAAGCGCGATCAACATCTCTAAAAATCCTGTTCAACACTCGCGAACAAAACACATAAAAATAAGACATCACTTTATTCGCGAATTAATTGAAACTAAGGAATTAGAAATCAATTATCTTCCTACTGATTTGCAACTCGCAGATATGTTTAACACACCGGTCGATTATAATAGGTTTATTGCCTTGCGAAAATCATTTGGAATGGTGTGTGCTGAATAATTTTTTAGATTTACATAATTTTTCCCTTTGTCCATTTGAGACTAAATGGGGGAGAAATTTGAGTCTTATAAGAATTCATTTATTTTGTACATATTCTAAAGAACTTGTTCTTAGTGATTTTTTGCACGACTCTGAACAGTTATTCTCTGTTATGTTCAAAGTTGTAATAGGGTATTGAATTGTATTTAGTTGAGTTATGTAATTTTCGGTTCTAGGAATTGGGTAGATAAAATTTTTGTATAGGAATAGGTTTTTCCTTGTCTTTCTGTTTCCCTACGAGTCCAAGTTGACTCAAAGGAGATTTTGTCTCATATTTTCAAAGGGGGAGATTGAAGCACCTTATACTCTTGACTCACTTGAGTCTATATTGTATAAGTGCTCATCTAGTTTGGAAATAGAAACAAAATTGAGTCCCATCCTAGAAATCAAAGAGCCTCAATCCTTCTCATATTTTTATTCCTCTTGATCTAAGGTATATTTACCAACACTCACACACATTAGTATTGCATTCCTACATTGCATATTGCATATAATTGGTTATAAGGGTGTTGTGTATATTAATTTCCCTTAAATTGAATTTTAATGATTTTTTGGAAATTTTAAATAATTTTTAAAACCATTTTTTTTAATTTAAAATATGGAATTAAAAGTTTTGGGGTAAATCTGCAATTTTGAATTAATGATTTTATCTCAGGAAATTCACTAGGGTAGAAACCGAAAGAGCTAAAGACTTAAAAGGTGTTTGAGTAATTATTTTCAAAACACGCATTTCAGCATCAATCTTAGCCTTACACCTATCAGCCTGATATCGGTCCGATTTGTGTTTCTTCTGTGAGACATAAGCCTTGCTTATTTCCTGCCCTTGGATTGTTGTAATCAACGATCTGCATGCGTTCTGGCTTAATCCCTGTGAATCCCTTTTAAACCAATCAAAAGCATTTTAATCCACCGCTTCTCTTATACCGTTGGATCAAAGTCAACTGCTAAAGACCAAATTGTAGCCCTTGATTTTGAACCCCATTCTCCATTCTTCTCAGCCCCCTATATAAGGAGCCTTACTCTCAGCCATTTAGAAGCTTTTGTCATTTTGTCATTTCTAGAGAGAGGAGAGTAGAGAGAGGAGAGAAGAGAGAGAGAAACCAGAGAGAGAGAGAGAGTTAGAAACCCCTAACCCTAAATCGTCTAAAACATCTTTCAAACCCTAACTTCTTCAAAACCAGTTATATACCAAACACAACCTTGAGTGTTTGAGAGTTTGAGAGTTGGTTTGTTAAGCTGTTTCGTGCTGTAACCTCTTTTTGTTAAGATCTTGTTTCCAACTTAAGCATTAAGCTAGATCTGCATTTCTGTTTTATAGAAATTTTAGATCTGAGCATTTTATGTTACATCACACCCAGATCTGCATTTATAGTTTCTCATCTTGAGAAATCTATTATTGATTCTTTTCTGTAAATGTTTTCATACTCAAAATCAATAATAATATTTTCTGTTTCTAGTTCTTTTGAAACAAAACCTTCGACCTAGTTGTAATCGCACTTGGTGATTTTCAATCTCAAAAATATTTTCAAAACCTGAGATTGATTAAGATCTTGATACGTCTTCTGAGCAAGATAGCCGTGGATTCTGGGTTAATATTAAAGGTCAAATAAGGTTCAAAGTTTCCTAACTAGAGAGAAACTGAAAATCTCCGCATATAGATCTGATTTGTAATTTGATAGGACTGTTTGTAAAAATAAGCGTGAGTGTGTGCATGCATGTGTTAAATCACCATTACAAACACTTGCACACTACAACACTGAAAGTGTTGGTAATAAGATCTTGATATAAGAGTCGACGTAAAGACTGGATCAAAGTGAAGTTAGCAAACTGGAAGAACAACATCAACAATCAGAACTGCAGAAAAGTTATAAGGACACCAGTGGGTACATTCCTAAACTTGTATAGGTCTATTTGTGTGCATATGCGTTATATAGTTTGTAACTGTTATATTTGTTTTAGTGGATTTTTCTTTTTACTCCGTAGTGGGAGTCGTGGATGTTTCCTCAATTGGTTGAGGTTTTACCACGTTAAAAATATCTTATCATTAATCTTTCTACATCTCATCCCTTTCTGTTTAGTGTGCTGATTTAAAAATGATTTTAGTTTTGTTTTTCAAAACTTGTTAACAAATCTTGAACAGATCTCGTGCAAAATTTTAAACACATCTTGTGATTAAACTGATTTGATTTCTAGAAAAGAGTTTCTTCAAAAAACAGTTCAGATTATTTAAATAGTTTAATCTTGTATTAAACGGCTTTAGTAACTGTTTTCCAGGAGTGCGCGATGGTATTGTTGGTGCGGGCCACGATCCCATCGACTTCCAGTTTTTCAAATTTCTCGTTGATGTGGCTTTGCTATTATTGTATATTGTCGACTCGAGCCGTCATGTTATGTAACATCAATTGGATGTTTTTTAGGATAGATTCTTGGGCCTTAGATTGTTTCGTTGCTTTGGGAGGCATCCTTGCGTTTAGGTTCACACACATGGGTAATACATACACGGGTTGATAATTAAGAGAAACCTAGCCGTGATACCGATTTGATGTGAAATGCAACGAAAATTATAAAAAATAAACGAATCTCTCAAATTTCTAAGGTCAAAATATCATAAATGGCAAAAGTGATTACAATGGTGAATCTTGGGGCTTTATTTATACTAAACTTAAGGGTTGGGGAACAAGTCTCCTAATTAAAAATGAGACTTTTTTGTAAAAAAACTAACTAAAGATAATTACTAATAATAAAAATAACTTGCTTAAATAAAAAAAAGAGAGATAAGGAAAGAAGAGTCCCTTCTGAAGGAGAACTGTGCCGTGCATCACGAAGCACTTAGTGTCTTTGTGCGGTCATTACCCTTTTCACTCACCCATTTTTCTTAAAGTTCTAACAATCACAGTACTGAAAAGAGTTTCTCTATAATCAAATAGCCTAATGTAAACTGGCTAAAAGAAACATACCAAACCCTAACTTTTAGAGATAGAATAAAAAGATGTCTTATATTCAAGAATGAAAAGGTAAGTACAAATGAGATTAAATGAGACATTTAAAGGAGGAAGTAACTTAGGCTCCCAACTATGACTTTAATTACAAACTAGCATGCGAACCCCGCAATGCGAGGCCATTTTTAACGAAATTGTTAAAATATACACTAAAATACCAAATAGTATTTTCGAAATCATAAACTTTTTTATTATGTGTAGAAATTTGTCAAACATAACCCTAGATGGTAAAATAAAAATTCTAATTTGCTTCAAATCCCAAAAACTAATAAAAAAATAATTATGTTATGGTTTTATTTAAATACAATGACATCCCTAAAACCTTTTTCTTACCCACTGATGTGTAAATATTGAATTTATAATAAATAGAAATATAGAATCAGTAATTTGAATAAATTAGTAATAAAATAGCTAAATTAACTATTTCTACGAGTTTGACGACCAACATCTCGAACAATTAGAAAAACATAGCCACACGGTGTAAGATGTATCAGGGTAATAGGGCATGATAGCACAACTTTGAGTGTAGCTGCCATAGAAGTCTCCAAATATAACGTAACCTATGTTTTTTGTATACACTTTGAACATACCCATTAGGAAGCTGTAACAGCAATTGATATTTTAAGGTGAATTACAGAGATGAGAGGAATGTGATGAACCTCATTTGTTTTTAGATAAATAAAAGCAAAAATTAAGTATTATTACTTAAATTAAGTGGGTTTGATGGTTGAATATGAAAATTGAATAAGTTGAAAGGAATTGCTAGAAAGTGGCATAAAATTAGATCTGTCCTAAAGGAATTAGAACAATTTCAATGAGCAAAGAAAGGCTTACAATCAATAATGAAAATAAAAGTTGACAAATTATATGAAAAGGACTTGAAATCCCCAACAACGCATTAAGAGATTACCTTGGAGAAGAGGTGCAACTGGAAGAGCTCATATGTTGGTGGTTTTTCATAGGATTCATTTTTTCTTCGTATGCTATGCTGGCTTGGGAAAAGGGTTTTATTGAAGAGAAAGATGAGAGGGAAGGGTCATTTGAAGAGTCATGAATTCGTAGAGGTGTATTAGAATGTGAAAAGTTTTAAATTAAAGTATACAAAATTTGTAATTATGTGGAATACAAAAGGATTTAAGGGATTAACTTAATTTGAGTTATTAAAATTGTACACGTGTCTTTCTGTGGAAATGACAAATGTCAATGCTGTCAACTTTACTTATATACTATAATATGCCCTTAATAGCCTTTACTACCTCCTTCCATAAATACAAAGCAAACAGTTGCTAAAAGAAAATACAACAAATGAAGAAACTAAAAATAACAAAAATACTATAAAATCCTAAAAATACTAAAAATAGCCTATAAACTTCTAATTCACATCATCATCGCTCGTCCTTTTTAAAAAAAAATCAAAATTGGAGAATCACATGAGAAGTTCCCTAAATGTGCTTGAAAAGAGAGAGAGATTTGTGAGGCCAATAATAATTTCTGAAAATTTGAGGAAGAGTCCATCCTTCAATTGTTGCTTCATGATTCATCATCTTCCTCTTACCTCTCATTTCAACCAATAAAAATAGCTTCCACCCGGGTCAAAAATCAAATTTAGGCTGCTAAACCCTAGTTCTTGAATTTATTGGAGGGTTCACCTAGGGCAGAGGGGTGGTAAGCTAACATAGGAAGAGTTTGGGCTGAAATGGATCGAAACCCTAGGTTTTCGGAACAGTTTTGGGCATGTTTGGGAGGATCGTGCCCTTTTTTTAAAAAAAAGTTTGCGTTTTTTACAAAAAAAAGTGTGCTGTTTTTTTAAAATATAAAACGTTTTTTTTTTTAAATCTAAAACGTGCTATTTTTATGAAAATGTGCTATTTTTTATATTAATTGTTTTTTTTATATTAATTGTTTATGAACCGAATATGACCGGGACAGAACCCGGACCGCTTGAAAATCATACAGGACCTAGATCGATTATTTCGGTCCGGTTTCGGTCCATAATTTTCTAGGATCAATTAATGCGATCCGGTCGCAAAAATTCTTCTAAACCGGATCAGACTGGATTGTGAACACCCCTACTTTAAAGTTCAGTTTTTCCCTGCTTTTTTACGCTTATGTTTTATGTTCTGACAGTCTTTCGGATCAAGTGAGTGAATGGAATCCCAAGTTATCAATCTTTAAGTTGCTATTTATACTCTGCCTACCTAATATGGTATGTTTTTTTGTAGGTGCAAGAACAATCTCATTATTGTTCAAATTCAAATTTATTAGAAATAAAGTTGACACTGTCTTATCTTATACTTGTTGCAACAAAATGCACTAGAAACCATTGAAGTACTTGCACGGAACACAAGTGGTGCTGAAGAGAAATTTTGTATTATGCAAGGAATGGAAAACTGGTGGAGCTTACTGCTTTGCTGATAGAGGCCCGGAAACAAATAACTAATTTTGCCACAATAGTTGGTGAATGCATGTCGAAACAGATCCGTTTGTTGACAATGCACATGTCATCTTGACTAATGTACCAAATTCATTATAAATTTCCATCGGTCGTGTTTGAGGATATGACAGAAACGCTCGTGTCTGGGCAACAGTTAATTCATGTGTTTGAGAAAGCAGGGGATGCTATTGAGGCATACATTAAGGAAGACAAAACAAATGTGTGTTCCGGTGTATCTTACTCGTCCTCTATTTTGGATTAGGTTATGTTATGGTTTTGACTACTATTGTTCTGTTACAGGTTAACAACAGCCAATCGGTCACAGATGTTAAAACTCTGCTTCAGAAAGCAGGCTTTGTTTTGAAGGACGAAGATAATTTGAGTGACGAGAAGTGGTCTAGAGCTTCAACATTTGCTCTTGTCATCTATTTGTTTATTTATTTACTTTAACATTATTAGGGTTATTTTTACTTATCCCACCGTGTAGTTATCATTATTTTGTTTTTCTATAGGCTTTACCCACCATTTTGACCGCTAAAACGAAAATAGCGTTGCAAAAACTAAAAAAAAGTGTCCTCGGAGGTCAAAATGATGGGTAAAGTCTAAAGAAAATCAAAATAATGAGTTATGTCAAATTATGATAACTACATGGTGATAAAGCTAAAATGTCCCTTATTATTATTGTCTAATTATGCTAATAATCAAGTAATTCCCAAGTTTGCATCCAACAACCCGAATAATCTTTTTCTTTCTACCACGATATCTATTATTCGATCGGAAAAGGCTTCGAAGTCAAATGGATACAACCTGCCGGAGTCTCGCTGAGGGAGGTAATTGGTTGTATCCTCAATCTTCAACTAATGTTACCTGTGCTTCATGCGTTATATAGTTTTTTAAATTATTAAAATCTCGCCTCTTGTATAGTTGAATTAAAAACTGACATGTTTGATTACTATTATTCTTATATTTCAGTCACACCTGTAGATTGGAGGCGTTCGGCATGCTTCACTACTCATCTTCTAGTTGTAGATGGCCATGCAAAGCAACATCATCTAATGGACTGGTAAAAGAAATCGCAAGATACATGAACTTTACTCTTTTTTTTCTTTGTTTCTTAATTTATTGATTATTCGATTAACATATGTTGTGTTCTTCTCTTGAGGTTCGGTCGTTCCACACTTATGTGTTTTCTCAAAAGGCAGCCCAGGAATTAAGTTTCCCAGTGCTTTGGAAGCTAAAGTAAAGAGCACAGTGAAAGGAGTAGAGCTTTATGTGTCAAATGTATGTTGTAGCAAGCCAGGGGCATCAGTTGCTTCAGTTATCAATAGGGGTTTAAGATATATATGGAGTGACATTTTTAAGATATGAATTTTGTCAACTCTTAAGCTCTAATTTTAATTGTCATTTTTCAGACTGAGGCTATCTATTAGTTTGTTATGAACCTATTTCTTAGACCTGGCAAAGCAAACCCATCTCCATCTCGCCCATTGTACAACCACTGCAGACACCATTTCGCCCATTGTACAACCACTGCAGACACAATCTTAGCCCGAGAGTTCTATTGGACGGGTTTTAGACGGGCTGAGCAGCCCATTCTTGCGGGTTGTTTCTCAACCTGTTTACAAACCACTTAAACCCAACAGCCGTCAATTTCATATTTTTCAGCTCTCTCCAAATGTCTTCTTTGGCTCCCTTTATCACTCTCTCTAATATGTCTTCCTCATCTCTGACGCCTCTTTAGAGTGTCGAGTGTCTAATCACCAAGGGTTTCAATTCCCAGACCCCGTGGGCGACGTGACCCCAATTATTAATTATATAGTATTTTGCAAACTCAAGGAGCCGTCACGTCATCCATCCAATCTTCTTTTCGCTTGTCGACATCAATTGGCTTTATTTCCATATCGTTAACTAATTTTTTTTATAGAAAGAGAAATATAAGAAACGAGAAACAAAACACGGAAACCAACGCATTCTTTCCATGGTCATTCCAAAAACATCTTCCTTTAGGAGACAGATGAGCTGGTCCGGGACTTCTTGAATTTCAAGAAAGTGATTCTCTTGCCTTCATCCTTCTTTGGCAAGCCAATTTGCACAACGGTTGCCTTCCCTAAGGACATGGCTGACACTCGCCTTGGTGGTCTTCGTTAGCTCGATGCAGTCCTCAATGATGTTTGCCAAGGAGTGGCTAGTTCCGTCCTCTTTATTGATGAGATAGCAGTTTGGGAATCTGACTCAAGCTGGGCATGATTCCATCCTTTCTCTTTAGTCAAGTTCAAACCAAAAAGCATGCTTTCGAGCTCAGCATTGAGGGCACACGTACATCCTCACAATTTGCCAAAAAAGCCCACAATCCATCTTCCTTCAAATGATCCTGACTTAGATGATTCATCCCAACTACCATCTGTGTTGATTTTAATCGCGCCTGAAGGAGGAGACAACCAAGAGATGGTTAAAGTATGACTCACCCGTATTTGAGTCATTTTGGCCATAAATTTGTCGGATCTCTGAGGCAAATTTATGGCTAAGATGCATAATCAAATACGGGGAAGTATCAATGTTATCGAATACATATTTATCCTGGGCTTTTCAAATATTCCACAAGCAAGAGATAAAGAAAACATACCAATTTTTATCCTCATGTTTACAAATGTTATCAACAATCCAATCATGTAAATTCATAAGCTTACCTCTATGCCAACCATGTGCACAGTGCTTCACGTGCCACATGGCAACCTCTAAAATCATGCTCAAGGTCCTCAACATTTTGACAGTTATCACATAATTTATTATTATTAACGAGGCCTCTAGAAACACTATGATGATTAGTGAGAAGTTTGCCATGGAAAATGAGCCAAAGGAAGGTTTTAAGTTTTGAGGGATTTTTAGCATCCATATTTTCTTCCAATTATCCGGGGGGGGGGGGGGAGTGTTAAGATCAATGTTCACAAGAGAATAATAACACGGGTTGATGGAAAACTTCCCATTAGCACTAATCTCCCAGCTCGGCTTGTCAGGTCTACTGGTCACACAGGGGAGCATCCTTTAGGGTTATGGTGGTGAAACTATTTGGAATTATGGTGCGGTCCCACTTCCCAACAACGGTGATGAAATCGCTGACCAACTCAAGGTTTTGTTGCATCTAAGCTCACCCGGGGGCGTAATAATACTGCTTCTGCACCACCAATCCTTGAAAGTGTGGATGGAGTTACCGTTACCCACAATCCATTTGGTATTGCTATGGAGGGTCTTACGACACTTATAAATGCTTCTCCACACGTGGGTAGTGTTATTCTTCGGCCAGTTTCTGGGATTGGGGTCATTAGTATACTTGTTTTTCAAAACTTTAATCCAAAGGGGGGTCCCTTCAGACATCACTCTCTAACCAAGCTTCACGACAATCGCATGGTTGATAAGCTCACTACTATGGAGACCAAGTCCCCCACTATGTTTAGGTCTGCATACACTTTCCCAGGACACAAGGTGGACCTTTTTTTGACTTTATCTATCTCCCCAAAGAAAATTTCTATTTATTTTGTCAAGGGTGGCACAAGTACTTTTGGGAAGTAATGTCGTTTGCATGGAATAATTGGGAATAATGGAAGTGACCGATTGGGTTAGGGTGGCCCTATCAGCTACGGAGAGGAGTCTGAATTTCCAACCCATGAGGCGTTTACAGACTTCATCCACGACCTCTCTAAACTGATTTTTTCCCAATCACCATGAACAAGGGGGATACCAAGGTATCTTCCCAGATTTAGGGTGAGGGACG
The DNA here is from genome assembly GCA_949130495.1 of Sambucus nigra. Classification (NCBI taxonomy): domain Eukaryota; kingdom Viridiplantae; phylum Streptophyta; class Magnoliopsida; order Dipsacales; family Adoxaceae; genus Sambucus; species Sambucus nigra. The sequence continues at coordinate 212,108 of CASBWL010000077.1, forward strand.
TATCGCATAAGTGACTAATTTTAAGGGCTTTCTTACGCGGCATGTTCGGGGAGACATAAATTTTGGATTTACTAAAGTTAGACTTTTTGGCCCGCTAAATTGCAATACTCGTTGAGAGTCTCCATCACGACTGAACACGAGGTGTTTGTGGTCTCCGTGAAGAAAATGAGGTCATCTGCAAAGAACAGATGGGAGCTGTATCGCCCTTTGGGGGAAGCTTTCAGGCCTTTCCAGGCTTTACTACCGACCCCAGAAGATATCATCGATGACAGGTACTCCATACACATGACAAAGAGGTACGGGGATAGAGGGTATGTAACCCCCTAGTGGGATCGAAATTGGGAAGAGGGGTCCCGTTCCAAAGGAAAGCTGTAGACGTGTTAGTAACACTACTTAAGATGAGTTTAGCTAGCTTATCACTGACATTGAACCACCTAAGCACTTTCCTAAGGAATTCCCAACTCACTCTGATGTAAGCCTTCTCGAGGTCGATTTTAAAAATCACACTCTGCGCTTGCCTTTTTTCTTAGAGAGGGTGTGGATAATCTCCTGGGTAATGATGACATTATCCGAAGTTTGCCTCCTCGGGAGGAAGCTAGCTTGGGCCGAGCTAATAACTTTGTTAAGAATAGGTCTAAGTCTGTTCACAATAATTTTTGTCAAAATTTTATACGAAACATTGTAAAGGGTAATAGGTCTAAATTGGTTGATCGACTCAGGGTTCTCGACTTTAGGAATAAGGGTGATGTGGCTCTCATTCATGTAGTCAGGAACAAATTCGTTGATGAGACAACTGTTAATGAACTTAGCTAGACATGGGTTAATATGGTCCCAGAAGTGCTGGTAAAATAGGGGTTGGACCCCATCCAAACCCGGGGCCTTGAGAGCTTTCATACTATTTACCTCATTCAAAGGAGTATAGAGGTTGAAGAGATTTTTTGATGTGAATAAGGGCCTTTTCATCATTTTTAGTATTTATTTTATTTTTAGTATTCATTGTATTTTTCCTTTTATTTTGTATTTAGAGGAAGGAAGGTTGTTTGGCATTAAGGGCATATTTATAATTAGATACTTAACTTAGTGGCCAAACAACCTCTTCCCTTTAAATACCTCTTTTGTAGTCTCATGGTATTCTACCATTTTGAGATATTGATATTAAAGAGAGTTTAGACGAGAGTTATTTTCTTCTTGCTTCCATTTAACGTCTTTTTACGTCAATTGGTATCAGAGCCTCGGTTATTCTACCCGTTGTTGTGTAGACAAAAAATCGTAAATAATGCCAAATGGGACCGAGAAGATACGCACCCGTGGAGACACGTACCGATCGTTTCGAGGAGGTTCTCAATCGGCTAGTGGCTCGGATTGATGCCATTGATGCTCACCTACCACCACAAGAAACCACCACCGACCGCTCTCACACCGCCCCTACACCATCTCAAAACCTTAACCCTAATTCTGCAATTTCAACCCATTCAACACGTTTACCACAAAAAACGTAAATCCCACAAACCCTAGCTCAGTTTCCAGCTCACCCGAGGCAATTGGTGGTGGCAGAACCACCCAAGAACCGATTGGCCACCAAGAATTGACTCAAATAGCGAACAACCAGTCACCAGCAAGGCTGGGAGGCCAAGCTGCCCCGACCCAAGCCTTACACAGTCGGATCAACACTGGCGAGCTCTGCCCAACTTCGATCGCACATCACCCTTCATTTCTGGTGCTTTACACTTCAACCCAGGGTCAAATCACGACATCCATGGTCGAAAACGACTCGCCGACGATCGCCCTGATCGTTCGTGACATTCGGCACCAAAATAGGCCTGATCTGGATCAATCACTGCCGACCAATAACAATACACTGCCGTTCTACCCAGATATTCTACCACGAGCAACAATCAACACCTATGATCGCCGTCCAGTTCCCCAGGAGGGTTCATACACTTTCCAGCAACTACTAAGGTTGGACAACCCCGATTGGGCAGGGAATCATCAACCGAACATCATATGCATATAAATGACAAGATTCTGGCACCTGATATTCTTGGGCATTGTTCCCACCCTCCATCTCACCATCAGACCACTCATACGGTGACCATTAGCAAAAATTCTGACCAAGAACCCATCAATAAAAACCCTAATGTGTTTGGATCCACTCAAACACATGCACTAGCATTTGAAACCCTAAGCAATCCTACAACCACCCTCAAAAGTTACCAAGAACTTCCTAAGAAGCCACCACCACCACCCGACCTAAATTTACACCACCATCATTCACCATCTTCCCATCTCCCACCACCCCTCATTCCCATACCGACCGATTTACTCCCATAAATCCAAAGCCCCAATCCATCATTTTTTTACTACGATCCTCATCTCCACCATATTTCGACCTATCCTCGCCGCCACCACCCTCATAGACACCATGAGCCACATGTTGCCCACCAGTTCCCTTTCCATCCCATCGGCTCCACCCACCTCTATGGATCATCATCCCCAAATCCCCTTTCCCATGCTTCCGCCCCCACCTATGCTACACACTTCCCCACCCACGGGACACTTGAGACATATTCTCCACCCCTATTTTGTGTGGGATGCATGCTCCACACATTTTTCCCCTGTTGATTCCTTTGAGCGGGTACGGGAGTGGGCTAGTCTCCCTCCACCTGATGGTCCACCCTCACCTCGACCCCACTCTCTCCCAGACATTGAGCACCCACCACCCACTGAGTGGCACACCGATATGCCCCCTTTTGAATCCTTGAATCTGAAGGTCACCCCATTTGTGCCTATCACTGAGCGACATTGCTTTTTGTGCTACCAGCGAGGGCACCTGATGGATCACTGCCCCTACCGACAGCCTCCGGTTCTCGCCCCACCTCATTCCCCACCTAGGGAGGCCGTACCACCTTATACTCCTCTGCCTCCACCCGTCCCTCTAGAGACACCACCACCAGCTCCTGATCCTCCTTGCCCACCGCCTCGGAGACCATGACAAAGAGCCTAGATTGTTGAGCCTCCGCCAAGCGATGATGATCTTGCTGAGGATGCCCTAGCCCTACAGGGAGGAGATGCCATCATGCAGTTAGCCCTTCAGTTACTCCCGAGGAGTATGCAGGGCGATATTCAAGTGGATGTCCCGATGTTCGATGGCCACCTTCAGCTCGACACTGTTATCGATTGGCTTTTCGCGATGGAGCGGATTTTTGAGTATAAACGGCTGACGGGTCGTCGATGTGTTCTGCTAGAAGCGACCAAGTTTCAGGGCCAGTGTTTGGTGGAATGATTTGGAGCAGCGATGTGTTCTAGAGGGCTTACCTCCTTTCCAGTCCTGGGCCGAGCTTCGTACACAATTGATGGATGCTTTTGTTCCCGCTACCTACGAGCGCGACCTCTTCCTCCGAGTACAGTCTCTCCGTCAAGATACTTCAATTTTAGACTACACCGAGCGCTTCCAGCTTCTATGTACTCGTGCCTGCCTCAGCGAGAGTGAGGAGCAGCGGATTAGCTGTTATATTCACGGGATGCAGAGTTATATTCAGTGGGATCTCGCTTTACGTGACGTCACCTCCTTTACTAAGGCGGTGGAGTACGCCACTAAAGTCGAGTCCTTCCATCAGACTGCCCCTCCACCGCGTAGTCGCTCCATGACAGCTCCTCCAGCTCTAGTGACTTCTGCTCCTCCTGTGACTTCGTCTACTACAGCTACTCCCACTACCACAGTTCCTCCTCCTGCCCCAACTCATCCGGTCACCTTCAAATGCTACAACTATGGGGTGATGGGTCATCGCGCCTCAGATTGTTCCCTCCCTCGTTGTCGCGCTCTCTTAGTTTCCGGGGACCCTGAGTACCTTGAGGAGGCACCGGAGATCCCACCTTAGCCCGCTCTCATTACGATCCTTGATGGTGACACGGAAGGCCTTCCCCTCTGAGTTCGAGGACGAACTCTTTCATGGGGGGAGAGTGATGTGAACAAGGGTCTTTTCGTCATTCTTCGTCATTTTTAGTATTTCTTTTATTTTTAGTATTCATTGTATTTTTCCTTTTATTTTGTATTTAGAGGAAGGAAGGTTATTTGGCATTAAAGGGCATATTTGTAATTAGATACTTAACTTAGTGGCCAAGCAACCTCCTTCCTCTGAATACCTCTTTTGTAGTCTCATTAAGACATTCTACCATTTTGAGATATTGATATTAGAGAGAGTTTAGACGAGAGTTATTAGAGAGAGTCATTTTTAAAATAGGTATTTATGTGATTAATTAAAACCGAATGACTCTCAATCCAAACCCCATTGATATTGAGCATATCAATTTTATTTCTCCTTCTTCGGATAATAGTGGTGGTGTGAAAAAATTTAGTATTACGATCTCCCTCTGACAACCATTAAATTCTCGATTTTTGGATCCAAAAAACCTCTTCTTGCTTTAAAATAGAGTTATATTCATACATGATATTCCACTCCAAGGTATCCAAAATATGTGAAAAAGAATTTTGTTGAGCGATTTGGATACCTTTGAGCAAGGTTCTAAAAGGCGCGAGGCGTGGTCGAGGCGTAGAGGTCAAGCCTTAGGAGCCTAGACGCGCCTAGGCGAAGCCTAGGCGTAAAAAGACGTTTTTCCTTTTTTTATTATTTTAATTATTCCAAGGCTAGTAATATAATAAAATAGTACATACCTTGAATTTTGAAAATATATCCATATGTTTGGTAGCCATCTTTCTCATATTCATGCTCTATAACCAATATTTGTCAACTAATCCTTTGTTTTAAAAAAAAAAATGTGCCTTATGCCTTTTACCAAGAATAAGGCGTAGGCGATGCGTTTCTCTCAAGCCTCGAGCCTAGGCGGAGCCTAGGTGGGCCTTTTAGAACAGAGCCTTTGAGCCTTCTTAAAATTCTATTTTTATTTATAAAAATATGTCCGTATACATTCTTATTCCACATATTGGCATTTTAAAAGGATTCCATAATAGTAAATTGTCATTATTGTTCCAACCTTTAATGATAAGATCTTTGAAATCCTCTCTCTCAAACCAACAAGCAAGGAGTCTAAAAGGTCTACGGAGGGGGGAGTGCATAGGTTTACCTTCCGTGTGAATCACCATAGGTGGTCCTAGGAAGATTGTCCACCATGGCCTTGGGAAAATTGATCCTCCATTCCAGGTTAGCGAGGATTCTATCCAGACGCACCATGGTGTTGGCAAAGTCATCACGACTATTAGTCCAGGTCATACACGGGTCGGTGCTTCCCAAGTCGGTAAAAAAACACATTTATGTTGGTCGCAAAAGTGGTGCACCTGTTGGATGATGCGTACCCGATGTTGCTCTTCTTTTCCGAAGCATCCACGTGGTCATTGAAGTCACCAGTAACCATCCAGGGTATGGAAGACTCATTAACCAACTCGATGAGATTTTGCCAGTCTTTGGCGTAGGAGCGGGATGGGGCTAGCATAAATGGCCGAGAGGAGCCAGTCCTCATAATTTCTATTGGAAACGAACAGGTGGATGGCCTACCCCGAAATGCCAATGGTTTGCATTCCCAACGTCTGAGGATTCCAAAGCACCCAAATATCCCCGAACCTGCCCACCGGGTCTGAGTAGATGTGCTCAGAGAGGCCAAGATCAGATCAGTAAAAAAAATTCCCATATTATTAAAAGGGATGTGGGTCTCAAGGATGACAACTACCTCCAGTTTATACATGTCGTTAAGCTTTTTAAACGTGGGTTTGAAAAGAGGTTTTCCAGCTTCCTGTCAATTCCAAACGATTATGGACATTGATGAGATATTTTGAGATATGTGAATGGGATGGTCTTCAGGCCAAGGGAGGCCAAGGGAGTCTGTTCTTCACTCTCTTTTGGGCTTCTCTGTTGAGAGTACCTCTAAGACATGTATAAACTGGAGGTAGTTGTCATCCTTGTGACCCACATCCCTTTTAATCATATGGTCTGTTGAGAGTACCTCTAAGACACTCACTGTGTCTTCTGTCCTCCATTGGGATAATCTGACTCACTGAATTAGTAGTCATATTTGGGCTGCCTTCCATTTTATTTGGAGGACTGCTTCTTCTTCCACTTTTGTGTTGACCCAGAAGTTGCACATTCAGCTCTTGAGTTTGTGATGAATTATCTGGAGGTTGCCCCGCATGGCAAGAGGTATTGATGAGTTCATTTTCGGATGGGTTTGGATCAGGAGTCTGTTGTGTTTTCTGAGGAGTATGTATGGAGGAGATATATTTATAGAGGGTAGAATTTAATAGGGACACGGTCTTGGGGGTTAGGAGATAAAGGGAGGTAGTAATGGAATTTTGGGCAGGTTGACTAGACGAATGAGTTTGGGCAGGTGGGCCATTAATACAGGTACCGCCTGGATTAGCAAACGCCTGGTTAGAAGCAACCTTAGATAGCTTTTTATTGGTGATAGGCAAGGATGACAGAGCCTCCTTAATCCAGGTGGGTCCATTTGCTGACGAAATAGTAGCTTCCGTGCAAAAGTCAAGACCAACATCAGTTGGTTCGGCCATACCCTGAGATGAGGGGTCATAAATGTTAGCATCGCTCATTATAATATCATCTGTTGACATTCTTTTTGGATTCAAAGGCACATGAGAGGCTTTACGTGCGTGACTTGCACGATCAATAAAAACCCCAAGCTGGGTATTGGCCCTAGAAGTATAATTCTTTGCAGGTGTATGAGACCCTCTACCAGCAGTGGGGTTCACTTTGGAAATCACATCACTTCTCATATTGGAACCTTCTGGGCAGGGGTGTCGAACTTGAATCATAGGGTCTATCCCTTTTTTTTGCGCAGATTTCCTTTTTCCCTTATCTAAGCAACCTGCACTCTGACAGCTATTACCCTCAAGCGGCGCAAACTGATTGGCAGAGGTGGTATTATTTATATTATGTCTCTGTGTTGGCCTGAGAAGTGTTACCTCTCCCTCTACCTTTAACCAGCATCCGAGGTCCATATACCTCATTTTGAGGTAAACTAACACTTTTCTCCAGATTTTGTCCTTTGTATTTTTCCATACTAGATTTTTTTTGTCCATCAGACGTAGAAGCATTCACCTATTTTTGCAAAGTGCCGTTGCAACTTCCAACTGTGACATTTGAAGGTTGGGTGATGGTGGTTGCCGGTTTCGGTTTTCGGGTGGGACAATAATCTTTCCGGTGACCCACTCCTCCACAGTAAAACACAAAAAAAGGGAGAAATTCATACTCAAACCCATACTTCCTCCCCTCAAACTCGTATGAAGGAATCAATGGTTTAACCAAGTCAACCTCAACACATATTCAAATTGGAAGAGACGGAGTTGAAGTCTGTCTTTAATGGTTTTCCCACCTTTACTTCCAATTTGAAACAGTTTTTTCATCAAACCACTCAATGGGCAACCTTGGTAATCTAGTCCAGAGAGCAGTAGTAGCCCCTTTGGATTCCTCTGGATTAAAATTAGGTTTCCATTTTCTCACTGTAAGATACTAGATAGTGATTCATGATGATCCATGGCCCATTGTGAGGACATGGTGATAATCTTCTTTGTTGTCAAACTTAAAAAGAAAATGAACTTCCTCCAGGTCAACCACTTCAAAATCCCCATTAAGATTCCAAAGGGATGGAACCCTGTTGCAGAGAGTTTTAAAACCTTTGCTTTTACCAAAGAAGTCTGACTATGGTGCTATCCTTCCATCTTCTTTGTAGTTTATCCACGTGTTTGGGTGGAATGCAAACCACAGGGCATAGAGGATCTTTCTCTTGAGGAGTGTCATTCAGGTCAATGCAAGGAGTACCACCGCAGCCTTTGTTCTTATCCTCTTCATCTTCTGACCAGACATTTACTGAATCATCAAAGTAAATATCTGTATTGGCTTTATTAATGACTGTATCTTTATAGGATATCACTTGATTTTCCTTCACTGGTTCCGTGTTCTCCACATGTACATCATTAATGGTATGCTCATGTAATGTAAGGCCCTCAGATATCATACCGGACTCCATACTCAGCATTTAATGCTGGTGGTTCCACAGTCTACGTTCAATGCTGCTGCTGACTCTACAGAGATTGGGGTGTTTTCCAAATCCATAGGGGTTTCTGTGTTGACTTCATGGGATTTTTTCTTTCTTTGCTGCTTCTGAGGACATGTTCCTCCTATTTTTTGGATAGACCAAGAATAATTTGTGCTTTACTGTTGGTGGTGTTGCTCAACTCTATAGCTCGACTCTTGTTAGAGAAAACTACTGATCAACAAAATCCTAGATAGCCCCCCCCCCCCCCTTTAATAACAAAAATCACTTCAACAAACATAAATGTTTCTTACATTTAAATTATTATTAGGTATACTAACATGCCAAAATGTAACATTATATTGGGCATTGCTAAAGAGAATAATACGTTTTATATTATGCACCGTTTGAAAATCAAAATTTTAATAATCAAATTATTAATACCTTTTGCAAAAAAATTATTAGATAAGTCAGCTCCATCTAATTGGGACATGAGTAGAAATAACATGTGACCTTTTATTTTGGAAATGGTTTATGTACCTTATTTGGGACCATACGGGTACAAACAACACCTTCATTATTGCATTCTATGTACATTTGGGTACTTTTTGACATGCATGTTTCCTTTAACTCGTAGACTGAACATTTTTTTTCCCAATTTCCCCCCCAAGGCAGGTTTGTGTGGGGAGATGATACATTTGCCCTAAAGCAACAATTTGGAGCAGAACAGGACCATTTTCAACTTCTGTTTAACTAGTATTTTGTATTAGTTTTTGGACAATTGGGTTTGTTTTGTTATTATGTTTGATGTGCGGGAATTATTTAGAAAGGATTAGTTTATTCAGTGAAGTTGACTTGTAAGGATCTTCAGATTATAATGTCACTTCTTTAGACCACTTAATTTTATTTATTATTAACTGATAGATGTATGTTATTGTCAATTGTATATCTTGTGTTCTTTCTACTATTTGTGATTGTCATTTGTGTTCTCTTGGTTACTGTTGGTTTGTACTCCATGTTCATTTCACTCTCTACTTTCATTTTCTACACTAAATCCCATAAACTAATTGAAACATTCTGATTAATATCTTTTTTGACCGAATGTTGATCATGTGAATGGCAAATGAGGTCATTTTTGTTCCATAACTTGCTCTTTAGACTCACCCCCTCCCCCTTCTCTCTCTCTGAACTTCAGCTGGCGACCCCCGCAGTCTGCCACCATCACCGACCTACCAAATCACCAGCACCACAAAAGGAAACCCAGAATCAAAATGAAATTAAAGCTCTAAAATCGCGTGTGTTTGTGTATACTATATACATATCTGGAAATGAATGGAGCTTTCAGATCTGAATCCCAGTCACGTGGAGTGTCTTTTGGTGCATTTTACTGTACTTTTGATATACGAAATAAAAACGAATGTTTTTTTGCCACATCCAACTCACTGTCCCAACAAGATGTTCAAGCTGCTGCAGCTAAGGCAACCAAAATGGAGGAGCTAGAATCATCGACGAATTCAGATGAGTTGGGTGAGATGATTAAGTTACCCAGTTTAGATGGGAGCGAGTTGGTACAGTTTGAGTCAGTCGGTTGTTGGCCGTGGTGGGTGTCATCTAATCACGAAACAGTGGAGGGTGGGATTCCAGGGAGCTTTGAAATTATCTGAATTGGCACATCTGGTGGATCTTTCTTACATATGAGCATAGGCCCCGTGTCTACGTGTAGGTGTATGTATGTACATCAATTTATGTTCATTTTAGAGTCCATTTGGTTCAGGCGAAATACTTTTAAGGGTGGTAAAAAGTAAAATGGTGAAATATTTTTACATATTTAAAGTTAATTTTTTGTTGAGTTGACATTGCTAAATAAGTGCACACTTGTAATCATGAAACTTTAAACATGAATAGAGAAAAAAATTTAACTCTAAATAGATAAAAATGTATATCACCTATTTCTTTCCTCTTGTTGTGTAAACCTCCAATTTGTGGTATCTTCTTAAATTTAATTTCATTTTATTTTCAGATATTACTTTTTTTTTGTCATTCCTTGAAATTTTGAAATGTTTTAGTATTTTTTCAGGTTTTTAAATGTTTTTTTCTATAATTTCTGAATGCCTTTTATGTTGATGTTCACGTACTTTTTCAAATTGTTTAAAAATAGTTTTTTTCACAATTTTCATTTTCAAAAATGATTTTTTTATTTTCCAGATTTTTAAATAATTCTCAGTATTTTTTCTGTATTTGTGAAACTTTTGTTTAATTTTCCCAATGTTACAAATATTTATTCAAAACTTAAATGTATTTATAATTATATTAACCTTGTGGACAAAAATTTCTTCATACGCCATGCATATGGCACTCTCTACAAAAATTAACATCAGGATCTCATCTAACATGTATAGGGGGCGCTTGTAGAAAAAGAAATTTATAGGAGGTGAAGTGAAAATTGAGGTGAAGTTAAAGGGGAAAAAGTTGAATTAATCCATTATAAGCACAATTTTTCTCACGACTATGCTTGTACATTAAAAAAATGTATGATAAAAGTTGAATGTTGTAAATTCACAATACTCTGGTTAGCGCCTATGAAGCACAGACTCATCACGTGATATAGATTATGAGACGTTGAGGGATCTGTGATTTTTCTAAAATGTAGGTTACGAGGATGTGCATAATATATATATATAGACAGGTTCCCATGCACACTAAGTTTGCACATCATTTTTTTTTTAAATAGTTAAAAAAAAATTGAGTTGATTTTTTTTGTGTGATATTTAAACATTTCAAGGAACTCATAAAAAAATTCAGCTAATTTTATTTTTTTTGCAATTTTTAAAAGATCGGTCAAACTTTCGCTGATTTTAAGCACTTTAAAAGCCGTGAAAGTTTGACCAATTTTTTAAAAATAAAAATAAATTTTTTTTTAGTTGAATTTGTTTATAAGGGTCCGTTGAAATGTTTAAATATCACATAAAAAAGCAACTCAAAAATTATTTTTTTAATATGTTAAAAAAATTGGTGTGCGCCAGCACGCGTGCAAACTTAGTGTGCACATGAGCCTGCATCTCTCTCTCTCTCTCTCTCTCTCTCTCTCTCTCTCTCTATATATATATATATATATATATATATATATATATATATATATATATATATATATATATTAGTGAAATAAAACATAATTTGTGTAGTAGAATACTTAAATATAACATACTTAACTTGAAATTCAATAAAATCAAATACAATAACAATACAAATTTGAACAAGAAATAGATAAAATCCAATAAAATTGGAAATAGAACTTGGTTTGTAAAAATTAGGGGTTGTTTGAAACTCTTGCGTCTAGATTGATGTTTTGTGAATGAATATGCCCTCTTCTTATTTTAGCATCAATGGTTTAAGTTATTTAATATTTGACCCCATTAATTTTTTTTAAATAATAAAAAATTACCCAAACGTGTCCAAAAAATGTGTCCCCAATGTCTCCTTACGTGTTCCCAAAGCGTGGCCTAACGTGTTCCTTCAATATGCCCCCGAGCGTGTTCGACACGACACTTTAGGACACACGTGTCCTCCGTGTGTCCGAATGTGTCTCGATCCGACATGTATCAAACATGATTCGCTGTCATTGGGAGTGTGTCCGTGCTTCATAATTTATTGCTTTTGTTATTTAAAATTACTAGATTTCAATCCTGAGTGATGTGCAAGTGATTTATAGATCTGGTGACAATACATTTGTTTATACATTTTGAAAAAATAATGTGCCACTCTAAGTAAACATAATAAAAAATCGCATTAGTAAGAAAAAACAAACACAATTACCTGTAGTTCAGAATCATTTTTTTATGGGAAAAAACTTTTCCTTATCCATAATAATAAACATGGAAGTGGGAAACATGATAATAATATATAATTTTATAAAACATGGGGATTATGTTTTTTTTACATTTTTGAATACATTAATAATGTGAAACCTACTAAATTGACCAACAAAAGAAAAAAAAAGGTACGACTTTGCTTTCAGTGGACCTTATTTGTATCCTATCTAGTGAACCTTTTTGTGTTCGTACCCACCACTTCAATAAACTCACCCCGCAAATCTAAATCCACAAACTACTTTACATTTCTTAAAACACACTCTTCTCACCCTATCAAAAACAAAACCCTCTTGTTAAAATTAATCCAACTCATTTGTGTAAATCCATGGAACCCATTGGAATCCCTTTTTATACAAAATGACCCATTTGCCATCGAATCCCTTCAAACATTTAAATCCCTCTTCTTAGACAGTGTTTTTTGCCATAAAAATCCCTTTGTTGAGTCTTCTTTTGATTTTGTAACGCATTTGGCATTGAGCGGTCGAAAGACTTTTGTAACCCATTTTCTTGATTTGTGTTGGAATGTTCCGTTTTAATATTTTTATGGTTTCTCATTTGCGTTCGAATATCAATTAAGAATGTCTTAATTCTTTCTCTTAATATTTTCTTGAAAAATGGCAAAACAAATAGTATTCAATGTGGGTTTTTACCAAATTGAGTTGATAACTCAAACTGTAATATTACACGTTTCCTCTCAAAGTTCTTGTAATTTTTCTTGGTGTTTTTTCTTCAAATTGGTGTTGATCTTCTTGTAATTTTAGTTGGTGAATGTTCTTCAAAATTGGTAGTATGTCTTGTTATCTTTGTGGATGTTTTTCTTCAAAATTGGAGGTATTTATTGTTATTATTTATTGGTGTTTGTTCTTCAAAATTTTTTGTACACTTCTTGTAATGTTAATGGGTGTTTGTTATTTCCAGACTGTCTTAAAAGTTATAAATACGATATAAACTAACATTTTATATCGTGAATTAAAATATTTTTAACATGATTTCTAGGATGTTTATTCCTCATACAATTACTACTTTAATATGCTATATAACCATAATTCGAATATCAACCTTTGTCCATCGCTAGTGTTAGATATAGTACTTGAATATATCTAAAATTATGACTTGAATGCTCCAAAATACTTCTCCTAAATGCTCTAAGAAAACAACCCAGAATGCTCCTTTAGTTGTGCCCAAAATTTAAGAAAAGATGAAAAAAAGATGAATTTCTCATTATCTCTTCCACCTTAAATATTTATGTTTATGAGGTAACCATACATGGAGCAAGACAACTCAATATATAAGGGGAAGAGGAAAAATTCCTTGGTCAATTATGCCTTAGTTTTGAGTCTCCACTATCCATCAAGTGGCATACAAATATAAAACAACCCAACGTTTCAAGACTTAGTATTTATCACATGCCTAATTAAACATCCCACTTATTATTACAGCTTTAATGGGAAATACCTAATTTTGGATTTTTATATAATTTATATTAAAATATTAATTTACAATAGTCTCCCACTTGGTCCTAATAAGTATAACCTCATAATTTGATTCGGTAACATTACGTGCATAATAAGTGACAGATATAATTAATCATAATCAAATAATTCATCGATGCGAGTCATGGCAGTTCCTTGTTATTTAAGAGCATGGTTCATTCCATGTACTATAACACCCATGTTTCATTTAATCAGGCCTACAATACGGGGTGTCATAATAGCTTCATAATGTCCTTTTGAATAAATGACTATTTCTGTCATATAAGTCATAATTATATGCATCCATTCATCAAACACAGAAAATGGTAGAAATTAGAAACACTTTTATCGAATTCAAATGATAGTGTCAAACAACTTAGCTAACAACAATTATAGTCAAACTAATAGAAACCCTTCTCTTCAACATGTTTCATAAAGGTCTTTGGATATCTGTCCAGCATTCCAACGACGACACTGATGTATGGTCTAGTGCAGACTTGTGCATATAACAAGCTCCTACGAGAGAAGTATAAGGCCCGCCTTTCATGTGCTTCCTTTATAAAGCACTTCGTGGGCATTGACTTAAACTGAACTTATCCCTTTTCTGAAGTTGAATGGTAACATGATTGCAACTTTTCATGATGAACCTTTTTAAAATTTTGTTAATGTAAACTTTTTTAGATAGTCCTAATGTTCCTTGTGATCTATTTCGAGATATTTCTCCCCTAATCACGAAGGGTACCTCACCCATATCTTCAAAGTTTTTAGAAAGGTATTCCTTTGTTACACATATTAAACCAAGGTCACTGCTGGAGATAACCAAATCATCAATATATATCACCAAAAATACAAACTTACTCCCACTAATATTTAGATATATACTCCGGTCAACATTGTATTCTTTAAACACAAAGGAGATAATGGTATCGTGAAACTTAAGGTACCATTGACGAGAAGCTTGTTTTATACCATACATTGACTTCCTTAGCATATAAATCATGTTTTCCTTTCCTTTTTTTTTTATAAAGCCTTGTGTTTATGCCATGTAGATATCCCTTCTAAACTCCCATTTAGAAAAACTGCTTTCACATCCATTTGGTGTAACTCTAAATTATAGCGAGCCACCAATGCTAATATGATTCTTAAAGAAACCTTCTTTAAAACTGGAGATAAAGTCTCATTATAATCAATGGCTTTTCATTAATTAAGAATTGTGGCAACAAATCTAGCTTTATGTCGTTCAATATTACCTTTCGAGTCAAGTTTGGTCCCTGCACTCGACTCATTTTTGTACTTCTGGCAATTCGACTAACTCCCAAAATTTGTTGTCATTCATAGATTTTATTTCTTCATTCATAGAATTAATCCATTTATTATAATCATCACTATTGATAACTTTTTCATAAGAAACCGAATCATTAATATCCCCCACGTTAAATTCGGCCTCTCGTAACTATAATACGTAATCATTCAGAATTTTCGTTCTCCTTTCTCTTTGAGATCTTCTTAATGGCACTTCCTGCGACGCTTCAATACGATCATTGGTTATAGTCTCATTATATGGTTGTTCAGGTGGTTGGTCATTCTTTTTTTGTTCATTGTCATTTATTGGTTTAATGATCAGTTCTTTAATCGATTCATTGATCGAATCAATGACAATGTTAGAAACAACGATTACATTATGAAACCCATGCATAGAAATTTCTACCCTGACTTCTTGAATGAGTACTTCCATTTCCCTTTCACTCCCACTCACTTTTCCATATTTAATGAATTTGGCATTTCCAATTTCTGTTATTATAGTTGTATAATTAAGATAATAGAATTTAGGTTTCCATCCTTTCCACGATTCAAAAGGGGTTTTTAAAACTGACTTACTAGGTACCCAATTTAAGATGTGTGCAGCAGTCATAAGAACACGTGTCCACAAAAACATAGGTAATTTAGTTCTACTTATCATAATTCTAGCCATTTATATAAGGTTACGATTAAGCCTTTCAGCTACACCATTCAGTCAAGGTGATACCGACATTGTGTACTCGACGCAAATACCTAATTTTTCTAGGAGTTTAGCAAAAGGGCCAGGTCATTACCCTGACTCATCACATCTTCCATAAGATTCATCACCTCTATCGGACTTAAATTTTTTCACCTTTTTGCCTAGTGGTCTCTCAACTCAGTTATGTATGTTTCAACGATATATACAGATTGGGATTTATCATGCAATAAGTACAACATGCAATAACGTGAACAATCATCGATAAAGGTAATAAAATATTTTTCTCCATCAATAAATGAAACATCAAAAGGTCCACATATGTCTTTATCTATTATTTCAAGTAGTTGGGTGCTTCTTGTGGCTCATTTCTTTGTGTGTTTGGTTTGTTTTACTTTATTACATTCCACACATACATCATAATTGACCCAATATAGTTTCTGAAGAATTTCATCTTTAATAAGTCTTTCAATTATTGGCCTGGATATCTGCCCAACCATTTATGCCACAAATGAGTGAATTTTCCATTATTCAGTGTACATTTCACACCAATATTAAAATGCATGGTCACTAGGGATTTAGAAAAATTATTTTTACGATTAAATTGATATAAACCATCCATTAAAAATCCACAACCAACGTTAGTAGATTTTTTAATCAAACCGAAGCAGTTATTTTTAAATTCAACCACAAAACCATCAAGAACAACTATAGAATCTGAAACCAAATTTCTAGAAATGAAGGGAGTATAAAGTGTTTCTTACAAATCTAATTGAAAATCAGAATTTGAAATCAAGCAAAAGACTCTAACAGCTTCTACTTTAACCTTTGCTGAGTGTAAATAAAATAATCACTTGGGTTTGAATTGCGGATCGTAATGAATCGCTATATCGAATTAGAAGCATGATACATAGAACTATAGTCAATCCATCAAGTATTATATAGAACATCAATAAAGTATTCGAAACACACAAAAGCCAAAGGCTTACCCTTTTTCTCGAACTAAGCCTTACGTTTATGAAAATCTTTTTATAAATGACCCTTCTTTTTACAACAATGATGCTTGTCATTCTTTTCCTTCTTCCCAGGAGATGATGAAGGTTCATCTTGTTGAGACAGTCCATGATCTTTCTTAATGCCCATTTCTGTCTCTTTTTCTTAAAACCAGATCCTGTGACCATCAAATTAGCCACCTTCCCTTTAGACACATGAACATTCTGTTGCTTTAGCCTCCCTTCCTCCTGTACCAACATGTTTTGCAAATCATTTGCATTCCTTTGATTATGTTGTGATTGATTTGAAAAGGCCCATGCTCGAGAGAAAGGGAGTTTAGGATGAATTAGACGAGAAAAGAGTCATCCACAGTCATGCCCAAAACTCGAAGTTTAGTAACCAGATTAAATATCTCAACAATGTGCTCATTTATGGTCCGAGTACCATCAGACCGTATGGCGGTTAGGTCAGCCATTAATTTTCAGGATAGGGATTTACCAATAGTGCAAAATCATTCTTTTATGTTGTTCAGATAATGTTTAGCTTTCGTTGTTTTAGGTTGGGAGGTCTTTATATTAGCAGCCATGCACATTCGCATAAACATAAGAGCCAGCTTATGGGATCTAAACCAGCCTTCATGGACGAGAATTTCATCCTCGATACTATTGTGAGTTATAGCAGCAGGTTCATCAAACATAATTTCCATGTTCGGGTCTAGAACCCCCAGATTAAACTCAATTTGCTCATTCCATTCATAAAAGTTTGTTCCATCAAATTTTGAATAGGTTTGAACATGCGAATAAAGATTGAGGGGAACTACAATATTACAACAATGTTCACTTATTAAAATAACAATAATTTGCAAGGGTGAATATTAAATTGTAATATATTTTGGTAGATTGCTTCAATAATCCCAACATTATGGAATCTATGTTAGTCATCACATAATATTTACATTACAAAGCTATACTACACTACACCAAATCTGCCGAATTATCACGGTCATTGACCTTGACATGTTGGACTTGTCAAGGTCAATGACCGTGACAATTCTGGGGGTGACAACATTTTTTGTCACGGACTTGTCACGGTCATTGACCGTGATAAGTTTATTAGAATTGTCACGGTCTATGACCGTGATAAGTTTTGTCACAGTCATAAATCGTGACAAGTCCATGACAATATTTAAAAAATTATCGCGGTCAATGACCGTGACAATTCTGGGCAGAATTAAAAAATAATCTGCTGGGTAGTATGGCCACTGCCACTGCCCAGCAGTATATTTGTACCTGTTATAGCAACGTTGTCTGTTCAAACATCATATATCCAAATAAAATAGAGATAATACAAATATACACTCAAAACAATATGCATCACGATATAATCCAAATATAATTCAAATGTAACAACTTAAAACAATTCAATTCAAATAATGTCACTACATGTCTGGGGTATGGTTAGCTCTGAGGAGGTGAGTAGGCCACACGATATACGAATTGACACACCCAGTAATATACATCGTGTCGCATTATTCAAGTAACCACAAGGGGGAGTTCTCCTTCCCGGGTATCATATGCGTGACGAGCACCTTGGACTAGATGTCTTTAAGCAAACGTCCATGAACTAGCATACCCTGGACGGTATTCGGGTCCCTCAACTCCCGCCCTATCCGCTGGCCATCAAATATGTCCAGTAAAAATACGCTCGGCCAACCAAGTCTCGACATCGGTCGGTTGAAGGGAGTCAAATAGGGGAGTGGATCATTAAAGTTCGCACGTGTCGGTGATGAAGCAGCGAGGTCCACATCCTCGTTATCCTGCACCTTGTCCTCATGCACCTCCTCCTCTACCACCTTCTCGTTCCCTTTCCCCTTAAGGTTTCCACCCAACGAACGATTCATGAATGAGAACATATCTTGGACCGTTGCCTCGAAACGGGATAACTTTGCGTCATGCGAGTCCACCGTTTGTGCCAACCCGGTGTCGCTCATCTCCAATCCAATGATCCTAGATTTGTTTACCCGCGAGCTCACCCCCTTGTCCTCCCCTTGCGATCAGCACCAAACACTTGGCTGAGTGCGTCTGTGGACAAAGATGCCTTGTCGGCATGAGACTGCGACTCATGCACTTCCTTAAGCTTTGCCTGAAATGACAAAAAGCACATGATTAGTAAAATAAGTAAATAAAAAAATTATAACTTAATTAACAAAAAATAAACTGTCGGATTACTTACAATCGTGGTCGCGACGCTCGGGGACACCTCCTTATCCTTCCCAGTCTTCGTCCGAATAGCCACATAAGTATCGAGCCCATGTGGCCTACCCCTACGGCCACTCCCTGTCCCCTAAAATAAAATAAAGTTAAATTAGTATCGGCTCCGCAAAGTAAAATAATGCAGAATAATATATTTCTATAGTTATAGAAAAATTAAATCTTACCATCATCCTATGCTCCACCTCGGCGTAAGACGTCCGGACGGAGTAGTGCACGTCCATCTTTTTTGCCCGATTTTCCCTCCCTGATTGGCGAGATGCCAATTGTCGCTCCCCGATCTCATTGTCAATGAACTTTTGACATTGTGCTAATGAGATCGGCTCCTTCGGCGGGACGGATTCACGCATTCGGATTACGGACTCTCGGGTCTTCCCAAAGTACCGGGTCCGAATATTTTTCTTTCACGTCTTGTGTTGCTCCCTCAACTGCTCCAAGACGGAATCGCGTAGCTTGGGATCCAGGTTGAATTGTTCCTATCCAACAAATACAATGTTAGTTGCGAATAAATAGAAATATAAAATGAAATCGAAATCGTAATTGAAATTGAAATATTCATATAAATATAAATATAAATATAAATTCATTACCTGTAGTGCCACCCAAATAGCTAACTTGAGCTCATTTGGCACCGCCCTCCAACTAGTGTACCCGGGGCCGATGATCGTCTTTACCAGCTAGAGGGATCTCACTAATAACTCCGTCTTGTTATACATTTATAGTATGTTTCATTTAATTATGTCTTATTTATATTCGATTTTTAAATTTCAAATTCAAATTCAATTTATCAAAGAAATTTCTATTTCCTCCATCTCCTCTAAAGGGTGAGTGGTCCTATCTCATTCAAGACCGCATTTTTCTGTAATATACTTAACAACTCATGAACATTGTTACGATTTGAGAACAATTCGACAGCATATCCCCATAGTTCTCCAAGTACACGACATAGATTGGCAAGTGTGAGTGTTATTTCAATTGATCAATTGAAATAACAGTCACACTTGTCAATCTAGTATGTACCCAGAGAACATTAGGATACGACTGCAGAACTTCCTCCAAAAGTAACAAATTTAAGCCACTAAGAATATTATTATACAGATATTATGCAGTCCCAAACTGCCCAAACGGGATAATTCGAGAGATCTCATTATAGGGGTATGATTCTCGAACGGGTCTAAGGGCTATTGAATGCGTACGCATAAGAACTAGAAGGCTAGTATCTATGCGCACTATATGTAATTTGAAGTATGTTTCATTTAATTATCATACTATATATATATTGTTCGTTATACAAAGTAATTTTCAAAAAAAGTTGAAAAATCCCACCCTCATATGGACAATAATCAAGTGGTCATGCCACTTTTAAAATTAACCAACCCAACATCGATACACTATAATCCAACCGCAATGGCAACAAAAAATGTGTATCCCGTACTCCTTCTAATTCATCTACTCAATTAATTATTTTCATCAATTAAACTAACAATTAAAGTATACAATTATTAATTTACTAATTTACAATGAGAGGAAATCCTGCTTGCATATGAAAGGGGCACTAATTATTAATTTACAAAAAAAATTAACAACCAATCAATATTAAATCAGTCAATTCTTTTACAAGGGGCACAACAATATGAGGGGCAATATCTAATAAACCAATAAAAATTTAATTAAAAAAATACACACACGCACATATACAGTCCTGCCCCCTACCCTTTGCCCTACCCCCTCCCGCTGCCCTGCCCTGCCCTGCCCTGCCCACCACACGCACACACACACACACACACACACACACACACACACACACATATATACACATGCACATATACACACACACACGCACATATATACACACACACACACACACACACACACACACACCAGTCCTGCTGCCTCCCCCCCCCCCCCATATATATACACCACACACACACATGCACATTTACACACACATATATATACACACGCACATATACATACACATATACACAAATTGAGGATAAATAGAGAGAGAAAACATATCAACGTTGTAGAGAGAACGATCAATAACCGTGACAAGTCTAGCCGCTAAAAGGGTGGCAATTTTACCATTTTGGTGTAGTGCTACCCACTAATTTCATTAATAATTGTGTCAAAATTTTGGATCTTTGTTTGTTTCCTCAAATTTTCATAATATGAATGTATGAACTTAATGTCAATTATTTAATATTCACAAAGCAGTCTTAACGTTGTTTAATCAAGATTTTAGCATGTGTTTCGCCTCAAACTAATTTTATAATGAACATTAGAACTACCTAAATGACCATAAGTGTAATATTCTCACATACAATCTCAGTTGGTATTTAGATTTTGACTTAATCTTAAATAAATATTTACATATAAGTCTTAACAAAATAAATTTAATATTCATTAATGTCAATTATATTCTATGTCTTATAATTAACATAATCATGCATGAACATTAAATGAATCCCAAAATAAAACAGCTCATATAATGATAAAAACTACAAAAAATTGGGAGTTCTTCATTTTTTCCAAAAATGGAAAATGTGAGTAATTACCATAGAATGAAGTAAATCATTCCAGAAATCTAAAACATTTTGCGAAACGTTAAAATCAATTTCTTGTCCAAAGTTATAAGCCTTTAGATTATAACCAAAAACGAATTTTTGAAGCCCTTAACAACCTCGCCAAAAACCATGTTACAGCATGACCGAAGGCCGTGAAATTCAATCCTTGGTACTTTTCTAATTAACCCACCAAATTTCAAGTCAATTGGACACCGAAATTTTGAAAAACATTATTCTTTGTGGATTTTTTTTATAAATAAGCTAAAAAACTGTTTTGGAACTAAATCTCAGTTTTCACCCAATTAATTTTAAAAATATATTTATTTACCTAACATAATCATTATAATGGGTTTTCAAAATACTTAGAAACATGAAATGGAGGACCATTAGTGGGACATATTAGGGTTTCGATAATTGAAAGGGACTACAATTAAGGGACTATTAGCATGTAAACTGGGACTGTTATTGAGAAATAAGATCTATTTTACATTTCAACTGATTTTTACACATATTTAAGGACAAAAAAATTAGAATCACTAATGACATATATTAGTTTCGTAATAGTTTAAAAACAGTTCTATATAAGCTCTAAAATGCTTTCATTCATGAGTTCTACATTATGCATTTTATGAGTTCTACATTCTATAGTTTTTATGAGTTCTAATATGTTATTTTTTCATGAGTCTATAATGGTATTTCAGAATTTCAGAATTTCGAGCATCCTTTAATCCATAATGTTATAAGCAACAATTCGTACATGAATAACATGAGATTATAAACCTTATGCTCTGACACCACAAGTTATTTCAAGACTGTTTTAGAAGTCATAAATAGGATATAAACTAACATGTTATATCATGAATTAAAATATATTTTAACATGATTTTTAGAATGTTTATTCTTCATACAATTACTACTTTACTATGTTATATAACCATAATTTGAATACCAACCTTCGTCCATTGCTAGGGTTAGATATCGTGCTTGAATATATCTAAAATTATGACTTGAATGCTAAAAAATACTGCTTCTAAATGCTCGAGAAAACCCAGAATGCTCCTTTAGGTGTGCCAAAAATTATGAGAAAATATAGAAAAATATGAATTTCGGATTTTCTCTTTCACCATAGATATTTGTGTGTTATGAGGTAACCTTAGAAGGAGCAAGGCAACTCCATATACAAGGGAAAGAGGACCGAAATTCGTTGATCAATTATTCCCTAGTTTTGAGCCTCCACTATCCAATAAGTGGCGTACAAATAGGAGACAAAACATCCTCTTAAGACTTAGTATTTATCACTTGCCTAACTAAATATCTGACTTATTAAGACCAATTTAATGGGAAATACTAAATTTTGAATTGCAATATATTTTAAATTAATATATTAATTTCCAACAGTTTTTTTTCCTTTTCTTCTTCTTCTTCTTCTTCTTCTTCTACTGAAGTTATAAGAACATGGGGTTTGAGAGTTTACATAATGTAAAATTGATGTTCAAAGAGTTTAAAGTTTGCCTGAATGGAATGATTAAAATTTTAAAATGAATATAACTTGAAATCGAAGTAATTAAATGCTTTAAACCTTTGTTGGAATGGGTAAGAAATGAACAATATTAAAATTTTAGTCTAAAGTTGGTTGGAAAGGAAATTGAAAAACCAAACGGCGAGTTACATATACTTGTTAAAAATTAGGTGGGTTAGGGTGAATTGTTGGTTTATATGGTGCATCTAAGAACTCTCCTGCCCCCACAAACAAACAAAAATTGGAAGACTACATACATTAGAAATGATGTAACTCTATGAAACTATGTGAATATGAAAAATGAACCCAAATGATAATAAAAAAACAATCCTCTAAAGTAACTTGATAATGTGACTATTTTGATTCATAACCCTTTATATACAAACTTAAATAAGATACTCACACGGAACACATTATATAACACGCCTATTTATAAAACATGTTGAATAAGATCCTTGCACATGGACACATTATATGGTCACAATATATCTTTGAGCTATATCCAAACAAAAAACACAATTTTATTGCGAGACCATTAATTTGTTTCCGATTTCATTTATTATATCATTTACCTTCAATCTAACCTATAAGGAATTATTCAAACCAATAATGTTGTTTATGTATTACAACAAAGGAAACTCAAATGCTTATAATCCTAGATACATATTTTCATGTCAGAGGGAGAGAGTACCAATTATAAGATAAAAGACGAAAATAATGTGGAAGTACTGAACCCATTTTTCCCATGCTTAGAACTTTCAAAATTCCAATTACGAAGAAAATAAAGTTAAACATCACTAAGAAACCCAAAATTCACAACCTAAATTATCAAAGTTCAGACAAATTTAAATATCACGATCAAATCAAATTTTGATTATAAGGGCATTTCACACCATTTGTTGTGCTAATATTTTGACAAAAACCCACCATTTAACACCCCCACCCCCACCCCCCAAAAAAAACAAGTAAATACTGTACAAATATGGAGATACTCAGTATTTTAAAACCTTTGATACCTAAATTTTAAATCCTTAGTTTGGAACTATACAAATCCAAATAAATCCACCATTAAACAACACTTAAAACCTAACTTAATATGTTCCCAGATCTGAAATTTCGAAATACTTCACCATAATTTTAAAACAATTAAAATTGTAAAGACCCAAATGAATAGGTGGGGGATACCCTCCTAAATTTAGAATCTGGAACTGTAAAAATTCAAATACGCTCTTCAAACCAGTAAAAAACATTTAAAATAAAATTTCATATGTACCCAGGCCTGAAATTTCGAAACACTTAGGACCATAATTTTGAAACCATTAAAATTTTAGAGAGAGAGAGAGAGAGAGAGAGAGAATAACCTTGGGTTTAAAGAGATTAGCATAAAAAAACTTAGGTTTTGTGGTCGTAACTCATATCGGCAGAGGGAGAAGGATCGAGATGAATATGATTTCATGTGTTGAATTCTTGAAAAATAAAATTTATCGGAGGAAGAGATAAAGTCGTTGGGAAGATGAATTAACAGAGGGAGATGTGTATATTAATATTTGGAAAAGAAAGAGACAAAAAGAAAAGCAAAAGACATGGATGGGAACATCTAAAAATAAGAATTAAATATGATGATGGGGACGTCTAAAGATGAGAGGGTGATCATTTCTGGCTTGGCCAAAGTTGATTGCTTTAGCTTTATTATCCACGTGGATAAGTCTACAACCAAGGAGAATTAATACTAAAAATGACTATCAGACAGATTCAAACATATAGACAACACATAATACTAAACACATTTGTAACAATTAAGCCCTAATCCCCTCAACTAAATATACAAACAACTTCCTGAACTAAACACAAAAAAAATTATGAATACATTTAGTAAATAACAATTTTAGGCCGACACCCATATGCGACACTTTGAATGTGATACTTCCCACGTTCTGATGTGAAGGATAAGGGGTAGAATAATTATATCTTTTGAGATAAACTCACTATTTAATAGTAATTGCCCATTTGAAGAAAATGAAAATCAGAAAAATAAAATAAAAATCCGATCTAACCTTGAACATGTAAGGAATGGTTATAACCCAAACTGCATATCCGACATTGAACTTTTGAGGAGTCTTATAAATACATATTACAAAACACTAATATTCTAAGTCCTAATTCTATAAATTCTAGATTGTAAATTATAAGAATTCCAAATTGAATCGAATCGAAGTACCTAACGTCCAAATAAAGGTGACGTCTTGAAGAAGCTCATGTGCTACCTGAATTAGTACCGATGTTAGAACGACAATAGGCTCAATGTTTTTTCCCACGGTAGCCATCCAACTGCGAAATCCAAAGAGTCGGAAATTAAAATAAAATAAAATAATTGATATTATTAGAAATGCATTGACAAATACCCAAATTGACCGGCAAAGATACCTGAAGCTGGAAGTTTTATCTCTTTTACCAATGGTATGCCGTCTTGGAAGCTGATACCGAGAATTTACCATTGGCAAAGCAATAAAATCTGTAAGTGACCTGTTATTAGGATGTTGGGGGCGAGGAAGTTGAGAAAGTGAGGAGGAGACAGTGGGAAGGAAGATGATAACTATGATCGGAAGAAAAGTATGCTGCCAAGAAATATATATTTTATAAATAATCAGAATAATCATATAAATTTAATATAAATTCTCAAACGGATTTCTACTATTTGCATCTTGTCCGATGTCAATGCGATATCAATTTAAAGTAATATAATTTCAATGAGAAGCAAAGACATTCTCATAATATGTATTATAAAATAGAATATGTACTTAACTCGTTTAGTAACTCCTCAGATGGAAAATAATAAATATAATGATTGTGTGAAGAATTTTCTAATTGTATATTAACTGCACAATCCTTGCATTATTTCTTGAAAACCACCATTAATTGTTCATTTGGAAATCCCTTTGCGTATGATAGTCTTTCCATTTTTTAGCATTATTACTCAGTAACTATGAATTTGATCTGTAAGAAACAAAATATCCTATTAATTCAATGAAAAAAAAACATACGTATGCATTGTGGATACACACTAACTAACATGTTATTTATTTCCAAAAAAAGAGTTAAAAGGAAATGGAGATGGTGCTTCATAGGGTGGTATTAACAACAAAATTTAAACATAATCCGCATTGATTGGAAGACGAAGCCTATAATGACATTGTGCATTGAGAATATACTGTAAAATTAAGTAATACAGTAGTCATACATCATAAACAACTTCATTAGTAGGCCAAAAAACTCACTAAATTACATTGGGAAATAAAAAACATTATTAATATTGCAAGAATTTTTTCGAATCAACATTTTCCCGAGGCTTTTTATTATAGGTTTTATATAATCTGGTTTTGGGGTTACTAACATAGATGTGCTTTAAAGTAAGGCCCTGATCATGTTTTAATGAAATTTTGGTAGAAAATGAATTGTATACATAAGCGATTGAGTGTGTATAGAAGAGTCTCAATCGCCTATATAGATTACAGATAACCAAAAAAGACAAAATAAATAGGTCTTCTATGCGTAAAAGGGGGGTTTTGTCATTACCGGAATGGTGAGTTCGCTGCTAGAGGGAAAGACCGAAGATGTATGAAATGGAAAAAATTTCCCTGCATAAATTGAAAAAAGGAGACATAGAGACGGAGAGAGAATGGGAAGAGATCGTTGGGATTCATAAATAAAATAAAAAAGGAGATAGAGAGATGGCAAGAGAATGGGAAGGGGAAATCATTGGAAAATGAAATTAAAAGATAAGAGTACCACGTGGATAGTCCCGTTGATCTAGATACTTGTATAGCATTTTATAGTAGTACTAGTTGTAGACTCGCGCGATGCCCCCCCCCCCCCCCCCGATATATATATATATATAGAGAGAGAGAGCCAGACTATAGTACATCTTGTTCTATACATCACCCGTGCATCACACCTAATTCTAGGCCCTAAATTTTTTTTTTTCAAATTTTATATTTTTCCCTTGAAATTAATCTTCCAATCAACCCATATGCTAAAAATTAGGTCAAAATACATTTTGTAGCTATTTTTAAAAAATCCACAAAAAACTGCTAAAAATAATACCTCATTTACAAAATCCAGCAGTTTTTTGTGGATTTTTTAAAAATAGTTACAAAATGTATTTTCACTTAATTTTTTGCATATAGGTTGATTGGAAGGTTAATTTCAAGAGAAAAATATAAAATGTGAGAAAAAGTTTTCTAGGCCCTAGAATTAGGTGTGATGTACGGTGTGATGTATAGTGCATTATGTAGGTGAGCCTTCCTCTCTCTCTCTCTCTCTCTCTCTCTCTCTATATATATATATATATATATATATATATATATATATAGAGAGAGAGAGAGAGTCACGCTATAGTACATCATGCTCTATACATCACCCGTGCATCACACCTAATTCTAGCCCTAAAAAACTTTTTTTTTTCAAATTTTATATTTTTTTCCTTGAAATTAACCTTCCAATCAACCCAGATGCAAAAAATTAGGTCAAAATACATTTTGTAGCTATTTTTAAAAAATCCACAAAAAACTGCTAAAAATACATTATTTATAAGAGTCCGCGCCAACAGTTTTTTGTAAATTTTTTAAAAATAGCTACAAAATGTATTTTGTCCTAATTTTTTGCATATGGGTTGATTGGAAAGTTAATTTCAAGGGAAAATATAAAATTTGAAAAAAAAATCTAGGGCCTAGAATTAGGTGTGATGTACGGTGTTATGTATAGTGCTTGATATATGTGAGCCTTCCTCTCTCTCTCTCTCTCTCTCTCTCTCTCTCTCTCTATATATATATATATATATATATATATATATATATATATATATTATGTTTACATATTTATTTAGTTCCTAACTTAAGTGATTACACAAATTATTATATTAAAAAAAGGGCAAAAACATCTAAATAGAACATTAAGTAAATAAAAGTAAAAATGAACCCAAAAGATTCAATTTCATTTAATGAAATTATGCACACTTGTCTAATAGACTCCCTTAATCTGTAACTTATCATTTTGTTATTACAAATACTAAACCTTAATAAAAAAATATGAAAAGGTACATAGGGTGCCATCCAAAAGCATAATAAACTGTTAATTAAAAGGAGACCCATAAACACTAACTAACATGGGCACAAAATTAAAATGAACCTCATATTTTTCCCTACTCCGTCTTGTCATCATTCCAACACAACTATAATTTATTATCTACCGTCCAACTCTGTTAATTTTTGTCAAAAAATATTGGTTATGTTTGCTGCACATGATCACATTTGAAGGTATTTTGATAAAAAAAATGCAATATAAAACTTAAAATAAATGAAAATTGAATAATAAATTCTAGAAATTGAAGAAAAAACATGTAAAACAATATTTTCAATTTAAAAAAAATATCCAATAAAAAAATAAAAAACAGAGTTTTAATCGATAAAAAAACAAATTTCCATCAAAAAACATTTTTTCAATTAAAAAAAAGGTTTTCTATTAAAATTAGGAAAATACTAAAAAAATCTACATAAAAATCTGAAGATATTTTTAATACGTATGTAAAAAGCAGAATAAATATTTTAAAGAGTTTGAAAAAATATTGATGAAAAATCGATTGCCAATGATAAAGCATATTGCCAATTAAAAATCAATTTTCTAATCAAATGTAAAAAAAATATTTAATAGTTATTGAAAATCTGGAAAATAAAATTGAACAAAAAAATAGGGAAAATACGTAAAAAAAACAGTAAAAATATTCAATAAACTGAAAAATATTATTGAAAAAAATTTGCAAAATGAATAAATATTCTAAAAAATTTGAAAAAAATATTGCAAAACATGAATTTTCAATAACAAAATAGTTTTCCAATAATAAAACCAAATTTCTAATAAAGCCAAGAAAAATATTAAATAATTATAGAAAATTTGGAATATGCAGAAAAAATTGGAAAAAGAATTAAAAAGAATAACAATTTCCAAAAATAAAAATTCTAACCTTGATTAGAAAAACATAAAAGATAATATTGTTAAAAAAAATTTAGCAAAAAAAAGATTCTTTTCATCCAAAATATTTATTTTCTAGCAAAATGAAAATGATTTCCAGAAAATATAAATTTTAGCCAAAAAAAATGTTTTCTAATAGATAAAAAACCATCATCAATGAAAAAAAACTTCATCCAACAATCTAAAAAAATAAATCTAGAAATTTGGATTAAAAAAATATCAATCTCAAAAAATTAAATCTCACGAAATCAATAAAAAAACATTTTTTAGTGAATTAAAAAATGATTTCCTGTGGAAAAAAAATAGTTTTGGGCTTAAAAAAATAATTGTTAATAGATAAAAAACTATCATCAAATTTCAGGGGAAAAAAAAGAAAAGAACAAACAAAAAATCTATTATGTACGAAGCTATTTGGAAAAAAAATCCACGTAAGCAGATGACCACGTCAGCTGTCATTCATTTGCCCCTCTCTTATATACGAAGCTATTTGGACAAAAAATGAACAATGTGAGCGAGAAAATGAAGAAGGCCGTCCAGTTACTCACATACACCCGATGCCAGCTTGAAGTAGTAATGACAATCCAGCTATATATGTGGTAATTGAATATGTAACGTCAAGTATTATAATTATATATTGTAGTTCAAATCATTTGGGTTCTCACAAATTTGCCAAGGTACGTCTGGTTGGATTATCAGACTCTGTTGTACAAACATCAAGTAAGTATGGAATATCATGTCAATTTAGATTTATGATAATCATATTTGTATCCTTCTATTTGAATGCATAGATGTTGTATACGGAATCTTTGTGTTTCAGATTGTGAAGCAAAAAAATATGAGTAAATACTTATATTATGTGTTTTTGTAAATGTGTGTTGAGTGTTGTAGCCTATATAAATATTGCCCATAAGATGTTTGATAAAATGAGTGAAAGAAAAAGAATGGTATGTTTTATTTGTAGGCAAACTTTATAAATAATCAGGGATAATGGCCTATATAAATAGTTCCCAGTAAATGGTCGATGCAATGAGTCAAAGACTATTTTGTTTAGTTGTAGAGATGACCTAATTTTGATTTTAATATTTGAAGCCATAGCCACATAAAAGGCCAAATAAAACCCATGAAAATTACTTGGTAGCACATCTCACATTCATAACATGATATGTTTGGTACTTACTATTGAATTTGCTGTGCTTTTTGGTTGTAGTTTATTAAGGTTGCCTTGAACTTGATGGAATTTTTGGTTATGAATCTGAAAATCAGACCCTTTAGTTTGGTGTTGGATGTATGCTCTCTATTATGAAATTGTCTTGTTATTCAATTTGGGGTTAAACTATTTCCTGGGAACACTGCACTGCAGCTGCTTCCAGAATACTATCACCTCACTCCCCGCTACTTCTAGAAAATCAAAAAGTGTACAACAACTTTATGCCAATGACAATTCGAAATATGCACTTTTTGAACTCAAGTTTGGCATAATTTATATAGCATAAAAGAAACTTACCGTAGAAGGATGTCTACCAATAAAAAAAGTAAATAAAATAAAAGGCTTTTTTTAATAATGCCATTCGAGAGGTGCCCCGTAAGGGCCATCGCATATGCCCAAGATTGAGAAGTGTCACGGAAAGGGTCACTGCCACTGCAAGGGTCACTGCAGAAATGACATTCGAGAGGTGCCTCGCAAGGGTCACCGCAGAAGTCCAAGATTGAGAAGTGCCACTGCAAGGGTCAGCGCAGCAATGACATTCGAGAGGTGCCTCACAAGGGTCACCGCAGAAGTCCAAGATTGAGAAGTGCCACTGCAAGGGTTAGTGCCACTGCAAGGGTCACTGCAGCAATGACATTCGAGAGGTGCCTCGCAAGGGTCACCGCAGAAATCCAAGATTGAGAAGTGCCACTGCAAGGGTTAGCGCCACTACAAGGGTCACTGCAGCAATGACATTCGAGAGGTGCCTTGCAAGGGTCACCGCAGAAATCCAAGATTGAGAAGTGCCACTACAAGGGTCAGCGCCACTGCAAGGGTCACTGCAGCAATGACATTCGAGAGGTGCCTCACAAGGGTCGCCGCAGAAGTCCAAGATTGAGAAGTGCCACTGAAAGGGTCACTGCAGCAATGACATTAGAGAGGTGCCTCGCAAGGGTCACCCCAGAAATCCAAGATTGAGAAGTGCCACTGCAAGGGTCAGCGCTACTGCAAGGGTCACTGCCGCAATGACATTCGAGAGGTGCCTCGCAAGGGTCACCGCAGAAGTCCAAGATTGAGAAGTGCCATTGCAAGGGCTAGCGCCATTGCAAGGGTCACTGCAGCAGTGACATTCGAGAGGTGCCTCGCAAGGGTCATCGCAGAAGTCCAAGATTGAGAAGTGCCACTGCAAGGGTCACCGTCACTGCAAGGGTCACTGCAGAAATGTTATCTGAGAAGTGCCACTGCAAGGGTTTCGACAGAAGCTCATATCGAGAAGGAACCCACCCAGGGCGGCCAGGATGAGGGAGTAGCTACCACGAGCAACTCCTCATCATGAAATGTCATTCTTTAAAAGAACAACAGTACTAACACTTTGACTTCTTGTACAGGTTGCCTAGTTGAGCAAGCAGGGCTCAAGCAGGCTAGTTGGGACCTCCTGAGAGTTTTGGCTTGGCGGCTGAGGGACAAGGTATGTTGAGCAAGATCAACCACTTAGCACTATAAGATTGAGAGAATACTAGTAGGAAGACCCAGAAGTCACTCAAGACTACACACACTTCACACTTGGTCACAAGTGAAGTGAACAACCAAAGAGCTGGCTACTCACAAGAAATAAACTCTTTATAAGAAAATGACTTTTCTAGAAGAGGGGGTCCTCAAGGTCCCTCTCAAGAAAAAAACAACATTTTTAGAGGAGAGGGGTCCTTAAGGCCTCCTCTCTCAAGATTTGCAAAATTGCACCACAAGTTACCGTTTCAAAAGATAACTACCAAATCTGATATTTTGTCCTCATTAGGGGACATATGTGCTTTTTGACTTTGGTTGGCGCTAGGTGGCGCCTGCAGGAGGGGACATGCAGGGCTGCCTGCAGGTAGGGGACAGGCAGGGATGCCTGCAGGTAGGGACAAATGGGACACTTCAGACATTGTTCCCCACCAACCCTCTCAATTTTGGCGCCCAAAAATGCCAACTCATCCCTAATGCCCTAGTATAAATAGACCTCTGGGCATGGTCAAAAGGGGAGACAATAGAAATTGCACTGTTACTCTGCTAAAATATCACCAGACCTACCTAGTATTCTCTCCCTGCTCATTCTCTTAGTACTGAGTGCCTTGTTCCTTCATTCCCCACTGACAACCATCATTCTCTGGTGTTTCTCTTGAGAAAATTACTATTTTTGCTATGAAAGTTCTTCTTCCTACAGGGAGTGAGTTGAAGCTTGAGTTTCATTGTTACCAGAAGAAGAAAGTTTCTTGAGAAGCTGCACCAGGAGACCTTGAAGACCTTGCAGGCAGCGTCTATTGGAGTGGGTCACGCCTCACCCTTTCCAGTTATTCATAGACCCCAGTCTCACTACCCTCCTACATTTGGCGACTCTGCTGGGGAGGTATTCTTGCTTTAATGGACAAAGAAGGTTTCAATGTCCCTAAGCAGTTGGTTTTTGAGGACATTTCGTCTGGTAATGGAGCTCACAGTGACCAGACTACTCAGGAAGAAGTGGTGGTGATCGGAGCCAAGGTGCCTGCGCCTCAGGGACGGCAGACTTGTTCTCCGACAGTGGCTTCGATGGCAGGTATGAACCTTATGGCAATATTTTTTGACTTTTTGAAGCAAAATAACGTGGACCTAGCAAGCTTGGGTCAAGGTTGCGTGACACCTGCTGCTGCCCCTTCTGGAGGGGTAGCCACCCCTGTTACGATTCCGATAGAGGCGATTCCGTCCCGGAAGGCGGCGCCGGAGCAGGTTCTGGCGCCAACGGGTTCGCCAGCTGCTAAAGGCGTATGCTTGGAGGAGTCACCCTCTAAGGCTGTTACTATAGAGGAAGTGAGGAAGCTCCTCTCCTCCTCTCAGAGAAAGGGTTCCCACCTATACGAGGAGTTACAAGACCCCTATCCGCAGGAAGTAAGTGAGAATCCATACCCTGAGGGGTATATTCCACCAAAATTTATCAAGTTCGACGGTAGGGGGGATAACCCTAGAGAGCACGTGAAGAGGTTTGTTGAGTACCTGGGAATACATGCTGGAGACAAGAACCTGAGGTTGAGGGAGTTCTCTAAGACCCTCACTGGAAAGGTTTATACATGGTATTCCCACTTGGCGCCTAACAGCGTCCCTACTTGGGAGGATATGCACAGGCAGTTCCTCCAGAAGTTCTTTATAGCAGAGGACGAATTTACATTGAGGCACCTGGCACAAGAGGTCCAGAAGCCAGAAGAAGAGTTGATGCACTACATCAAGCGATTTCGTGAGAGGGCCTTAGATGTCCATGAGGACGTGGCGGAGGCCAGGTTACTGCAGATATGTGTGGAAGGACTCTTAGAAGAGTACAAGTTGCACTTGATCAACGAAACTAGAGATGGAACTTTTAGAGAATTCACCAGGGCTGCTAGCAACATAGCTATGATAATCAAACCAAGAGCCCCGGGTTGGAGGACGCAAGTTCCACTGACTTTCGGGAGGTTTCAAGGAGGTAAGTGGTTAACTATGTGGACGGGAGTAACAAAGGGAATAAGGGAGGCTCTGGGGCCAAGACTGACAGTCCCGACAATAAGAGAAAGTTTGGGGAAGATGCCCCGCCGCCACTACCATGCAGCGTAGCTGAGGCTATGGATTTTTACCGCACCTTAGTACGATAAGGTGTAGCAAGACCTCCTCACCTAAAAGGAGAAACCCCCACTGCAGCTGATAAGGCCAATCTAAAGTACTGCGAGTTGCACCAACGAGTGCAGCACTCTACCAAGGATTGTTACTATTTGCATAGGATCATTGGCGAGCAGATGGCCAGCGATACCTTGCAAATACCCCCTGTGGATGTTATCGAGAACCCACTTCCTGCGCATCACTTTGGCACCGACAACATGGTTGTTTCCTATGACGAAGAAGCTACAAAAATTCTGATGAAGTGGGAGAGCGGCGAGCAGTTATGCGAAGAGTTAGAAAATCTATCACTAAGCAGATTTGAGCTAGAAAGAAAGCAAGAGGAGTGGTTCTTCACTCCGGAACAAGAAAATGGAAGGGGGGAAGTTGAGGAAGTGACTCTCTCAGAAGGTGAGGTAGATGTCATTCTCGCTCTAGATGAGGGAGGGACCTCCGAAGCAGAGTATGTTTGCAGTGCCCAGACGTACGAGGTAGACTTAGATTTTGAATGTGAAGCCATAGCAAGGAGCCCCAAGTTCAAGTGGTTTTTCGACCAGATAGGGGTGAAGCACGACACGAGGGTGTCCATCACGAGGAAAGTCTTGGAGGCAGTGCAACAGTGGGGAGACCCTTCGCTAAATTGGCAGGGACCAATCGGAAGGATGATTAAGAAGTATACTTCTGAAGTGGTGTTTTCAGAAGCAGATAGGTTGGTGCCCTACTTCCATAACCGCCCGTTGTATGTCATAGCCATGGTTAATGGAGTCTCATTTCCTAGGGCGTTGATGGATGGAGGAGCATCCATTAACATCATGCCCATCAGTACATTATATGAAATAGGAATTGACCAGGAGAAGGTGGTTCCGGTACCACTAGTAATTTCCGAATTTGACAACGCCGGAATGCAGTCTATTGGATACGTGAATGTGGGAATTAAGTTGGGAAATTTCACCTCCCACATCAAATTTCACGTTATTAATGCTAACACCAGCTACCAATTACTCATTGGAAAGGTATGGATGCACACTCATGGCATAGTGCCTTCCACCTACCATCAATGCGCGAAGGCAAACATTAGAGGTACAGAGATAGTGATCAAGGCCACGCAGAGACCCTTCGTTGTTGAGGAGGCCCACCTGGTGGATGCTACCTTCTACACCGAGTTAGATGAGGAAAGAAAGGTCTCTGCAAGAAAACTAGAAGGAATCAAGGTAGCTGAGGGAAGGGTTCCGCAGAAGAAGTCCCTTCATGACCGTCTAGGGGGGAGGATAATCCCCCACATGGCAAAAGGGAAGAGGAAAGTAGAGGAGGTAGCTAGACCCCCTCGAACTTGCAAGAAGGTGGTCTTGCCCGATGGAAAGATCATCTACTGTTTATAACGGTCTGCGCGGGCGGTGTTCTGGTATGAGAGAATCGACCCGACACCCGAGTGTTTTATCGTTGATGAATCCCATATTATTGAGCTTGTTGAGGAACCAGAAGAAGCTCCAGAGTGCATGCAAGACGAACCCAGAGAGCAGCTGCAAGAATTAGAGGAAATAAAGTTTGGGCCAGAGGAGGGCGAGAGTAGACCTATTCTAATCTCCAAGTGCCTAGAACCGAGGCAGAAGGAAGAGCTCATCGGGCTACTTAAGGAGTTCACTGATGTGTTTGCCTGGAAGTAAATGGAGATGCCAGGAATAGACACAGAAGTGAGCTCTCATAGATTGAACATCCTTCCCAATGCCCTTCCTATAAGACAACCCACACGTACATACAAAGTGGACCTTGAATCGAAGATAAAAGCTGAGGTGGAGAAGTTGTTAGCGGCAGGGTTCATCAAGCCTATTCAGCACCCCATATGGCTTTCCAGCATAGTGCCAGTGGTGAAGAAAGACAAGATCCAAATCAGAATCTGTGTAGATTTTTATGACTTGAACAGGGCGTGTCCTAAGGATGAATTCCCACTACCAAGTATAGACAGCTTAGTGGATGCCACCGCGGGACATGAGATGTATAGCTTTATGGACGGGTATGTTAGCTATAACCAGATTAAAATGGACCCTGTCGACGCGGAGAAGACTGCCTTTCGCACATCGTTAGGGAACTTTCACTATACAGTCATGCCCTTCGGATTGAAGAACGCCGGGGCCACATACCAGTGAACCATGATGGCAAATTTTCATGACCTATTTCATGATATACTAGAATTCTATGTGGATGATCTGGTGGTGAAGTCTAAGAAAGAAAGTAAGCATATTCAGGATCTCAGGAGAGTATTCGAAAGGTGTCTTTGGTATAAGATGAGAATGAACCCCTCGAAGTGTGCCTTTGGGGTTACTGCAGGGAAATTCTTAGGTTTTGTAGTGAATAGAAAAGGGGTGCAAGTGGATGCAGAGAAGATGAAAGCCATTGTGATGATGCCACCGCCCAAGAGTCAGAGGCAACTTAAGAGCTTCCTAGGAAAGGTATCCTACCTGCGAAGGTTTATACCTGTGCTGGCAGAAGTAACTCATCCGTTCGCGCCTCTACTAAAAGACAAAGCCAAGTGGGTTTGGGGAGAGAGACGGGAGAAAGAGTTCAGGAAGATTAAAGAAGTCCTAGCCTCTCCTTCCATGATGATTCCCCCCGAAGCTGGAGCGCCGCTGCTGCTCTACCTTACGTCTGCAGAGAGATCGATAGGGGCCCTTTTGGCGCAAGAGAAAGAAGGAGTGGAAAAGACGGTCTACTACCTGTCAAGAGTAATAGTTGGAATAGAATCAAGATACACCAGCGTTGAGAGACACTACCTGGCGTTGGTATTTGTAGCCCATAAGTTGAGACACTATCTTCTAGCCTTCACAGTTCACATAGTCACCAAGTGTGATCCCATCAAGTACCTCCTCGCGCGGACTATACTCGTGGGACGAGCTGCAAGGTGGTTTTTGATCCTGTCAGAATACGATCTAAAATGCGTAGCGCCTAAAGCCATTAAAAGCCAAGTAGTAGATCTGCTTGCCCACTTCCCAAGTGGAGTTTTTGAACCACCTAGTGAAGAGCTACCCGGAGAAAGTTTTTAAGCATGCACGGTGGAGGAGGTGAAGAAGTGGTTTATGGAGTTTGATGGTTCCAGGGCTCAAGGAACAAGTGGAGCCAGCGTCATACTGTCAGACGGGAAGGAAAAGATCACCCTCTCCTTCAAGTTAGATTTTAAATGCTCAAATAATGAAGCCGAATATGAATCCCTCATTCTAGGGATGTTGGAAGCGCTCAGAAGGGGATCAGGGTATTGTGTATACGAGGGGACTCCAATCTGGTAGCAAGGCAGGTCAATGGAGAGTTTTCCCTTAAACATGCCAACTTAGCGCCATACAGACACATCATCCAAAGGCTGCTAGGATAGTTCTTAGAAGTAACTGTGGAGAGGTAGGCGCGAACGATGAACAAGCACCCTAACGCGCTCGCCACCATAGCGTAAAAGTTGAACATGGAGGATTCAGAAACAACCATCACAGTGAGGTGGAGAACGGTACCCACTACTGTAAAATCCTTATTCCTAAGTAACGAGCCAGAAGATTGGAGGCGTCTGGTGGAAAAGCAACTTGAAACCAGGGAAGGGACAATGAAAATATTAGAGTTAGCTAACTATCATGTGCTGCAGGGAACTCTCTACTTCAAGAGTTCTGGAGGGTTTCTGGCAAGGTGCGTAGGGGAGCAAGAAGCCAAGGAAAGATTAATGGAGATGCACCAGAAGCACTACGGAGATACGGATATTCCCCTTTACAGACGACTGTAGCGAAGAGGGTATTATTGGCCTGCCATGAGCATAGAAGCGTCCCGCTTGAAACAAAGTTGTTTAAAGTGCCAAGCTAATTTTGACCAGCCGACGGAGGCTAACTTTGTGGAAGCCTTCGAAGATTGGAGACTACCATACCTAGCGTATCTAAAAGATGGGGAGCTTCCCGCTGAGAGAGCGGATGAAATTTACCTTAGAAAAAGGATAGCCCGTTTCTACTTGGTCGAGGGAGAGTTATATAGGAAGGGGTATAATGAGAAGGCGCTAAGGTGCGTAGCCAAAGAAGAGGTGGAAAAGGTGCTGAAAGAAGCTCATAAGCCCATATGGGAGGCGCCAAGCTGTATGATCAACTGATGACGCTGGGATACTACTGGCCGACCATGGAGGTTGACTCCATTGGGTATGTGAAGAAGTGTAGAGCATGTCAAGTACATGGAAACATGGTGCACGCTCCCTCCGTCAGTCTACAAAGCTTGGCAGCTCCTTATCCCTTCCACACATGGGCATTCGACCTGGTGGGAAAGATCGCCCCGGCATCTCACGACAAGGCTTTTATCATTGTGGCTACAAAATTGTACACCAAATGGGCGGAGGCCATTCCTTTAAGGAGAGTCACCACCCAAGTGGTAACCCAGTTTATAAAGGAGTATATCATATGCAGTTTTGGTATACCCAAAGTGATCCTAACAGATAACGGGAAGTAATTTGTATGCAAGGAGATAACCCTCCTCACAGACAGGTATAAGATTGTGCATAATAGCTCAACCATATCCTACCCCAAGGGCAATGGCCAGGCAATGGCTACCAATAAGACCCTGATAAACATTTTGAAGAAAATGCTAGAGGACATGTCGGGAGCATGGGATGAGAAGTTACCTATGGTGTTATGGGCCTATCGTACTTCGAAAAGAAAGACAACAGGGTTCACTCCCTTCTCTCTAGTATATGGGACCGAAGCTGTCCTACCAGTGGAACTGGCGGTACCTTCAACCATAATTTCTCTTAGCAATGGGCTCATCCCTGACCCAAGGCATGTGCAGCTGGAGGCGCTGGACGAGCATAAGGACAAGGCGAGAGAGAATTTCAAAGTCTACACTCAGCAACTGTCCAGAGCCTACGAGAACTTAGTCAAGCCTAGAGAATTCCAGGTGGGAGATTTAGTCCTGCGAGCATCAACTCACCATCTTCGTAGCATGTCGGCATCAAAATTCAAACCTAATTGGGAAGGCCCTTTTGTCTTCAGAGGAGTGGGGAAGTCGGGCTACTGCCAAATATCAGAACCAGAGAGAGATTGCCTCCAGTTCATCAACTGCAAGTGGATGAAGAGGTACTATGCTTAGTAACAGCTAAAAAAATTCTTTGTGTTTGTCATGTCTGTAATGGATTTCAAGGATTGCTCCTACACTTTAGAGCAATACTACAATGTAAACAACACACAAAAGTACAGAAATGAAATAGCAACACTTTTGATCACTATTGATGTTTTCTTTGTTTACTCATCTATATATATATACACTCCTTACTAAGTTAGAAGAGAGTACACAAAAATCAGAAACTTTACTCACTACGCTTGGGAGGTAAGTCCATCCTAAGAGGAAGTATACTGAGCAAAGTCCCCCAGACATAAATTAATAGAAAATATAGAGGGGAGATTAAATTCCTCCTCTTTAATATTACAAAGAACAGTGAAGCTCTTAAAGAGATGAGAAGAGTGCGCTTGCGTTCAAATAAGGAAGTTATTTAATTAAACACAGTTTTTACCACTTAAGTCCTAAACATGCATCTATATGTGATTAAATACGATGATGAAACATGCAAGGACACATATATGAGGAAACGTCCCCAAAGGGGCAAAACCTTTTATTTTCATAATATTTTTTGTAAGAGAACGGCTTACAATGGATTACAATGAAAATACAAGTGACACAGAAATACCCTTGAGTGTCGGTTCTATTGTCGGAGGCTGGAACAATCCCTTTCCAGTAGGGCAGCAGTGACGAAGAGAGCGACTTCCTCACAAAGTACTCCAGATGAGTAAACGATCTTCTTGAAGGTTTAAAGATTCACACACATGTATGGGAATGGTTTTGTGAATCAAAAAGGTTTAGAAAACCTTAAAAGGTGAAGTCTTATACTGGGATGTTTTCGCAGAATTTCGTGATTGCAGAAAGACTTAAAAAACGTGTAGAAGGAGATCAGATATTTATACAAAAATCGAGGCGGTGGCTCGTTCGAACGAGATAGCATGGCGCTCGAACAAAGGACAGAAGTCGTTCGAACGATATCGCGCGACATGATATCTCGCGTGAAGGACTTGTAAAGTTGCTCGAGCGATCTCTTCGATTGAGGACATTCGCTTCTACACTTAGAAAAATTCTGCTTTTGATAAAAAATTAATCCAGAATTCAAAAATAATTTTCAAAAACAATTCCCAAATATTTATGCAAATATTTAAAGTTCCAATAAAACATTTTACTGATAAGGCGTAGTGGAGTAGTGGGAATAAGCTGAGCAGCACGTTGCATGTAGCATGATGCACGTGAAGAAAGTGGTTGCATTGAATTCGAATACAGGCCATTGAGGATGATCGTGTTGACGTGCCGAATGTAGCGGTATCAGACATATGAACTGTGATCTAGGAGAAAACAGAAAATTCCTAGATTTTACCCCGGACATTTATAGAATTATGTCCTTACAAATCTCCCCCTATGTCTATGCCAGTACATACATAAAAAATCCGAATTATGAAATCAAATGACATATAAGATAATATCCCCATTAAACCCTCAAACTGAGAATACTAAATGACATGTCTCCCAAATCTTCAGCTCTTCAGAAACTTTCAAAGCTTTTCTCATCAGGGTGTGAAATCCAAAAAAAGAACAATGATGTACCTACACACATGAGATAAAGCAAATACCCGTGACAAGCAACAGTTTGAAATATAATGATACGCAAAAATTGATGATCAATTAAGCTTAAGCAAATCATTCATAAATCAACCAAACACCAATACATAATTCTCCCCCATAATTATTCTCCCCCTTTTTATGATGTCCCCAAATAGACAAATATGAGAAGGAGAAATGAATGCACATGGAGGATGACACACGGGAATAAACTGCTATTTTTTATATTTTTCAAAAATTTTACACATAGTATACAACAAATAATCACACCATGAAAGATCACAAAAAAACAACCAAGTCAATGATAGCGAAATGAAGGGGTGTGATCAGATTCGATAGGAAAATCAATGCATACAAACATGACATATGTGCACGATGAATATCGGATACTCCTAACGAATGAACTCAAAGTCTTCCTTTAGTGAAAAAAAGATGGAAATATAAGATATTGACTCAATCAAATATACAAATCAAAGCTCAAAGTGATTTCCACACCAATAACGTCCAATACTATTTCATGCTTTTTCAGGACTTTCAAGGAAGCGCAAACCCATTTATATTCTCCAACCAAACTCCCTCAGATTTTTATTTTGAATAGAGGGTTTTCTAAATTCTCAAACATTGGAGAATTGATGGTGAAACCTAAGTGGCCCATATTTGGCATGAATTGCTTTTTATTGCCTTTAAATTTTTTCGGTCTCTTTTAACCTCTTTGGACCCCGGATAATAAAATTCCTCCATTTTTTAGGTCCTTTTGAACGGTGGCTTTTGCGCAAAGACGTGATAATTACCTTTCGCAGCCCCTCCCCGTTCTTAAACAAACACTCAGTCTCACAAGAAAACAGTTTTTACATGCAATCCAATCTTGTCAAGTTTTATCGCATATTATTAGTTGTATAGACATAATTGAGATGGAAACACTCGAGCCAACATGTGATAGACAAGTGCATTAATCAAATAAAGCCCTGCATGTGTGCAATAAAGGAGATAGGAGTCAAACGTGTAGGAAAATATCACTAATTACATCTCAAAGACTCTATACAATGTAAAGCACATGGATGAAATGATGTAGCGTCTCAAATCTCTATCAAACAGTCACATGAAAAGATGGAATGAAATTGTGACTTGGCTATCTTAAATGTTCATTCATAAAAGGTACATAAAAAATACAAAAATCTTTTTGGATTTTTTCAAAAGAATAAATAAATAGCTGTACAACAAAGCAATGGTACATATAAAACAGACTAGTAATAGGAAGCATATGATATGAACATAAAAAACATCCTATTCTAGACATAGACCAACCCCTCAGTTAACTGTGCAAATCCCCAAAGACTTCCTAAGACTCTCAAATCTAAGGGCATCTAAAGGTTTCGTGAAAATATCGGCTAACTGACGGTCGGTGGGAACAAAACTCAGGGATACGACTTTCTCCTCAACTAACTGACGTATAAAGTGCTCACGTATCCTGATGTACTTTGTGCATGAATGCTGGACTGGATTGCGGGATATGTGTATCGCGCTCGTGTTATCACAGAAAATGGTTATGGTGTCCTGTGAAATCCCATAATCCTCCAACATTTTCTTCATCCACAAGAGTTGCGTGCAACAACTCCCGGCTGCTATATACTCAGCCTCCGCAGTGGACAAAGAGATGGAATTTTGCTTCTTGCTCAGCCAGGAGACAAGAGCAGAACCAAAATAGAAACACCCACCAGAAGTGCTCCTATAACCATCTACATCCCCAGCCCAATCGGCATCTAAATAGGCGGACAAATGGTCATCCGTATCAAAGGAATACCAAATACCGTATGAGAGAGCACCACTCACGTATTTAATAATACGTTTTAGATCAAGTACATGTGACTCTTTTGGGGACGCCTGATATCGCACACAGACTCCAACACTAAAGGCTATATCGGGATGACTGGTAGTCAAGTAGAGAAGACTACCTATCATACTTAGATATAAGGTTTGCTCTACGTCCTTGCCTGAAGTGTCCTTACTAAGCTTGGTAGTGGTACTCATAGGTGTACGTGCATGCTTAGCGGAGTCTAAACCAAATTTCTTCACTAGGTCTCTAGCATACTTGGATTGGGAGATGAACATCCCATCCTCTAGCTGACGAACCTGGAGACCAAGGAAGAAAGTAAGCTCACCAACCCTGCTCATCTCAAACTCACTTTTCATTTCCTTTTCAAAGTGATGAGCATGTTGAGAGCACGTGGATCCAAAGACTATGTCATCCACATAGACCTGGGCAACCAAAATTGCACCGTCATCTCTCCTGACGAACAATGTCATATCAACTCCCCCTCTCTTGAAGCCACGGGCTAAGAGATAGGAAGTAAGCCTCTCGTACCAAGCACGGGGTGCTTGCTTCAAACCATACAAGGCTTTTCTCAGATAGTGGACGTGCTCCGGGTGCTGAGGGTCTTCAAACCCTTTTGGTTGTTCCACGTAAACCTCCTCCTGTAGAATGCCATTCAGAAAGGCACTCTTGACATCAATCTGATATAAT
Source organism: Sambucus nigra (assembly GCA_949130495.1). NCBI lineage: Eukaryota > Viridiplantae > Streptophyta > Magnoliopsida > Dipsacales > Adoxaceae > Sambucus > Sambucus nigra. The sequence continues at coordinate 254,822 of CASBWL010000077.1, forward strand.
TTAAAGCACAGATGACATGCGATGGCCAGTAGTAGATGGACGGACTCAAGACTCGCAACAGGAGAAAATGTCTCCCCAAAGTCTACACCCTTTATCTATGTGTAGCCTTGAGCGACCAACCTAGATTTATTTCTGATTATGGTACCATTTTCATCCATTTTATTCTTAAAAATCCACCGGGTACCAATCACATTAGTCTCACTAGGTCGGGGGACAAGTTCCTAGACATTATTCTTTTTAAACTGAAGCAACTCATCCTACATAGCAGATATCCAGTGTTCATCCTTGAGTGCTTCTTTATGGTTCTTGGGCTCGACTTTGGACGTGTAGCAAAGATGGCTAACAACGTTCTCTAGCTGAGCACGAGTCTTGACCCATAGAGTGGGATCGCCAATAATGGCAGACGGGTCATGAATCTTGCGAACCCAAGCGGGTGTGTCCCCTAACACAGGAGTGGGGACCACAGAGTGTGGGTGGGGAACAAGTGGATCACTGTCAGACGAGTCTTCATTCTCACACTGAAGGTTAGGATCAATAACCGTCCGAGGTTCGTCATCTTGCACGGTGACGTTTATTGATTCCATAACCTTAGAGATCTTCAGGTTAAAAACTCGGTACGCTCTGCTATTCGATGAATATCCTAGAAATATTCCCTCGTCGCTCCGGGAGTCAAACTTTCCTAATTGCTCTCTATCCCGTAGGATGTAGCATTTACTCCCCAAAACACGGAAATATGCCAGGTTGGGTTTCTTACCTGTCCACAATTCATAAGGTGTCTTAAGTGTGTGTGGACGCAGGTAGACCCAATTCACCGTGTGGCATGCAGTAGACACTGCCTCTGCCCAAAATCTCCTAGAAACATTACGACCTAGAAGCATAGATCTAGCCATTTCCTGGATCGTTCTATTCTTTCTCTCAACAATCCCATTTTGCTGAGGAGTCTTCACAGCAGAAAACTCATATTTGATCCCAAGTCTATCACAATACAAGTCTACCTTTGTGTAACACCCTGCCTAATTAAATACCGGGTGGCCAGTCCCATACCAAATTAAAATAGAATATACAGTTGGCTCATTCTTAGCATCACTGTCGAAAACATTTACAACTCACCCAAAACTCAATTAGGCTGGTGTTAAAAACTTTCCAAATTTTAATTTAACAAAATCCATTTCCAGTTTAGGAATAACACAACACATTTTATTCCACAACACGGATCACTAAATAAATAACTCAAAAGAATTTAAATGCAACTGGAATAAACATTCCCAAATAATATAAATCCTTTACAACAATCCCCACAATGTTAAATGTATTAAAAAGACACAAATACAATAGTTTAACTCCGACAGAAATGATAACTGAATCCTTTGGGCGACATGCCCTAAGTAAGAATACTGAGAATCAAATGAAGATAAGCGTCTAAGCAAAACTCCATAGCTCCATAGTTCAACATAATCCACTAAGGTTGGCGTCCCTGTTGCTGGACACCTGATATAGAGATACAATAGAAAAGAAAATATGCAAGGAAACGGGTCAGAGCCCGAATGTGTAGAGGATTTTTAAAACAGTAAGTATTTAACAAGTGCAATAAAGCATTTATTATGTACATGTTAGATCCAACTCTCACTTGCTATTCTCACCTCTCAACTAGAGTGCACACTTAACGTTTCCTATTAACTTCCTAGTTAATGGCTCCTCTTTTCTAATCTCCATATTATAATTCCATCCCAATATCATAATCCCCGTATGTCCCATACCATACGTCACATTATTATTCATTTACATTTCTCATCTATATGATTAGTTTCTCATTAGCATGAATCATTACTCATTAATATGAATCGTTTCTCATTAACATGAATCATTACTCATTAATATGAATCGTTTCTCATTAACATGAGTTAGGCTTTCAATTCTATAAGCATAACATTCATTAACTTAATTCCATTATCTTTCTCTATTCACCGTTATCTACAATTATCACCGTAGATAGATTTATCCATAATAAATATCCATTCAATCATTTAATCCATTATATATATATATATATTCATATATAATACGGCACCCCGAGTCACAGCTGTGGTGCAATGCATTACTCTGCTATCATGTCCCATCATCGCAGGTCGCCGAATAGGGGACTACATGTTCGGTAAGATTCCATGAACCATAAACAACAACAAACAAATTGGAGGCGAACATAGTTCTCGTATCCATGGGTCACGCACATACCTACGTTCCCACAGTCAGCGGACTTATCAACTCCCCGATAAGTATTTCATAGACCTATGTTCTCGAGCGACAAATCAAAGATCCCATGGATTCATCAGGATATGATTGCCCTCACGCGCAAACCTCCCACCGATAGCAAGTAAGCTAGGTATGCCATACACATAAATTATCAATCAATCAAATAGGTATTATCATACCTATAATATAATATCAATAAGGTAATTATCACTACCCTAAGATATTTCCCATACGTAACATTATATCTCTTTTAAATTCCACATATTTAAAAAGTATCATATCTTTACTTCATAAATTAATTATCCTCGCAACCTATAATATCCCTCCACTCCCAACGTCGTTAAGGTTCATGCGCGGAGCGTCTCGCAAAGCGAAATCCAAACAAGGAACCCCTCCAATACACTACTACTTAACTTTGTCGAGCGAGGAGGTTCGACAACTTCAAATATGCGATCAGGATAACCTCATACCTTCTTTCAACCAAATGTATTCCAAACTCCCATCTCTAACCAGGAGCCATACCACTACACTCTTATAATTTAATCATCTTCGCATCCTATAACATCTCTCCACTCCCGACGTCGTTAAGGTTCATGCGCAGAGCGTCTCGCAAAGCGAAATCCAAACAAGGAACTCCTCCATTACACTACTACTTAACTTTGTCGAGCGAGGAGGTTCGTCAACTTTAAATACGTGATTGGGATAACCTCATACCCTCTTTCCATTCACAAAATTCAAATAGGATTTTCCTCAACATATATTCAGTAAGAATTCACTAATATCCTACTGGTCTATGACATTATTTCTCCCGAACTACTATGAGTTTATTTCTCCATTTAATTAAGGTTAAAACCGATAGTTTCAAATCTCTTATAAACACATCTTCTTTCACTTAGGATAAAACCCTCCTGTAAACTTAAGGATACCCAGGTATTATATCAAATCACCCCTACTGGTCCTATCTTAAATCCTCATACATCCCCATTTGGAATTTAACAAATAAATCTCGCAATCGAAATTCCACTCAATATAATTTTCATCATTTTAATCACTTGAATCCAAATCCAATTAATTCAAAACTTATCAAGGGTTTACTGATATTTTCTAAGTCCCATAATATCCCAATAATAATCACCAAAGATCCACAAAAGGTTTGGGATAAGAATCAACATTTAAAAAGAAACAACTTTACATAATCTGGGGAGGTCGATCGATCGAAGGTAGGGGTCGATCGATCGATCCCTCAGGTCCAGGCCTGATTTTCTGCAACTACGGGTTTCACCATTTTTACTCATTCAAACCTTCATATTAACCTCCAAAATGAGTTATAATTATTTCTACAAGATATACCAACATATATGAACGATTTCCAGTACTCTAAACATCCTAGAATCATCAAGGGATTGGATTAAAAAGCATGTTTATCTCTTTATTTCCAGTAATTATCAACATGTCATCTTCAAGAACACATCAATGGTTTTCAGATTTTCTTCAACATATTCATGACTATTTCGTGAATTAATATCAACCTAAAACATAAGTCTAATTCCTATATCATTTCAGTTTTCCAGAAATCCATTTAATACTCCATTATTTATTCCAAACAATAGTAATCTTCTCTTTTCATATTATTCTAACATGGACAATATACAAACTTAAATTGCCATTATCAAACACTTGCCTTTCTTGTAGGTCTGATCCTTTGGTGTAGTATATCTCAGTTGGTTGTCCCTTCTCCGGTCAAACTCCGATGGTGGTTGGTGGTGGTGAACCTTGGTTCTTGTTCTTCTCCTTCCCAAGTGACTTTTCCCTTCCCAAGCACTCTTACACTCTCTCTAGGAAGATGGCTGCTCTTATTTGTGAAGAGGAGATGAATAACCCCCATACACTTAATCTACCAATACTTATAATAGTTCCAAATCCGAAATCACTATTCATCCCCCCTAGAAAAATGACCAAAATGCCCTTTCGGGTTGTCTATTCATTTCCCAAAGACCCGAGACTCAAAATAAACATCCAAATAGACTTTTCTGACTATTTCGAACCTTTCGAACGCAACGACGCAGTCGAAATGACTATTAGATCGATAGAAAATAAATTTCCATTTTAATTTAAGAAACTAGTCCCGACACGTCCCATACCGCGTTTGACTAAAAATATAAATTACCGAATTTATATCATACAGTCATATCAATGACATCACATTCATATATTACCTAAATATCTTTAAGTAATATTCAGAATCATCCATATTAATATCCACCGTATGGATAAAACCCGAATGAATTAATTAATAAAAAATCTAATTAATCCATTAATTTAAAATATAACCCATTTTAAAAGTCATTTAAAATTACGGGGTATTACACTTTGCTTCCTTAAATTCAGGGCCGTTGTCACTACGTATCCTGTTAATAGTGACTCCATGTTGATTTTGCAGGACATGGCACTTGGTCGTTAAAAACTCTACAACATCGGATTTCTCTCTCAGAAAACCTACAATGGAGTACCTGGAGAAATCATCCACCATCATGAGGATATACCTCTTACCACCCAGACTCTCGGTACGAGTGGGACCCATAATATCCATGTGTATAAGCTCAAGAACACGAGAGGTGGTAATGGAATGCAACTTCCTATAGGGACTACGAATTTGTTTTTGCCAATTGACAGGGTCCACAAACCGTCGAACTTGGCCTTGCAAGAGATGGTATGACACGTACTAGGTCCTTTTTATCTAAGCGAGTGAGATCTCTAATATTTACGTGACCTAGATGTTGGTGACACATATCCATAGGAGTGATCGTGGCGCTGTTATAGACAAGTGAGGAAATAGGCACAACACCATAACAATTATCCTCGGTCCTCACCCCTTGCATTAAGAGTTTACCGACTTGATTGTAAACATTACATGCGTCCCGGTCAAACTTTACTGCAAAGTCAGTGTCGCACAGCTGGCTAATGCTGAGAAGGTTTACTTTTAAACCTTTGACGTACAACACATTCTCTAGCTTAGGAAATCCTGGTAACACTATAGTACCTCGTCCTACAATGCTAGACTTGCTCCCATCTCCCAAGGTGACTCTGCCATCTTGATAATCCTCAAGAGATGTAAAAAATGAGGCATCACCTGTCATATGTCTGGAGCATCCACTGTCAAAATACCACTGTGAGTTATTATGTGCCTTGAGAGCGACATGAAAAACGAAGGCCTTTTTATCTTTCTTAGGTACCCAATAAGTGGTGACCTTTTGTTTGCCTTTGTTGTTGTTGGTTTTAGCTGGAATGTGAGAAGCATTCCCTGACGGCAGAGACATCCATCGGAATTCCTCCATTTAACTCTGAGACGTGGCAGCTAAAAGCTCAACTCACTCTCTCAGACTAGTAAAATCATCAGTATGCTGATGTGGAGTAGTAGTACGTTGTGTCCGACCCATACTATAGCAAAACTCCCTGAGGTGGCCTTTTCTTTTGCAATAAGTACAAAAGAACACAGTCAAAGGCGGACCTTGATTTTCTTTTCTTGGTCGAACTCTCCTTCGAGGTTTTTGACGATGGCCATAAGGAGTCATAGTAAACTCAGGGACTGGTCCAGGTGCAATTTGGGACGTGGAGGCACCATCATAACCAATTCCATGCCGATCACCAAAACCTAAAGCGGGGCCGAGGAGCATCTTTCCCATTTTCCCAGATCTGTCCTCGATTTGTACCTTGACTTCCCGTGCTTTCTCAAGATCATGAGTCAGCTGGGCAACAAGGGCTTCAAGTTTCTTTCGAGTCTCCACGAAGGAATGGAGCTGACTCGTAAGACTAGCCACTTGTTTAATCAAGTCCCCTCTCTCTTTCTCAAAAGTGCTCTCTCTCTCTCTAAACAAACTTTCTTTCTCAACACAGGTAAATTCTCTCTCTTTCAGGGCGGTGCAGGTGGAGGACTCTCTCTCTCTCGCTTTTCTTAATTCTTCCTATAATCCGGTGATCTTAAGGACTAACGCTTTGTTTCGCTTTTTAGTTTTAAATGAATCAGAATATAACTCGGCGTAGGCTCGTTGAATATCACTCTCGCTCTCACTTGTGTCATCCTCCCCCTCACTCACATCGCTCTCACTATCGAGGTGTCCCTGTGAAGCATCATCCTCATCGTCGTGAGGAGAGCTATAAGTGCTCACATGACTAGCCATGAATGCGATGAAGTTACACTCATGCGGTGACTCGACTCCAGAATCCACAGACTCGACCTCACTGTCGTCGCTAAGGGTAGCGTTAAGAACATCTTTCCCTTTCTCTCTGTTCAGACGTGTGGCACACTCAAAGGCTCTATGACCCCTACCGTCTCACACAAAGCATCTCTCACTTTCTTTCTTAGGAGGATCTTTAAAAACTTTTTCATTTTTCTTTTCAAACTTATTTTTCTCAAATTTCTTTTTATCTTTAAAATTGCCATTTTTCTTAAATTTGAGAATCCTCTTGAATTTTTTTGCAAAAAGAGCCAAATCATCTAAATCAAAATCACAATCAAAATCTGATGTGTCAGTCTCTCTCTTTCTAGATGACTCTACCCTCTTTCTAGCCGACCCCTCATTCTTTCTCTCTTGGGATTAAGTGCAATTCCCTTATCTTTAGACTTAGCAGTTTTAGGGAACATATCAATTTCATATGTTTGCAAATCTCCTACAAGTTCTTCCAATTTTAGCATATTTAAATTACCCATAGAATTTAGCACAGTGACTTTGGGGATAAAACGCTTAGGCAAAGAACGAAGAATCTTTTTGACAACTCTAGCATTAGGAATATGTTCACCAAGATTAAAGCTAGTATTAACAATGCCAGAAAGTCTAGCATAAAAATCATCAAAACATTCAGTTTCATGCATGGTGATGGTTTCAAATTGAGTTGTCAAATTTTGCAATTTAGACTCTTTCACAACATTAGTTCCTTCATGGGTGAGGTGTAAAACATCCCATGCCTCTTTTGACGTGGTACACGTCATTATGCGTTTGAACTCATCAGGTGTGACAGACCCAGAAATAGCACTTAGACCCTTAGAATTGAATGATGCCATTTAAATTCGTCTTCAGTCCAAGAAGTGACAGGTTTTAAATTGATCACATTATCAACGGTGGCAGAGGGAGCAGTCCACCCTCTTTCAACCAAAATCCAGACACGTTCATCAATGGCTTTTAAAGCAGACCTCATGCGGGCTTTCCAATATGCATAGTTTGTCCCGTAAAAAACTGGCATTTTATTATATAACTTCTCCATAATGAACACAATCGTTTTCAAAAATCAATTTTTCAGAAAATTGATATCTTAGAAAAAAATTTGCGGAAAAATTACACGATAAAATTGTGTAATTGGCTCTGATACCAATTTGAGAAGAGTGCGCTTGTGTTCAAATATGGAAGTTATTTAATTAAACACAGTTTTTACCACTTAAGTCCTAAACATGCATCTATATGTGATTAAATACGATGATGAAACATGCAAGGACACATATATGAGGAAAAATCCCCAACGGGGAAAAACCTTTTATTTTCACAATAATTTTTGTAAGAGAACGGCTTACAATGAAAATACAAGTGACACAGAAATACCCTCAGGTGTCTGTTCTGTTGTCGGCGGCTGGAACAATCCCTTTCCTGTAGGGCAGCAGTGACAAAGAGAGCGGCTTCCTCACAAAGTACTCCAGATGAGTAAACAATCTTCTTGAAGGTTTAAAGATTCACACACATATATGGGAATGGTTTTGTGAATAAAAAAGGTTTAGAAAACCTTAAAAGGTGAAGTCTTATTCTGGGATGTTTTCGCAGAATTTCGTGATTGCAGAAAGACTTAAAATACGTGTAGAAGGAGATCAAATATTTATACAAAAATTGAGGCGATGGCTCGTTCGAACGAGATAGCATGTCGCTCGAATGAAGGACAGAAGTCGTTCGAACGATATCGCGCGACATGATATCTCGCGCGAACAACTTGCAAAGCCGCTCGAACGATCTCGTCGATGGAGGCCATTCGCTTCTACACTTAGAAAAATTATGCTTTTGATAAAAAATTAATTCAGAATTCAAAAATAATTTTCAAAAACAATTCCCAAATATTTATGCAAATATTTAAAGTTCCAATAAAACATTTTACTGAGAAGGTGTAGTGGAGTAGTGAGAATGAGCTGAGCAGCACGTTGCATGTAGCATGATGCACGTGAAGAAAGTGGTTGCATTGAATTCGGATACAGGCCGTCAAGGATGATCGTGTTGACGTGCCGAATGTAGCGGTATCAGACATATGAACTGTGATCTAGAAGAAAACAAAAAATTCCTAGATTCTACCTCGGACATTTGTAGAATTATGTCCTTACAAGAGAATATAGAACAAGGACCCCAAAGACTAGGGGCTAGCTAATTTAAATAGTTTTTTCAATAAAATCAGGCTTTCGAGAAGGGGACAGGGGTCACCCCCCCTCTCCAACCTAGCCTTTATGACTATAAGTAGTAGTGCGCAGGAGTGCCCCCACAGACAGGAGGGGCAATCCCAGACAGTAACATGCAAATACCTTACAGTTACAAGAGGTGCATTTTTGTGAAAAATATATATAATATATATATATACACATAACTATTCATATTAATGCAAGTACCCCCAGTATATGGGGCAGCCATCAGTAGACTAAATGCTCACGGAAATTAGAGCAAGTCATATAAAACAAACACCCACAATCTAAGCGGAGAACAAGGGAAAATAAAGTGCAGAAGAAAAGAAGTGTTTCATCCATGTAGGAGCAATAATGTACGCATAACATTTTGAGCATTACAAAGCAAGAAGTAATCTATCCGCTATAAACGATAAAAAGAGATCATCACGAGCGATGGCGCCGGCATATAACGGATCAGCCTCCCGCAGAAACTCTTCCTCCAACCTGATGGATTTAGCCTTGTCCTCCTCATCGCCAGACTCGAGTCTAGCAAGCTTCTCCTGCAGTAGGGCGATCTGATTCCGAATTCTCGTAGCCTCAGCCTGCCGCTGCTCAACTTTAGACTGTCGGGAAGTGTGAAATCTCACTATCTTTCTGAAAGGAACACTCAGAAAAGGGCGAACTCCCGCATCAAGCCAATCCAAACGAAAATGATAGAACTGCTGCAAGTCGCGGAGAGCATCCAAGAATAGAAAAATGGAAGAGCTAGTCAGTTTAGCAGGGGAGGTAGCCAAGAACTCATGAACATGGCTGGCGAGAGCCCTCAGGTTGAAGGCCGTAAGACTGTCAATCTGAAGTATACTTTGAGAAGTGAATGTCTCAGGATGGTGCTCTAAGATGACATCCAAGAGCTCACTCTCATGTGCCCTGAATCGTCCTGGTAACTCCTCACGCCATAGCCTACTCGCAATAGTCGCAGCATCCTTTACTTCATCATCGCCATCGGAGTGGAGAGACCCCGCCTCGGATGGCAGCGTCACCGACCAAAGGAATGAACTCAGAACTATGATCTCTCTCCACATAAATCTCACTACCAGTCTCCACAGCCATCGGAGTACCCTCATGCACCTGGAAACAATGAGACAAGGGTGAAATGGGAACGCTTGCACAGCATACGCAAGAAGAAAAATAGGGGAATAGTAAAAAGAGGGGGTATGCTAGTTTAATACCTCTCTCGCAGTTGTCCCACTGCCAGACTCCACAGTCATCAGAGTATCCTCACGCACCTAGAAACAATGAGACAAGGGTGAAATGGGAACGCTTGCACAGCACACGCAAGAGTAAAAAAATTAGGAATAGTAAAAAGAGGGAGGTATGCTAGTTTAATACCTCTCTCGCAGTTGGCCCATTACCAGACTCCAAAGTCATCGGAGTACACTCATGCACCTGGAAACAATGAGACAAGGGTGAAATGGGAACGCTTGCACAGCATACACAAGAATAAAAAAATTGGGAATAGTAAAAAGAAGGGGGTATGCTAGTTTAATACCTCTCTCGCAGATGCCCCACTGCCAGACTCCACAATCGTCGGAGTACTTTCATGCACCTGGAAACAATAAGACAAAGGTGAAATGAGAACGCTCGAACAGTATACGTAAGAAGAAAAGAAGGGAAATAGTAAAAAGAGGGAGTATGCTAGTTTAATACCTCTCTCGCAGCCATCCCGCTCTCTGACTCCACAAATATCGGAGCAACTTCATCAGGCTCCATAGTCATCGGAGAGACCTCGCTCACCTAGAGACAATGCAACAAAGGTGAGGATGGGAATGCTTGCGCAATTTAAACAAAATAATAAAGACATAAGAATGACATGAGGGAAGTAGATACCCTTATACACTGTACCTGAATAACGCCCTTCGTAACGGTCAAAGAAGGAGGAGCAGGGGCTCCCATAAGGGCCGCCACACTGGTCGATGCTCCTGAAGGGGCTGTCTCAGCGACCAATGCTTCTGAAGATGCTACCTCAACCTCAGGCACTTCCGAAAGAACAACCTTAGCGACGACGGTCGCAAGGGGTAGGCGAGGCTGCGAGTGACAAGAAAGGGCAAGAGGTAACAAATCACTTACCTCATGAATGATAAATACCTCAATTAAAAAGAGGGAGAGGGAAACTCCTCAAAAGGCACCACAGAGATAGCTACCTGAAGGGGCGCGATAACAGGACAAACTGGCCCATGTATAGGGGCTGCTGAAGAGACAACAGCAGGAGCCGCACTCGAAACAGCGCCAATGGGATAACTGCAATAAAGTACAAGAGGGCTACCATAAGTACAGGCTGGATAGAAAAGAAATATGTAACTAAGAAAATAAGAAAGCACCTGAGCCTCATCCAGAGGGGAAGAGCGGAAAAGGACGGTCGATACAGTAGAGGCTGCACTGATGGCCTGCGAAGAATGAAAGTATATTATTCATCACATGTCCGAGGAAAAAGAGATTCCATGCTCTGATGGAAAGGCCTGACCTGAAGTGTGGGCTCACTAGTTGAAGCCACAGTAAATATCGGGCCATGAGAAATTACTTGAACCAAGGGTCTACCGTCCATAGATATGCAGACCCGAGTGATAGAAATCCTCCCCGAATAGGATAAACCGGGGATAACAACGTCAGGAGAGGGAAGAGTCCCTCCCTGAGAAGAAAATCCAAAAGGCATTAGGACTCGGTACTGAAAAGAAACAAATATTCAAAAGTAAAAAATACATACCTCAGATGAAGAAGTACCCAGGGGCTCAGCTGCAGGAGTGCCCACCGCCGAAATAAGAGAAGATGAGGTGACAATGTCGGAAGACACAACCCTCTACGCATTGTAAATGGTTAAATAAAAGGAAGAATTAAAGAGGAAAATGGCACGACGAAAGTTTTAAAAATAGCAAAGCATACCTGAGAAGAAGGAGAAGTCACAAAAGTGGTCCTGGTGCCGGTAAGGTGCATAGATGAAAGCTGCAGGGAATTGACAGTGTACACGACTAAGATGAAATTGACAGATTAACAAATTACATTAGCTGTTAAAAGAAATAAGGAGATAGCAAACCTCTCTAAAAAGGCCTCGAGAAAAAAGGAGCATGGAGTTCCTCTCCCATTGAAAAGGCGTCAATCGCAGTGGGGGAAGGGGAGAACTACTTGCTTCCGAGGAAATGACCTGTAAAATATGACATGATACTTTCATTAACTAGTAAAATAATGAGGGGGAAGAAAGAAAATCATAGGTATAAAAAAAAAATCTCCAACAAGAAGGAACACTCACAGCAGCAGGGCGCGGGGTCTGGCCATAAGGGAGATGGGTGGGGCTAACTCCCCCAAGAGAGTGGGATGCCTCATCATCACTAGAAGACTCTCTCAAGACTGATAGCAAAGCATAACTGTCAGTAGTGCTTTCGCTATGGAAACCCAGGCCGCCCATATCACCCGAAGAAGAATTATGGTCGTCATAGGAAGGGGTGCTTCCATAATCAACTAGTTCCTCTTCCAATGAAGGGGAGGGAGATAAAGAAACTCTGAGAGAACTGGTTCCTATAAGTAAAGAATGTCGTGATATAGTACCTTCTGTAATGGGAATAGACGCGACCCGCGCCTCCTGAGAAGCAAGGCTCAGTGAGGAGTAACCTTTCTCTTTCACTACTTGGGAGGCCTCCTCCACCCCAAGATCGCCGGTATCGGACTCTTGATCCACTGTAGAGGAAGCAGTCATGCCAGCACCGTTTCCCTTCTTCTTCTTTGCAGCCCGGGTCCTCACAGGAGAAGGGGGAGGAAAAGCGGTAGTAGCTGGAACAAAATTAGATACATCTGTGTCAGGGTGTTTCCTTTTGATCGTAGTAGAGGTGCTCGCTTTCCCTCTACTTTTTGATTGGCTTCTAGACTTCACAGGGGGAAGCTCAGTCGGCGGAGGCTGAAGTGACTCGTCAAGGAGAGGCTTCACCAAAACGGGAATGGCCTGCTCCAAGGGTGGCATGGAAGTGGTACTGAGAAACCAAGGATCTTTCTGCGTCCGCCTGACCAAAAACTGGGCTTTGGTATATTTAATGGGGTTGGTCTCATGAGGGGGCCAACTACACATTCTTGGATAAGTTTAACTTGCCGCTGCCAAAGGAGGAACCAAGATGAAGTAAATGAAGGATGATAATCGCTGGGAGTCACATAGAGACCACCCAAACCACTGATCCTATGGAATAATCCCTGAAGAGTGAAACTAGCACACGCCTCTGAAAACGCCTCAGAATGATCATTGTAGGTGGAAAGAGGAGGGCTGCGAACGCCCTGATCATAGCCAAACTGTCGCCTTGCCTTCTCAGAGTGATAAGATTCAGCACGCGGACCCAACTCGGTCCAAGAAGGGAGGTGGCATGGTAAGAGCATCATCACCACATTAATATGAGTACATGTGGAAACAAACCCCACTGCTGAAGGGCAATAGAAAGTCCCGCCATCGCCAGGGAAAAAAAGCCAGCTCCCCAAGGCGCTTGGTATAAGGCCGAAACTAAAACTCCTCAATATCGTCAATCAACATTCCCAGAGATTTCTTTGGAATTTTCTTATGCCACCGGAGAAGTCTCGCGGCATCGCTATGACAAGCGTGAGCCCCTGAAGTAAAGTGGGGGAAATGCTCAAATAAAAAGGCCATTAAGAGAGCGGCATTTGCATGATTAGCGACATCATACCGACCGTAAGACCTCTCTACATCTATGTGTGCTTGGTCCATCCAGGTGTAAAAAGAACCCAAAGTCAAGGCAGCCATAGGTATCGGCCTGCCGCGAGACAACCGTACAGCTAATCTAAAAATAAGTTCGCGAGGACAATCTTCAGGCTTACCTGGCAGAATGAACCGAGTCAGAAATGTAACAAAGAAAGCGGCTAAATGTGCAGGAGAGTGAAGCTTAGGACCATCCTGGGATCTGGGGGCTGCGCGTGAAGTCTCCCCATTCTGCAACTGCTCAAAATCTCTGAACCAGTATCCTTTCCATTTGGCAAAGGAATGCTTAGAATGACGAGTTATATTTATAGCCACATACTTCGAGCACTCTCCGAGAGCCGACCGTAGCTCCCCCACCATCTCCTGCTCTAAAGAGTCCTCACAGTCATTAGAAAAGACCTGTTGTCCAAATAAAGGAAGAGCGTACAATTCACATACATCTTCTAGGGTGACGATAAATTCGCCCCAGCCTGTGACAAATGTGTGAGACTCCATACTCCACCGAGACAATAAAATATTGAGCGAAGAAATATGCTTAGATATGGTGCAGGACTTCAGGCTACTGACGGCGGTAAAAAGTCCCACCTCCCTAAGAATAGCCACATAATCAGGAACGCTCAGAATGTAATCAACCCAGCTAGCCCACTCCTCCGTGGGACCCCCCGGGGCTTTAGCTTCAACATTGGAATAAGGAAAGTCACTGCGGTCGACTCGGACTCGGAGAACGGAATCCGGAGAAATGGTAGGGAGGTCAGCAGACTCACTTAACCCCACATGAGAACGCTCGAGAACAGCATCAGAAATTTTTTCCCCAAATTCAGAAAGTGAAACCATGAAGTTGTCAGCAGGACCAAAAAAAGGAGCCCGGCGATAAATACCAAAATCCCTCCCTTGGCGAATGTGCATATAGTCCTTCGATGCCTGAGCAGAGGATGATGTAACTGATGAACTACCAAGAGTCATTGGCTCAAGAAAAGAACTCACCCTGTTAGGGACCTCGAATAATGGATCCTGGGAGTTCCTGCCGCAAAAAAAGGAAGTGGAACCCTCGACGCCGCAAGGGGTCGAGACACCCTGGGTCGCGGAACCCGCGACATGAAATGATGTCGAGACACCCCTTGCTTCGGACGAGGGACCCGTAGATGCGATGCCAAACCGTGAGACCCCCGGCCGCTGATGAGAGTCCACCATACTGTCATAGGTCGAGATCCCCATTCCTGAAAAATCCGAAGGCATCGAGACACCACCACCCAAATTAACTTGCAAATCTCCGGAACCCAAGCTCGAGACACCCTGACCCATACCAACTTGGTAATTCTCATGAACCAAAGTCGAGATACCCGGACCCAAACCAGCTTGGAAATTTTCATGAGCCGAGGTCGAGATACCCCGCCCATAGCGACTAGGGCTTTTTGAAAAGTCCAAGGTAACTGGCGAGAGACCCTCTGATGGGGGGTCCACTTGCGAGGAGCCTTTGTCAACAGCCGTCTCGACGAAAAAATTCAAACTCATGCTCGGATTGGACGAGATACCCTTCTTGCCAAACAAAGACCCCCTGGTCGAGATACCCCTAGTGGTTGACGAAGATTCAAGCGAGACACCCCGCGTTTCAAGAAAAATACCACTGGCCGAGATACCCCTAGCGGCCAACAAAGACTCAGACGAAATACCCTTTTCCCCAAGAAAAATATCATTGGCCGAGACACCCCTAGTGGCCAACGAAGATTCGGACGAGACACCCTGCGTTTCAAGCAAAAAATCACTGGCCGAAACACTCCCCGCTGGCAACAAAGGTTTGGTCGAGATACCCCTCACGTCGAAAGAACTCAAAAGAAAAGCCTCACCTACCGTGTGAAATGGCGAGGAACCCTGGAGGGACCTCGACCCAAAATCTGAATCTCCGCTCAACAGAGAGGGCGCAGGCGACACGGACGAAGCCTCGACGCTGGCGATAGAATGGG
This sequence comes from Sambucus nigra, assembly GCA_949130495.1. Lineage (NCBI taxonomy): Eukaryota > Viridiplantae > Streptophyta > Magnoliopsida > Dipsacales > Adoxaceae > Sambucus > Sambucus nigra. Next base: position 270,183 of record CASBWL010000077.1, read on the forward strand.
ACCAAGTATCACCGACGACCGTAATATCAATGGTCGGAGCGGTTGGGAGGGGCAATGAAAGAGACATGGAGCCTAAATTCATGGGTGCTTTGGGGGTGTTTACATTTGAAGAGGTGTTTGTTGGATTATAATCCATTCATGAGATGTTTGAAAAAAAAGCTAAAGCAAAAAGGATGGGAGGCTATGGTGTTTTAAATTCCCTTTCTCTTACTACAAATCCAAAGGGTCTTATGTTTTTTTGAAGAAGATGAAAGAGCCCAAGAAAACGGTCTTATGTTTTTTTACAACAGAATGGGAAAACGTGCAGGAAGGCAAAAAGGTGATGACCTTTTTTTCCCAAATGATGAGATGACAGTTCCCACACTGATGCGTGGATTCTCAAGAATTAAGAAACCTCGGATAAAGGGACACCACACTTAATGATCCTAGGGTCCCTAAAATATATATATATATATATATACATATATACATATATATATACATATATACATATATAATTGTTGAAGTTGAATTTATGGCGTACAAAGTCTTTTTAGTCTACCCAACCAAAAAATCTTTGCACGAGGGGCTAATGTAGAAGGGTGTCTACCAATAAAAAAAAGTAAATAAGATAAAAAGGCTTTTTTTTATTAATGACATTCGAGAGGTGCCCCGCAAGGGCCATCGCATAAGCCCAAGATTGAGAAGTGTCACGGTAAGGGTCACTGCCACTGCAAGGGTCACTGCAGCAATGACATTCGAGAGGTGCCTCACAAGGGTCACTATAGAAGTCCAAGATTGAGAAGTGCCACTGCAAGGGTCAGCGCCACTACAAGGGTCACTGCAGCAATGACATTCGAGAGGTGCCTCGCAAGGGTCACTGCAGAAGTCCAAGATTGAGAAGTGCCACTGCAAGGGTCACTGCGGCAATGACATTCGAGAGGTGCCTCACAAGGGTCACCGCAGAAGTCAAAGATTGAGAAGTGCCACTGCAAGGGTCAACGCCACTGCAAGGGTCACTGCAGCAATGACATTCGAGAGGTGCCTCGCAAGGGTCACCGCAGAAATTCAAGATTGAGAAGTGCCACTGCAAGGGTCCGCGCCACTGCAAGGGTCACTGCAGCAATGACATTCGAGAGGTGCCTCGCAAGGGTCACCGCAGAATTCCAAGATTGAGAAGTACCACTGCAAGGGTCACTGCAGTAATGACATTTGAGAGGTGCCTCGCAAGGGTCACCGCAAAAGTCCAAGATTGAGAAGTGCCATTGCAAGGGTCAACACCATTGCAAGGGTCACTGCAGCAGTGACATTCGAGAGGTGCCTCGCAAGGGTCACCGCAGAAGTCCAAGATTGAGAAGTGCCACTGCAAGGGTCACCGTCACTGCAAGGGTCATTGCAGAAATGTTATCTGAGAAGTGCCACTGCAAGGGTTCCGGCAGAATCTCATATCGATAAGGAACCCACTCAGGGCGGCCAGGATGAGGGAGTAGCTACCACGAGCAACTCCTCATCATGAAACGTCATTCTTTAAAAGAACAATAGTACTAACACTTTGACTTCTTGTACATGTTGCCTAGTTGAGCAAGCAGGGCTCAAGCAGGCCAGTTGGGACCTCCTGGGAGTTTTGGCTTGGCAGCTGAGGGACAAGGTATGTTGAGCAAGCTCAACCACTTAGCACTATGGGATTGAGAGAATACTAGTAGGAAGACCCAGAAGTCACTCAAGACTACACACACTTCACACTTGGTCACAAGTGAAGTGAACAGCCAAAGAGCTGGTTACTCACAAGAAATAAACTCTTTATAAGAAAATGACTTTTCCAGAAGAGGGGGTCCTCAAGGTCCCTCTCAAGAAAAAAACAACATTTTTAGAGGAGAGGGGTCCTTAAGGCCTCATCTCTCAAGATTTGCAAAATTGCACCATAAGTTACCGTTTCAAAAGATAACTACCAAATCTGATATTTTGTCCTCATTAGGGGACATATGTGCTTTTTGACTTTAGTCGGCGCCAGGTGGTGCCTGCAGGAGGGGACAGGCAGGGCTGCCTGCAGGTAGGGTCAAATGGTACACTTCAGACATTGTTCCCCACCAACCCTCTCAATTTTGGCGCCCAAAAATGCCAACTCATCCCTAATGCCTTAGTATAAATAGACCTCTGGGCAAGGTCAAAAGGGGAGACAATAGAAATTGCACTGTTACTCTGCTAAAATATCACCAGACCTACCTAGTATTCTCTCCCTACTCATTCTCTTAGTGCTGAGTGCCTTGTTCCTTCACTCCCCACTGACAGCCATCATTCTCAGGTGTTTATCTTGAGAAAATTACTATTTTTGCTGTGAAAGTTCATCTTCTTATAGGGAGTGAGTTGAAGCTTGAGTTCCATTGTTACCAGAAGAAGAAAGTTTCTTGAGAAGCTGCACCAGGAGACCTTGAAGACCTTGCAGGCAGCGTCCATTGGAGTGGGTCACGCCTCACCCTTTCCAGTAATTCATAGATCGCAGCCTCACTACCCTCATACACTTACCCATCTACAAATTACATGTTTACACATTTCATTCCACAAGACAGTACATCTCACCCTGATCAACATAATTTTTTTTTTCAAACGTCCTAATTGCCATATATGATATATCGATTTTCGTGAAAATATATTTGTTGTTTGAGAAATTTCAACTAAATAAGTCTGGCTTATGGATCCAAGTCAACTATTGTGCTATTGTTTATTGCCTCGATTGTGTCTATTCATATTAGAAATCATACAACTAAAAAATGACACAAGATTATAGGTTCGCTTATTCAAAAAAGTAAAAAAATTATGTTCCAAAGAAATATCTGTTGAAAATTTTCTGAGATGACAGTTTTTCTCTTTTTTAACCTTCTATCTTTTGATTTATTCTCATCATTATTGAGAGATTAGGAAGGCATAAAATACTGCTGCTCCGATTTCGTTATCGTTATCAATTTCATATACCAGTTTTACCTAGGTTGGGTAAAGATTAAAATTGAAATATAATGTTTCCTATAACAGTTATTACTTTTAACTTCTCCGATTTCATAGACGTTATCTTCTTACATCAATTGTTTAACATGTACATGAATTTTATGAATGCACATATTTTATAAATCCTATCACAAGAATTATATAAGTTTGTTTATATTTCTTTAAATTTGTTTTATTTAAATAGATTATCCTTAACTTCTTCCCGACTGTGATAATTAATAAAATGCAGTTCCTCATATGCGACTATTGACTAAGTTGCATCTAAGTGATCATGGTAATTCCATAATATAGGTCTAATTTATGCACCATTTGTGAAGGAATGGTCATAAATCAAAATCCTTCACAAGGGGGGCGAGATTTTGCTATGTGCATTATTTGTTAAGTATGGATTGTTTAAGTTAAACCAAAACACATAACTAATAAAAAAGGAGTAAACTTACTCTAAGATGTCAAAATACTTTGATATGGACTAGGTGGTCTAAGATAACCAAACTTGACAAAGATGACTAAATCGTCCTAGGATGTCGTAATTGATCTAAGATGACTAAAGTAGCCCAAGATTGGTAAATTAACATAATTTAAACTTACTCTAAGATGTCAAAATACTTTGATATGGACTAGGTGGTCTAAGATAACCAAACTTGACAAAGATGACTAAATCGTCCTAGGATGTCGTAATTGATCTAAGATGACTAAAGTAGCCCAAGATTGGTAAATTAACATAATTTGTCTAAGACAACCAAATTAGACTTAGATAGTTAAGTAGCTCTAATATGAATTAAAATTTGTAAAAAAATCTAAGCTTACCAGTTGAATCGGTTTATCACGATCAAATTAGTGTATGACATTTAAATTGGCCTAATATGGCCTAAATGGTGAAAGATGAACATATTAGCTTTAGCTAGCTATAGTAGTCTAAGAAGATCAAATTATATTGAGATGACTAAATCGACTTAAGATCAATAAAGTAGCCCATCACAGTTCAATGAACCATACGTATCTGTTTAAGAATGTGAGATTTAAGTACATATATTATCACATTCTTAAAACTTTATTTCCATTTTAAAGAATGTGATAACATTATATGACATAACATGTTCAAAAATACACATTTTCTCCTGTTTAGTACTGTTAACAATATAAAAAACATGTCTGAAATTCCAATTATAATAGAATGCATCGTATGTAATAAACAAGAAATAGTTTGATGAAATTGAATTCTATTGTTGCATGTTCTATGCTGCAGTGATTTTGTTTGGAGCATAGTGTTTCTGGCACTGGATTGTCATTCAGAAGAATGTATTTTTCATTCCCCTCAACAAAATATTAGTTTAAGGTATATAACTCAGGGTAAGATTATTAAATTACATTACGATGACTAAATAGACGTATGATCAATGCTGTTTAATTTGGCCTAAGATGGCCTAAACGACCTAATTTGAACATATTAGCTTAAGCTAACTAAATCAAGGTAAGATTATTAAATTACATTAATACGACTACATCCTCTTAAGATCAATAAATTAGCCTATAGCCTATCAATTACCTGCTCAGTCTGTCTATTTTTATTTTGTTAAAAAATATTCTTATTTTCTATCCTTCTAATGGGGGTCAATTCATATTTCACTTGAGATTTGCACATGACGTACTGATATTCATTAATGGTTATCATAGAATTTGTAACAACACTATGAAGTTTTGTAGGAGTTATGAAGAAGCATGAAATATGTTGATCAAAATAACCAAAATCTCATTCATGGTGGATAAAAAGTTGGACATGTTAAAATTTTACGCATCGATACTGATTCGTTCCTAAGTCATTATAAAAATAATGATTTCATCCTGTTTAAGAATGTTTGATATCATTACTTTTACAAGGGCACCTACTTAATATAAACATTTATTATCCTTTCATATCATGTATATCCTATACGTTATTACATCCACTCTTTACCATTTGCAAGTATTTCATTTAGTTTTGAATTCGTTGGTTATAGGCCGCTTTCACTGCCAAATATATGTCTACAAAATTGAGCAATGCAGCTCATATTCCAGTGAATTGCATAAGCAAAAAATATTTAATTTCCTCCCATTCTCTAGCCTAACGTTTAAATGATATGGTTCACTTTCAATATTGCCAGTTTATTAATTTGGGTAAAACAAATGAGCCAAGAATCTCCTATTAAGGTAACAAATAGTAAATTATCAATTTCTACATTACACATAAAAGATTTTTTTTTCTAACTGATGAATTCTTATACAGACCTCTGTTACAAAGTGCACTCACAAATATTTTGCATTACTTAACATAAAGTGCACTGTTATAAACAAAACTGCTGAATAAATAGCACTATTCAATATTTTGCATTACAAACTTAATACAAATATAAATAGCTCTTTTATAAAGCACCTGCTGAATTCGTTACAGACCAAACTTTTCTAACTTCGGCATACATTACAGACCATAAACAACTTATTGTTAACTATTGAATTCATTACAGCCCAAAGTTTTCTAATTGCTTTACAAATAAAAACAAGAAAGTTATGACTAAAGTCATGGAGACGCGTTACTACAAGCTTTACTATTTATATGTCTACTCTTTATAGATATGGATTTTTTTAGGATAGCTCAGGTGTGTTTTCTTGATTGTTGACCTTGAATTCTCCTTGATCTGAGCTTTTTAGATTTTTTTATTTTGCTGGTTGTGATGGGTTGAAGTTTGGCCCTTCAATCCTATTTGAATGCAATCTTGGTTGTGTCATTTTTTGGTATAATGGTCTATAGATGGTTGTATCAGCTCCTGAATGTGTTTATGCTGGTCTGCTGTATCTCTTGGTGTCTGTGTTGAATTCTTTGTTGGTTTTTGTGGTTCTCTAATTCCTGAATTCTTTAAATTTCATACGTACAAATTTATTTTTGCATTTACTGTCTATTACAAATAGAAAGCTGAAAGCTGAACTGTGTCTGTATTCTCTGCTTGCCATATTAGGCTATTGGTTGGTGTCCCAGGTGTTGTTTGTTCAATATTTTTTCTTTGTTCTTGATATGTTTTGAGTAAATCTCAATTGTTGATGGCAGATTTGAAGTTTTTACTAATTGCAGATATATAGTCATATGATATCGTTTGTTGAATCTTTTTTTTCTTAAAGGCAAGGGTAAATAAATGTATCTCAGAAAGTTCAATTCACACAGTTTTTAGGCTGGTGCATTTGAAAAAAAAATATATGGTGCATCTTGATGGAAATCATTTTCCTGTACAGTCCAGTACAACATAACATCTGAGAATGTTGCTCGCTTCCGCTGGTATTCTTGGAGTAGGTCTCCTGGGTTGGCCTTCGGTGTCCAAACGTAATTGATCACTCCTTCACAGCTTTAAGAGCAAGATGCACCAAATAAGTTATTTATGAATATTTTACTGGAAAACAGTAGGCCTTGAATGGATCCAACCAACCATCAATAGCCAATCAATAAAGCCCTGACCCTAATCAAATCAAAGGATTATGGACTTTCATGGACTCCTAGGTTCATGAAAATCTATCCTTTCCCATAAACTCAAAGGTCGAGAGAACATTTCCACCGCCATGACTTTCTCTGCTTTCTGGACTGTGATTCAGAATCAACAAAATCATATTTTTCATCTTCCAGACACCCACAGTGACTGGTCTAATTCCATATTCACCATCCTCCACTCCCAATATGACTTTTATATCAAACACGCGAAGCAGTATGGATGCTGATTCCGTCAAGGGGATAGGTTAATGGGTTCCAAGTGTGAATGCTGTGGGGGTTGAACATAACTAGAGGAATTCAGTCTTCTCAGAAGCAACAAAACATCAGATATTTCTATGGCAATTGGAAGAGGAGAGGCTTCATTTAATTATTATACAAAATGAAATTTCAATTATACAAAATGAAATTTAATTATTAATTTATTAGTCATTATACAAAATGTATATATATTGTGGGTCATAGTTAAAAATAATAGTGTCCCACACCAACTGGGTTTGCGTTATGATTGGTTCAAAACATACATCATATTTATCATATAAAAACAGGGGAACTAAACAACCAAATTTAGTTTGGCAAAGAATGGACTCTTAATAGCAAAACCTATGATATATTGCCTTTTATTCAATATAGGAAGCAAATGAATAGAAGATCAAAAGATTAATTGAAAATGATCCATTTTTTTTTCTTTTTTTTGAGATAACTCTCATCTTATCTTACTTGGAACCTTAGAGAATAATAAGCAATGTATACAAAAATAAATGATAATGAAAAAAGTAAGGACATAATTTTTTTGCTTATTTGCTGCTTTTAGATCAAATTGGATCCACAGACAGGTTCTTAAATTTGTGAGTTTGCCCCAAGGGGCTGGCTGCCTTCACCACTTGGTGAACGGGTATGAAGAAATGATGCGCATGAACCTGCTCGGTTCTTTTCCAAGTCATTTCAGCTTCATAATGATCATGGGCAGGCAGACTGCTATTGTGTGATACAATGTATATTTCCTCCTGCCAAAACAATCTCCTCGCACCCTCAATTCTTACCACTTGATGATGTGGAAAGGCCCGAGACAGGACCCGAACGGCTTCATTGTCCCATTTTTAGTCCCCAAATTGTGGGGCGATGATACTTCCAGTGGTGATGTATAAATTCACATAGGAAGCAGCAAGCCTTGTACCCGCAAGTTTTCGCTTACCCCCATCAGCCTGAAGTATTCCAATAGCCTCGTCATCTGTCATATATAGTGGCCCAGGTACGTGGAGTTTAATTATTTCAAATTTTCTACCATTTGCATCTGTAGAATTGGTGAGAACAGAAAAGGCTTCGACAGATCGTTCATACTGAGGGTCTGATTCATCATCAGTCCAGGACAATAAAACTACACCAGGCTTCACAAAACAGCACTTGTTGTCAACATGACCATCAATGTCATCGTCACCAAATTATCCACGAGGTAACCAGATAACCTTCTTGACTCCCAGATATGCTTTAAGTTCATCCTCTATTTGTTCTTTACTCAAATGAGGGTTCCTGTTTTTATTCAAAAGACACTCTTCGGTGGTGAGGCAAGTCCCTTCTCCATCTACATGAATGCTTCCACCTTCAAGAACTATAGATTGTGGAAATCTAGGAATCCTTTCGATTACCAGAATCTTTCTCGCTATAAGGAGGTCAAGACACCAATCATTATAGCAACCTTGATTGATGCCACCCCAACAATTGAAATTCCAATCAATTCCAGCAACCTTGTGTTCCAACATATGTAAATTTGATTTGCTCTTGCTCACAACAAATGTTGGCCCAGTGTCACAAAGCCACGAATCATTCATGCTCATCTCTACAACCCTGATATTCTGTGGTAACTGACTGCGTGCCTTGGCCTACTCTGCAGCACTAGCACAGACAGTGACAGGATCAACTTTTGAGATTGCCAATGCTACCCTCGCAAATACACATTGAGCGTGCACAGCATTATCACGCCAGTTATCAGAACGCTCCGGCCAACCCATCCAACATTGCGAGTGAGGTTCCCACTCTGCAGGCATGTGGTATCCATGGAAAGACGGCGTCCCCACTAAATCCATCTGCAAAACCAAAATTGATGGCGCTCCTTTGTTAACGAAACTCAAGTCCTCTTCCCTGCCATTCTCGTATTCTGACGTAATAAGGATTCCACTGCAGTGGGGCATGAACATGGTGTGTCCCACGTATATTCTATTATCGAAAATGATCCATTTAATCTGATACCCAACACTACAAATTAATTAATACTAATAGGAGAACAATCAAATCATATACTTGCACAGACACACATGATGAGCCACCCCAAAATTTATTATTAAATACCAAAACCAATTTCCAAGCAATTGGCATAGATTTAGGAATACTTAAATGAGCATCACCTAGGGACATTTCATACAAAATAAACCCATAATGATGCTCACTAAAGTACTATTCAATCAGAAAAACAAACACACAATACACATTATAACAAAATGAATGTTTCACAATGATTTACATAAGAAGAGAAAAAAGCTAGAAATTTTGAATGAGAAACCTGTTGCAGTAATGAGTTGTCTTCCAAAGAGAGTCCACACACCAACAATACCATTCTCAATTTTTGAAAGAGCGTCCACCGCCTAGAAACTCAAAAGTATAAAAATAGAATTATGATTTTTATATCAAAGACACATTACTAAGACAAAATAGAATTTGAACCCTAACAGTATAAACCCAAAAATACAAAGACAAATTAAATGTATATCAAAATTAGGACTTACAATATCCAAAAACCCAACTACGGATTTTAAATATCACGATCAAATCAAATTTTGATTATAAGGGCATTTCACACTATTTGTGGTGCTAATATTTTGACCAAAACCCAAAAAACAAGTAAATACTGTACAAATATAGAGATACTCAGTATTTCAAAACCTTTGATACCTAGATTTGGAATCCTTAATTTGGAACTATAAAAATCCAAATAAATCCACCATTAAACAACACTTAAAACCAAACTTAATATGTTCCCTGATCTGAAATTTCGAAACACTTCATCATAATTTTAAAACAATTAAAATTGCAAAGACCCAAATGAATAGGTGTGAGATACCCTTAACCTAAATTTAGAATCTGGAACTGTAAAAATTCAAATACTCTCTTCAAACCAGTAAAAAATATTTAAAACAGAATTTAATATGTACCCAGGCCTGAAATTTCGAAACACTTAGAACCATAATTTTGAAACCATTAAAATTTTAAAGAGAGAAAGATAGATAGATAGATAGATAGATAGAGAGAGAGAGAGAGAGAGAGAGAGAGATAGAGAGAGAAGAACCTTGGGTTTAAAGAGATTAGCATCAGAAACTTGGGTTTTGTGGTCGTAACTCATATCGGCAGAGAGAGAGAGAAGGACCGAGATGAATATGATTTTATGTGTTGAATTCTTGAAAAATAAAATTGATGGGAGGAAGAGATAAAGTCGGTGGGAAGATGAATTGAGAGAGAGAGATGTGTATATTAATATTTGGAAGAGAAAGAGACAAAAAGAAAAGGAAAAGACACGGATGGGAACATGTAAAAATAAGAATTAAATATGATGATGGGACGTCTAAAGATGACAGGCTGATCATTTCTGGCTTAAGTCTACAGCGAAGGAGAATTCAAACGTTGTTTAGCGTTTTAGAATATGTAAAGGATTAGAATTAAAAAAAGAGAAGGATATAAATAAAAATAAATGTAGGGGAAGAGATAAGAAAAGAAGAGGAAAAGGTTTACTTTTAGGCAATCACACTTATATATCTCATTCCACTACCCTCTTGTCTTCCCATTCACCCCCTTCATTTCCATTTTATCTTCTCACCCTTAAACGACCCCTCTTCCCCTTCCCCTTCTCTTAAGGTAATTTTTGCTTATAAAAACAAAATATTTAAGTTTCAAATCCCATTATCACATGTAAACATTTTTGTTTGAACTCCAAGTTGAGAAAGAAATGGACGGCACTGAAGGTGCATTGAAGAACTCTTTCATGGCCCACACGCTGGATGTCAAAGACACTCATGATGAATTTTTGGACGACTTTTGGACTGGTAATGCTGAAACCGGGATTGTTTCAATTGATGACATATTCGCAGACAATTTTTTTGATTTCTCTAACGACGGACTAGCGGAAGAAGAAGAAGAAAAATAAAACCAACAAAAGGAATTCAACAATGCCAATTCTGGTTATGGGAGTGAACTTTGCATCCCGGTAAGAAACCATTATATATGTTCTATTTTTTTTTTTTGTGTAAGGAAGAAAAATGGATTGTTTTGACAGATGGATGACTTAGCGGACATTGAATGGTTGTCTAATTTTGTGGATGATTCATTTTTTGGGTACCCTTTAGCATTCCCATTAAGGAAAATATCTGAAACCCCACGAGTTTCAAAGGAGGCGTGTTTTATGACTAAGTTTCGGACCAAAGCTAGAAGCAAACGAGCAAGAACATGCGGTCGGGTTTGGTCACTGGGGTCACTTTCGTTTACTGATTCATCTTCTTGTAAGCAGAAGAAGAAAGGGGAGATAGAAACCATTCAGCCACGGCGGTGCACACATTGCCAAGTACATGAGACTCCACAGTGGAGAACGGGTCCTCTTGGGCCCAAAACATTGTGTAACGCATGTGGGGTTCGGTTCATCAGATCGGGTCGGCTCTTACCCGAATACAGACCCGCTTGTAGCCCCACTTTTTCAAGTGAGGTTCATTCAAACAACCACAGGAAAGTTTTGGAGATGAGAAAGAAAAAGAAGGTTGAGATTGGGTTAGCTCCCCGGTCATGAGTTTTTGAAGGTTTTGGGTTAATTTAGTTTGGTAATGTCACAATGTCCACAACATACATGTCAGTTTGGCCACTGAGCGTCCTCCCCGTACCTCCTCTTACTGAATTGCATTTTATGTAATGGAACCTTGCTTTATTTTTATTCGGAACTAAAAAATAAAAAGGGATGATTTTGTCCTTGAATGGATTTTTCATGTAATGTTTTACCCCGCTTTTTCTTACTTTTGTGTTTATTCCACTTTTAAATTTTGTTTCGTATTAAACCCGAGATTTGGCTTTGGGAGTTAATCCAGGTGATGGCATAGATTTACAAGATGTGTAGATGAGCGTCAGGAGTTTTTGGTTGTGTTATTGTTTGGCCATTATGATTTTCGACTTGGAACAGGTGGGTGATAATACAACTAATTGGTGTTAATGTACACAACATGTTTGAAAGACCCATCTTCCACTTTTATGATGTATGGATATGGTGATAGTTCTTAATATTTTTAAATTTTGATTTGAAATAGTATTTAATTTTACTTTTCAACCTGTTTGAAAGAATGTTTGTGGATATGACTAATGAAAGATAGGTTTCTTTAAGAAGCATAGGAATATGTAAATGTTTTTTTAGGTTTTATTAAAAAATTATTTTTAGCAAGAAAAAAAAAGGTTAAATAGTGTAAAAAAAGTTACTAAAATTTAATATTTCTAGTTCTTAATATTTTTAAAGTTTAATTTGAAATAGTATTCAATTTTACTTTTCAACCTGTTTGAAAGAATGTTTGTGGATATGGCTAATGAAATATAGGTTTCTTTAAGAAGCATAGAAATATGTAAATCTCTTTTAGGTTTTCTTTAAAAAAATGTTTTTAGAAAGAAAAAACATTAACTCAAGTAAAAAAAAGCTACTAAAAAAATACTTTTTATTTACATTATCTACGATTTTTACTAAAAGAAGTTACTAAAAATAGTTTTTATTTACAGTTTTAGGAAAACAATTTTTATTTGCAGCTTTAGAAAACTAAGTAACTAAAAAAAGAGTTTTTATTCTAAAAAAATTATTTTTTTTAGAGTTTTAGAAAAACAGGTCTTATTTAGAAAAAAAAAAGTTATTAAAAAAAGTTTTAAAAAAAATTGAGGAAAAAACAGTAAAAAAAAGTTTTTCGGCGAATATTTTAAATCACGTAAATAAAAACTATATTTAAATTCATAAATCTGATTTTTCTTTTTATGTATATTTAATTTTCTTTCAAATGTAATCTTTTACTTCAATCTTTTTAGATTTAAGAATAATAATCAATGAACATATAAATGTTTAATGTCAATTTTACGTTTTAAGCATATATTCATCCAACTGGTTCTAAGTGGAGAGGAAAATCAGTTTGGAAAGGATTTGAAATTTCGCTTGCCAAAAGAATCTTTTTTTAATTTTAATTTTTTTAGTTTAACTCTCAGGACAACTTTTTTTTTGAAGTTTGATTCAGTATGGAATGATCATTTTGATTGTTTAAAGATAGATTTGATATTGACATAATTTTTAATTGTGAGATTTTATCCCTTTTTGTGGAAGTTGTTTTATCTTTTCTTGTGATATTTCATTTTTTTTATGAAATTTATAAAATTTTGATGTCCCAATTTCAAGTCAATTGTTGTTGAATACTATTTTAACTCAAACATCAGATCAGCGCCACCGATAGCTTCGCCCACGCATCGCGCGGGTTTAATCCTAGTTTTAATATATAACTGCTAGAAGATAAGCTTTAAAGCATGACAATATACATTGAATTCGGTTTATTTATACGTAATCAAAAGAAGGAATTGACTTTAGAAATTTAAGGGCCTTCAAACTAGCTCTTCGAACCAAAAAGATATGGAGATTAATTAATTTTTTTTTTTATAACTCTGAACATTCACACAAACGAATTATTTGGACTCCCTCATGCGAGCTAAATAGGAAGACGTTGTTTTAGAGTCATTCATCCTAATACACGCCACTCTTAATATCAGGTATCGTCAAAAGAGCCCACGCTTTACTGCTAAATCAACCAGGGTGGATAAAAGATATGGAGATTAATGAACCTAGTCACATGTGGAAAAAAACTCTTAAATCTATTTACGTTTCTAATAACTCTTTTTTTTAACTCATATTACAATCCTTGTATGGGTGACATGGTATGTATCACAAATCAATAGATTTCTTTATATTATTATAAAATGGGAAAAAATGAGTTAAAATATAGAAAAGTTACATTTTAAAATTTATGTATGCATGTTGAATTCAATATTCTCTCGCATAAATAGAAATATTAATTCTTGACTGACTTATGAGTACAACACAGTGACGTGTTACCCCCGCATTAGGCTGTGTCTGGATCCACTACTGTTGGACCAGACACGTGTCAATACAAGTGCAACACGTTATAGTATCGCATAAAATGTGTTAAAACCATGAGTCGGCGTAGAAGGACTCGAATAAAAATTTGTTAATAGATTAGATAGTGCACATGTGTAGGGCACATGTAGCATTAGCTTTAAGCAAAGTTGACTAAAAATTTGATATATTGAAGTAATTTAAAAAATGTGGATCAATTAGATTACTTAAGATAACAATCTTCACAGGTTTCATAGAGTAATTAAAATTAGGGAACTTTATATGGCACGCCATATGTACCGCCCACCGACCGCATCAGCCTTTTTTTTTTAGTTTCTTCTCTCTCTCTCTCTCTCTCTCTCTATATATATATATATATATATATATATATATATATATATATATATATATATATATATATATATGTTTTTCTATTAATATAAAAAAATATTAAAGTAAACTATTTTTGATTAAAACTAAAATAAAAAAGTTTTTCTATTAATATTTTATTAGCATGATATCGCGATTGATTAGTTCCGCTGGCGCGGACGCACATTTTAGGACCCACATCATTTATTGAATATGGGTCCGCGCCAGTGACACTAATTAATCGCGATATATTTTTTCAATAAAATATCGCGATTAATTAGTGTCGCTGGAGAGGACTCACATTTCAGGAGCCAAATCATTTGTTGAATGAGGGTCCGCGCCAGTGGCACTAATTAATTGCGATATTTTTTCAATAAACATAATTATTTTTTATTTATGACAAAAATATTTTTTTAATTTTAATTTTAATAAAAAATTATTTAATTTAATGTGTTAGATTCGCGATTGATTAGTGTCGCTGACGCGGACCCACATTCGACAAATAATGTGGGTTCGAAAATGTAAGTCCGTGTCAGCGGTACTAATCAAACGCGATATGATGTCAATAAACATAATTAGTTTTTATTTTTATTTTTATTTTTATTTTTATTTTTATTTTTATTTTTAATAAAAAAAAGGTTTACTTTCAATAAATAAATAAATAAAACTATTTTTTTATATTAATTGGAAAAATGTTTTTATATGAAAAACTGTTTTATATCAATTGTTAAAAAAAATGATAATGCGATCGCTGGGCGGTTCATGTAGAAATGCTCTTAAAATTATTTTTTCCCCTCTTTTTTGTCCTAGTTTTTTTTTTATAAAAAAAACACTATTTTTGTCTTGTTTTTTGTCTATTAATAAAACAAAAAAACTATCTTTGTTCTTTTTTCATCCTAGTTTCTTTCTATTAAAAAAAATATATATTTTATTGTTATTTTTTGTCCAAGTTTTTTATTTACTAAAAAATGGGTATTTTAATAAATAAAAATAGGGCCAATAAAAGAACAAAAAATTACTTTTTAATAAATAAAATAGGGACGTAATTATAACAAAAATATTTTATAAGCTTTAGTAAAATAAATAGGAACAAAAATATAACCAAAAAATAATTTTGTTTGTTTCTTTTCAGAGATAAAAATAGGGGTGGAAGAAACAAGAAATTTTATTTTTATTTTTTATTAAATAAATTAGGATGAAAAATTAAACTAATTTTTTTTAAAAATAAATTAAAAAGAGACAGAAAAGAAAGAAGAAAATAAACAGTTTCTTATTAAACAAAAAAAATATCTTTTAAAAATATTTTAATGAAATATATAATTTTATTATTATATTAAGTTAATAAAGTGTCTTAAATAAATTAAGAAAATAATAAATAGATTGAGTTTTCAATAATGTACAATGAGAATAGTTTGAATTTTCGTACAAAAGATAACGATTTACCAAGTCAAACTACATTTTTTTCATCTAGTGAAAAATTGTAAAAGAATACAATATATTGGGTAAAGTCCAATTATCACAACTAAATAGGTGGCAAGTCAAAATGCCTCCAAATTTTTTAGTAAAAAAAATACACAAATAAATTAATAAAAATAGATTATTTAATATCAAAATTATTTTTTCAATTAAAGAAATTGGAAGGAAATATATAATTAGAAAAGAATACATATTTATGAACTGAATTGTCATACCAAATACAAACCGCATCTTGGGCTGTCAATCATTGTTAATACCCATTTTCCCACAAAATGTGAAGAAGTCCAATTCCACTGTCACTAATTTTCTCAAACTATTTTTTTAATAATTTATGAGCAAACTTTATTTATAACATTACATGGCTCCGACCATCATACAAATTATTTGTGGAAAATTGCATATCTAATTTCATTGCTAGCGTCAATTATTTTGGTGAGGAGTCCTAAATATATTTTAGTTTTTAATAATAATTTGTAAAAATTATTATTAATACTAAATATGTCATGTTCAAAGTTTCTAAACAAAGACATGTTGAATTATTTCTTTAAAAACATACGTTTTTTATTTTAGTTCAAATACAACCTTAACTATGTAGATTCCAAAAGGTTGCCTCACGTGAATTGTCCGTGTCGAACACGGTGAGACATTAGTAGAGGTGGTAACTCGCGTTTATAGGTCATGTTTTGACTTAACACGACATGACAAGCACTATTTAGACATGAACACCACACAATAAAATTTCATATTTGTTTTACCTAAACACAAACACGTCTTTTAAAACAAATCACGAATAATGTTATTTACACTCAATTAAACACGATAACACATTAATATACATGTAAAAACTCGAAAAACACGACACTCTACGATAACATAATTAATAATTTTCATACACCACGACATAACTTTCGTGTCTGATCGACTACGACTTACCCATTAATTTCATGTTATCTCTAAAATTGTCACTCCTAAGTACAACATCTACAATACTTGTTAGATAATACACCACATGGCGTGTTACTAATGTTTGTCATTCAAATTTTAACACGAGACGCGAATTATTATACATTATATATATATATGATTTTCCATTCCCACTCTACTACCCGATTCTCCATTCCCACTCTACTATCCTCAAACAGTGCACCACAAGTTCTTATGTTAATAAAAACCTTCATTTTAATGTTATGCATCGAGATTTTTATATGCATTCCTTCTTTTTAAGCTATATATAGCGTATGCCCATGCCTGAAGGCACGAAGAAAATTGTCCAAAGTCTGTAATGGCAAATTGTCGAAAAAATTTCAAAGTTCGTAATCGCGAAACAACAAAAATATCGTTCCCCAACAAAACAAAACAAAGTGTAATTTTAAAAAAATTGGTCATAATCTCCCTTGTTTATAGGACTATCTACCCTGCTTAACAAATAACAAATTGTCCAACACCATTCAAATAATCTAAATTCATCAAACAAACTCACATATAACATGAAATATATTATATTCATCAACTGAATCCACATTGCCTCTAATAAACAAAGTGTCCATTTAAAAAAATTTGGACATAGTCTCCTTTGTTTATTGGACTAACCACCCTCTTAAGGGATAACAACAAATTTAACAATATTAAATGATCTCAAATTCATCTGACAAATAATGCAACGAAACTTGTGGAGAATTCTCTAGACGACGACTTGTGGAGAGTTTTTAGTATGCCACATCCTTCAATCATCCTCGCTGAATGAGTATGCCACAACCTTCAAAGCTTTAGAGATTCTCGAGACGACAACTTGTGGAGAATTTTGACCGAGAATAACTGTATATGTAAGCAATATAGAAAAATTATGTCAAAATTCTAAAAAATGTGAGAAATAAAATATCCAATATCATATCTAAAGAATACAAAAGACCATACATTTCATCCGCATGAGTTTGTCTATCGAGACCCTAAAACATATGTCGTTCCGAATCTTGGCCATATGAGTCATATGTCAACAAATATACATATTCACAAAGTGTTAATACATATTCACAAAGTATTTCAAACTAAAGTGGAGTGTGTGAGAGTGACATAAGTCAACAACATGTGTCGATAACAGTATCAGCAGCAAGTGTGGATAACAGTAGCATAATCATGTGAGAGTGACATATTTCAAACTAAGGTGGAGTGTGTGAAAGTGAAGAAAGAACAGAACATAGAAATATGAAAGAGTTATAAAGATTGGAAACTTAGAACATATAAAACAAACAAAGGTATTTGCACAATTTCATAATTAAAAGTGCTTCAAAATTAAACGGATATGAGATATTCCACATTTAGTTAGCACCTTTAGGAAATATTCCCTTCTTTAAAGCACCGTTTATGTACCCATTCTCCAAGGAAGGAAAATGATTAATACATTTTGTGAAAGTTTATACGTAATTGTTATCTTTGTTTCTGGTGCTATTGATATGTCACACCGTATGTCATACAAATAGATGCCAGGATGCAACCAATCATACAATTTATACAATAAATATCAATGTAGATATTTGAAAATATATATAGCGTGTATCAATATGTGAATGGATGATCAAATAACACACCGTATATTCAAGATTGGAGAAGGGACACTCCACCTCACGCAAAACAAAAGGGCGTCCATTAATATAAACCACCTGTTTCAGAAATAAAGAAGAAAATAATAAACAAACTGCAAAGCTTGAGAATAACATTTTCCATAGGATCTATAATGCCATCGAGTTACCAAATTCCAAACAAAATGTTGGCTGTCAACAAAATGTGTGAAACTGCAGTGTTGATTGCACCAATACAGATACCGGGAAGGTTAGATTAAATACATACCTTGCCTTCCCTCAAACTCGAAGCAATGATGTAAGAGTTAATAGCCCGAACTTTTACCATTTCGCCAAGCATTAGTAAAATTAATATTGCAAATAAAATGCCCACATAAATGCAGATGCACATGTGCATTGCATATATGCATATAATTGTAACGGTCCAAGCGACTAATGCTACCGACTACAGAAAATACAAACAAAAGAGAAAGAAAAAAAATTTCAACCAAAAGAGCCATGCAACTATTCAAGTAACCAAGGGAAAAAATCATATTAGAACCCAAGAAATTTGAAAAACATGTGGAGATTTATGTGAAGACGTACCTATCGTTGCAAGGACCTTAAAGAAGATAAAAGTGAAAACATTTCCTTTGAAATAGAGCCTTAAATCTTCTGAAGTTGCCATTACAGTCAAAAGCACCACAAACTATGTCCTGGATTCAAGGGCCAACATCAAGAGCGAATAACATAGCAGTACCTTCATTGTTCAGTATTTAGCCAAAAAAGAGCAGTGGCATATGTGTCGTAAACTGCCAGGAAATTAAGAAGTGGCCGGTTTCTATAGGGGGGAATTTTGCGTGTCCAAACTGGATGGCATTTTCTTGTTAATTCTCTTTTAATAGTAAAGTATAGATAGTTTTCTCTTGAAAAAAAATAGTTGGACTAGTTAGTATAATTAAGGCAATTAGTATAATTAAGGCAGTTAGTATGTTAAACAAAAATGTTATATAGGAAACTGTCTAGTTAGTATATTAAAGGTTGTTGGTTTTTTATGCATATTTTATCAATGGTGAATAACACAACTAACAACATGCTTACAGTTGATAACGCAACACTGTATAGGCTTGATTACAGTTGAATACGGACACTATATAGGCCTGCGTACAATTGAGTGAACAATGTATAGGCCTGCGTACAGTTGATTACGGACAATATAGGCATGCGTACAATTGAGTCAATTTCAAATAAACCACATAATGCTTAGATTTCAACCCATCTAACGGCTGCTTCCAATTGAGATTGAAGTTTCTCCAAGTCCAGCTCTTTGGAATAAAGTATTTGCCTTGAGCTCTACCGTATTATGTCCTGTGCAAGAAAATGAAACATCAAAACCCCAGTTGGAATGAAAAAACAATATAATTGAGTACAGTCTCGACATACCATAAAAATGTAATCTTTAAAAGCCTTTCATCTCCACATTTGGCGTACACATACACACCTATATATTCTAAGGAGTTCAACTAAAGCTAAATGCACATTCGGCACACACATACTAAAGATAAATGCATTATCTCTAGATCATGTAAATTCATACTTTCTAGTACAACTCTGAGATCAAGAACACCAACCGGGAACATCTAATGCATACATGAATTTTTTCACATTTGATAGTTAAACATTCGGTGCTAACAAAAGACATTAAAATTAGAAAGAAAAAACTAAAACTAGACTCATAGGTCTAATTTAGAAAGAAAAAACAAAAGACTATTGCATTTCAAAATTAGAAAGCAAAAACAAAACATAAAAATCTTCTATGACATGGCATGTGGTGCTAACAAAAGACTCTTGCGTCGCACATCCTAATTGACAACATAAGTGAATCATTGTTGCATGCAAATTTGAGTACAAATGCTATTGAAAACTATTAGTAGTAAAATCAAACACAAAATCAAATGATATAAAGGGGGTCAAATGAGATGAAGTGTGTTTGATTTTTTTCTTCACACATCATTTTACTACTTATTTACTTCCATCCTTCACAACTTGACTTCAACTTCGAAACTTGAATTAACAACACTCACGTTCCAATAAGAACAAAACAACTGTTAAAGGAACATAAGACAACATATGACTGGCATCTAGAAATTTTGAGTAAATAAATTTGAAAGTAACACCAAAATATTCAAGTAAATAAAGCAAAAAAAAAACACGTTCCTATGAACTCCAGTTTGCATAAAAAGAGTTTAGGCCCAAAACCAAATAGTGACAGATTTAGAACCCAGAAAAGCATTAAATTTAAACAAAAAAATAGATCGAATAAAGAGAGAGGGAGAGAGGGTAGAGAACTGATATTGTACCTGTGTTAGGAGCTGGTCTACAACATAATACTGTAATTGATACCTAAGAATGGAATTTGATGATTGGTGTAGGAACTGATATTGTACCTGTTTAGGAGCTGGTCTCACAATGCGAAAACAACCCAAACTGTAATTGATACCTAAGAATTGATGTAATTGAATTTCTTGTCTTACCCTTATTGTTTTTCAACAGCAATTAAACATCACTTCCTCATATGTTGGCCTCTTGTAGTCCACGGCCTGTTCAATTACTTCTTCCGAGTTTGCCCATTTCCACTAAGAGAATTATGGGTCTACTTTGCAACTTTCTAAGTTGATCTCGCTTTCATATTTCGTAAATCTCATGAGGAACCACTTCTGTGCGTGTCCATGCCATTCACCACCCCACGGGCGATTCACTTTGGCTTTCACAGTAGGTGGGAAGTCGTAAGTCAGCCACCTCAGAACCTTGGCTATTATTTCAGTTGACACTATTCCAGTTTCCTCTTGCAATTCCATTATTGCTACAAATTTTGGCTCTTCACCATCTTCAATTCCCCCTGAGGCATTTGCCATGCTCCTGGAACGTTCAATCTAGAAGCCACAAAGACCTAATTATCAAAGTTAATGAGATAAACTTCGAAGTTGGGGCGGTAGCTAGAGGGAAGACCATCCCCTCGCTTTTTCAGCTATCAGAACAACCTCACAGGTGAAAAGTCAGAACTCTTGCCCCCATAGTTTCTTTATTTATATCTAAGTTGGCATCATATGAAGATAAATTAGATAAACATATGCCTCCAATTTCTCCTGGAGGAGGCAGAGGCAAAACTTCCTCTTGGTTAATCGCACACTGGGACCCAAATGTATCATCATTCAAGCATGTGAGTAAGTGACTCGGCGGGAAATTATCATCAGTACTACCACCAAACTACTTAAGCTTCATCTTGTCAAAGTTTCCACTATTCATTTGATTGTCCATAGACGAAGATTTTGTTTCTCCAAGACTAATTTCTATGGGCATGCCAGATACATTAGGCTTTTCATCACTTGTAATCTGTGAAAAAATTCAAATGAGCATAAATAGTTGAAATTTGAAGAAAAAGAAGAAGAAGACTAAGAAAAGAACTCATATAATCCGAACAAATCTGGAAATAATGCTGATAATGTATCCATTATATGTGAAAAACGCTATTGAATAAAGTTTTCTATCAAATTACATGTAATAAAAGTTATGAAGGATATAACATTTTATCACTTGTGGCAGCATCTTCACCATGTAACCTATTACAATAAGTCATGAAGGATATAGTTTTTGTTCAATTACACTATAAATTTTGCTAACAATTCGTCCTATCTGCTGACATGGAGAGAGAAACCATTACCAAAGGGCATAGTCCTGGTATTGCATTTGAAAGTGAAAATTAAAAATAATAGCCAAATACTAACTGTGCACTCATATATCCGAGCATTTTGAAGAATTGCACTAAAATTTCAATTATCAAGGTTAATGTGCAACTGTGCATAGTAACAAAACTATACCTACAGATTTCAGAAAGTCAAGCACTGGTTATCTTGAATATATATAGTAACAAAACTATACCTATAGATTTCGGTACAATAAACTTTAAACGCAACCTTCTTAGTCCTTAAACTACCTATCTTGAATCTGACTTTTGAAAAAAAAAATGCATGTATTGGTTAAGACCTGCTACCAAGAGTCTTGAATCAAAGAATTAAGGCCTGCAGTACTCTTGAAGATTGATATTAGACCATATTTCTTTGAGAAAAAAAACTCGTCGGAATTATTCAAAATATAAAATCCATTTGATGTAGATGGAACAAATATTCACTATACCCAATCCAGTTGATGTAGATGGACCAAAATTGTCTCTGCCAAGTCAAAATGCAAAAGCTCTCTGTATCACAGCTAACCATCAGCCTGCTTTAAAAATTCAAAATCAGTCCTCTAATTGATTGACCAAAATACAATTACTCAACCTACAATAGCCCCAACTCAACCTATAATTACCAAAAGAAAAACGCTGAATCAAATGTGAATCAGTTGTGAATCAAATGTTGGTTTGGCTTGGTGTCAGTTTGATAACAGGTATCGAACAAACTCACAAAATGTAAAGAAAATTTTGAACAACTCTAAAAGTCTCATCTGCCTCTTAAATTTACATAAACGCACACTAATAAAAAAAATCTCAAATAACATCAATGACACACTTGAACATCCATCAATAGAAGTCCATTGGTCGATACGTTTCTTCTTATACCCTTAGATTGAACTGGATATTAGAAATCTTCCAAAATATAAAACAATGTTAACACCTAAAGAGAAGTTAGTGTAAACCCTTAATGCAACGTACCTATTTTCATATTTCTTGTAGCGTAATTATTTAGTACTGCTATTGAGGGGATGCAGCGGTAATGCAGCGTACCTAGTTTAATGAATATTCTCGGTCATCGGTATATGGCAGCCTACGTAGGTATATCATCAATATATCTTTAGTATATCTTCATCGGTATATGGAAACCTAATGAATAGAAAAGATTAACCTAATGTTAGACAGTGACTGGATAATGAACAGAAATGAATAGTGATTCATATTATCAACAACGAACCTGCTTGAGATCTTTGTCAAATCCGTGGAACTTACCCAAATAAATGAAATGAAGTTTTACTTGCTTACCCAAATAAATTTGTTTTCCACAATCCCTGATGAAAACATATGACAAACATAAAAAAAAGAATTTAGAATTGCATGATCAAATTAATAGTATATGCTAGCATTGTGCATTACAGCAGCAACAACATATCAGTTCATACATAATGAGCACTCATCATCAATACCTTATACCTTATACATAGCAAAAACGAAATAATCGTGATAGTAGTGGAAGCGTGTTGTGTTATGTTATTCATGGTTTCGTGACATGTTCGTATCTAAATGACGTTGACTATGGCTCAAAATTATTTGCAAGGTTTGTGGCTGAAACACCACAATTTTACATTAACTTCTGTTTTGACCACAAACTTATATGTCATGCCAAAGCAGAGACTAAACCATCATCATGACTCAACCTATACTTGAACCATACTAATAAGAAACATATACTTGAGCCATAAACACTCAGCTATAATAAACACGCAACATATTTAGAACCATACTAATAAGAAACCTTTATAGAGTAAATCTCCGTGACTCAACCTATACTTGAACCATAAACGCACATCACCTCGGTTACATCTAAAACCCCAAAGCCATATAACCACAACAGAGTATTTCACCTTAATCACAAAGCCATATAACCACACTCAGCATCTGGGTCGATGCTATGCAATGATCCTTGACATTTCACTAAAAATTAAAATCACCCCATTTGAACATTTTATCAAACAACTAAAGTGAAAAAAAGGAATATAAAGATTTAAAACCCTTAAAATTACCTCAAACCCTTTGGAACATTGTCATTGTCCAAAAATCCCAAAATCCATACCTAGAAAAAAATTGAGATACCAAATTAAACACAAAAAAGCCACAAAAGATGTTGATCAATTACCATACAAATCCGTGGCATTAAAACATAACTATGAGAGTGGATCTAAAAATTAGATCCCTGGCATTGATACTCAAAATCATGCCATTGATACTCAAAATCATGCCATTGAAACATAACTATGCTATTGATACTCAAATTACCATACAAATATAAAAAGAACTAAATTAGAACCATATAAATCTCAAAGCTGCCATACAAATCTGGAAAACAACCATACAAATCTGAAAAAGCATCGTACAAATTAGAACGCATAAATAACCATTCACATCTGAATAAGAGATGGAAAAGGGTAAATAAAAGGTGTATGAGAGGTTACCTCATGGCGTGTGAAGTTCTGGAAGAATGAGGGGATGTGTTTTTTAGAAATGATCTCGAGAGGGAGAGATAGATGGGCTTCCGTGTGTAAAGTGGGAGAAGATTACCAAAATACCCCATTTTTTGAATTTAAGGTTAAGTTTGACAAGGAAAAAAGGGGGGGGGGGGGAAACCAAATATTTGAGGGGTAGATTTGTAAAAAAGAAAAGGATGTGATCTCAACCATTAAAATGTGTAAAAATATGTAAGGAGGTGGCATCGTTCTCTCTCTCTCTCTCTCTCTCTCTCTCTCTCTCTATATATATATATATATATATATATATATATATATATATATATATATAAAGAGAGAATATCAAAATGATCGTTCTACAACATGTATTTACCACCTCCAAAAGACTTTTCAAAGGTATCACAAGTAATAATATTTCCACCCAATTAAACAAAAGAAATAACAAGAATATACGAGTGAAAACACGAATAACACAACACTTTACGATAACACAACTAATAATTTTCATACGCCACGACACAAATTCCGTGCTATGCCTAAAATTGTCACTCCTAAGTACGACATCTCCAATACGTATTAGATAATACGCCACATGTCGTGTTAGTAATGTGTGTCATTCAAATTTTATACATTATATCTATGATTTTGCCTTCCCACTCTCAAATGGTGCACCATGAGTTCCCGTGTTAGAAACCTTCATTTTCATGCTACACGTAGAGATTTTGATATGCATTCCTTCGTTTTAAGCTATATATATATATATATATATATATATATATATATATATATATATATATATATATATATATATATATATATATATATATATATAAGAGATAATGTCAAAACAATCATTCTACATCATGTTTTTACCACCTCCAAAAAACTTTCCAACAGTAACCACAATATGGGATCGATCGGAATGTCTTACTAGGGGTGGCAATTTTAGAAACGACATGAAAAAACGACACGGAACGATACGAAATTATCCCGAATTTGACACGATATGTCGTGTTCGTGTCATATTTTTTTTTACAAGAAATCGTGTCGTTTCATGTTATCGTGTTTTTTAGGCATGAAATTTAAGAAATTCTGGTATTCGTGTCGTATCGTGCCGTGTTGTTTTTTATTCGGGTCGTGTTCGTGTCAACTTAAAAAAATATGAATTCATGTCATGTTCGTGTCCGAAAAAACCTTGTTGTGTCGTGTCGGCCCGAAACACGACCCGTTGACCCAATTGCCACCCCTAGATAATCATTCTCCTTTAAATGATTCTAACGAGGCCCACTTCTAGGAGAATAAGAATTTGCAAATCAATCCCATTTCGTGAATCGATTGGAGAAATATTTGCACATTGTTAATCAATTTAGATAATCATTTTAGAGATTTTTTTTCAAATGTGAGAATAGGATTATTTTTACATTTGTTGTTTCTAAAAATATATATATTTATCGCAGTGCCCACACCATATCATATCTAATTTTTTATTTATTTCATGCATCATCTTGTCCATGTCCGCGTCATGTCAAATACAATGTCTTCTCTGTATCCGCACATCTTAGACTCCAAGTCTAAAGACAACGGAGTATTTATCAGGCGTACGAGCAATCAACCTCTCCGGACTTCAAAGTTTGACAGACGCCAACCCCCCCCCCCCCAACCACCACACACCCACACACCACTGTTCAAGGAAAAAAAAAGCTACAAATACATCTTTATGTCTAGGAATGTCACTAAAAGTCCTCAAAATGGGATGTTTGGAACAAAAAATGCATAGTTTAGGAGGGTATTTTCAAACAATTAAAAGTTTGGGGGCAGTGGTTCTTGCACTTTACCTTATCTACTTGTGAAGCACTGTCCTTGAGCATCCTAGGCCGCCGCCTACTATTGTTGACGCCGCCAGTTGGATCGGGGAAAGTGATAATCATTCATTATAGTAACTTGAGCGAAAACATAAAAAGAGTGATAAAATTGGAAAATAAAGGAAAATCTGTTGGAATTAGACATAACTCATGAAAAAAGGAATTTTGATTGCGTTTTTAGACTTTAATACCAATTAATCAATATATTAGATTTTAGTATATCTTTCGTCGTTATAGTTATACATACTTTTATTTAATTAGATTTAGTTATCAGATTTCTTCAAATGTAAGTGTACTTGTCATATGACCTGCTAATTTGGATCATTCTAAAACATAAATTATAGTTATAATATCATAAATAAATAAAGAACTTTCTGTTTTGGCATAAATTTAGGGATTTCCACCAAACACACGCACAAAAAAAAAGGCTTGTTGCAAGGGGTAAACAGAGACTGAGTTTCCATTTCCATGCATGTATCCTTACAACAAATCCAAATACAAAAGGTAATAACTTCTTTACAGAATTAAGTAACCTAGCAAAAGGCTACTGAGCGTTATTATTCCAAACAATATGATACAATTTTCTTTCCTTTTTCCTCCAATCTTTTCCCTTTTCCATTGTATATGATAAATGAAAAAGGTTTTCAAGTCCAATTAGACAACATGAATCAACTTATCGAAAAGTTAATCATAACAGCTACGATGTTGTTGAAGGAACTGTTGTTGGAACCCGAAGAACTTATTGCAATAAGCGTGCTGCAAGACATTGAGTGATTCCACCAAATACCCGATCCACCAAGATTGCGTGCTTCGGGTTCTTGAAGTACCTGCTCATATGTGCTTCGTAAATTAGCTCCTTTTTTAAACCCCCAGGATATGAAGCTATATAATAAAAAGATCTACACACTACATCCCCAACACAATATCACCCAAAAATCATTTACAAACGCAGAACAAATCACAAAACGAAAATCACAAGGTTTAATTAGTTTACCCCCCAAGATAATCCAGTATTTAGTGATGCCCCTACATGTTCATTAATTAGAGTGACCCACACCCCCCCGGCCCCAGGGGAATGTGCATGAACTGACTTATACCTTATGCATTATTTGTTACATGCAGGGGTAACTCTAAATACCGAATCGTCTCAAGGGATAAATGTCAAAAACACCCATATAATACTATACTCAACATTCCATACTGCAACTTTGGCAGAAGAAACTCCTTATCAGTAAAACATCTCTTATCCCAGTACCTCAAATGGACAATAAACATGGCATTATCCCAATAGTACAGACCCCCTTTATAATAACTCAAGTGCACAGTGACATAGTATGGGCTCATTTCTTTGATTTATTAGTGAGAGGGGTAATTATGTAACTACAGCAATGCTCCCATTCTTGTCGTGTCATTCATTAACCTAATTTTGAGAATTTGTGTGTATTACGTGCATATGTGGTTCCACAGTATGTCTCAAATAAGTCATCACAGAGGATGACCAATGGGAGTTGGTTGGTACAATCTCTGAGGTGTCAACTAATTTTGTGTTCGATCATGGTAGAGGATTCCACGAAGATATCCCATCTTTCCTAGTATGGAGCCATGTTTTTCTAAGTCGAATTGTTGTGTGCTAAATATTGAAGCATCCAACCCAAAACCAATTCGCAATTGGTGGAAGGGCCCCACAATTTTATATAAAACGGTGCAAGGCTGTGATTTTCCAAGTTGGGATTTTATATCTCAACACGCCTCCCTCATGTGTGGAGCCACTTTTGTCGTGGACATATTTATATTGAGTGACGTAGAGCAATCGGGCCGTTGGGTCATTTATAGCCTGCTATTTGAGCATCCAACCGAAAATCGATTGACAATGGGTGGAGTGGCCTAGATCTTCTATGCTATGGTGCAGGGCTTTAATTTTCCCATGTGGGAGTTTATATCTCAACACTGTGAAACAAATAGAGAGAATCGTATCAGTTTTCTTGAGGGTTTTGTGGGTGATGGATCAACAATCGAGGTAGGAACACATCCGCATAAGCCAACAGCCAACTGTTACAGCTCTTAGGGACTTTGTTGACGTGCACCTCTGGATCTGAGAGCCCTCGTGCTGAGATACCCAAGTGTTGTCTTAGACTAACTCAAGTCTGTTGATCGGCTTCTCCAAAGCTCATTTTACACTCGTACGTTCAACGGACATCAACATATTATTATAATCGATGGAGCCTAAGCCCTAATAATAACTTGGTGTCTAGAGAAATGGTAGAATAACTAGGGTTACCTGTCGTGTTGTTGTGATAGTTTGACCAAGCGAGTGTTCACAAAGGGGAACAGACACCTATTCCTTCCAACCAGGCCTAGCATATTAAGGTTAGAAAGTTGGAAATGTGTTATGCTTTGGTGAGTACGTTGTTGGCTCCTGGGACCGGAATCCCGTTAGTGTTGCAATGGATGTTTGATTCTTTTTATGATGGATATGCCGTGAAGGATAATGGGGTACCTCCTCATAGGAATATTTAATCCTGGACCCCCAATTTGCCACATTACAAGTTGGGTTCAGCTGATCATGAGTTCAACTTCAACGACAGGTTTTGGAGTTGTGTCAAAGGATTACTAAACGATAGCATGTATCGCTTCCTAATTCCTCAACTATAGAACATGCTAGATCATTTGCATGGTGTTTATGCGTTCTCTAAACTTAACTTGAGTAGTAATTATCATCAGATTCATATGAGACTAAGGAATGAACGAAATATCCAACATATGACAGGTCATATGAGCTGGTAGTTGTCTAATGCCCATTCACATTCATTTTATGATGACTCAACTCATCCATTTTGTATAGGTTTGTAGTTGCGTACTGAAATGATATTCTTATTTACAGCCATTCAAAATAGGAGCATGTTGAGCAAGTTTTAAAAGTCCTCCAAAGGGGTGTGCACATTTCGGTTGATTCCATTTCGAAAGGCCTTTTTCAGTCAAACTGACCGCTTTTGTTTTGGGGGTAGAAGGTCCTATGATCGAATCAGTCAAAAGAGAAACAGTTAATTTTGAGCATGTTGGTTCTCAATCGGTTTCGATTTGAAACGGAGAACATGGATTGTATTAAGTAGCCTATGAAGCCCGTTACGAGTTATAGCTTCTACTCGAAACAAATGTTTAGACTAGAGGGTGTCTTGGCTGATAAATATTCCAGTGACAGCCAGGTTTGTGATCAAAACTCCAAAAATCGATCAACTATTCGACGAAGAATTGTTACGACGAATTGATCCCGACCCACCGGGAGAGCGGTTCTAGTGCCACCGGGAGAGAGCTATTGGGGCAAATTTTCTAAAGGATGAAGTTCAAAACAATGCCACAAATTTAACTATTATATACTTGTACATTAAGTATAGACACGTGCAAACAAGTGTTGGACACATGGAAACAGGTCTCCGACATGTTTATAGGACACGGATTAGTTGCCTTTTCAAAAATGTTCGTGCTTCCTATATCAAATGTCTTACATTTCTGATTTTTTTATATATTTTTTAATTATCTTATTCTTAAAACCTTCAAGTCTAACTGTAAACTGAGAGAGGATAGCAGGATCAAAGTTCTCAGAAGATTTTAGAAGACCCCATATTCTAAATACTTGTCGTCTAAGCTCCATCGCTATTTCCTTTTCAGCATCACTCATAGAAAACGCATTTGTGTCTCCTATGAAGATAAGAGTCTTCAACGGAGCAGGAATATTGTTGTATGTATCAATCGCTGACCCCAGAATAATAGCGTCAGTGACACGGACAACCTCTTTAATAACTAAAACCCTAAGCTCTTCACCATCTGGTCCAATAATAACTTCAGGACAGGTTGTAAAGCCTCTTTTGCAGAGAAATCTCTATCCATTTTTCCTTGAGCGAGTAGATTTTCAAGCCTATTCCACCTATAGCAAAACATTGGTTATAAAGTCAGTCTAGTTGGTGCATACCACTAAGCATGAATAAATCAATCAGTAACACAGAAGTAATATAAAATTGAGACAGTGGTAAACAACATGCCTGAACTTCCCATCCTTAAATAGCAACTCAATAAGAGCATCTCGGAGATACCGATTTGGGTCTGTGAGGAGCCTTTTAGCGAAATATGGATATGAAGCAGCCAGTACCTTAAAATTAGGATCGGTATATAGGGCTAAACCTTCTAGAACAGTAAGTAACCTCAATATCAATGCATAATAAGGTGGGACTGCAAAGCAATTTGACAGGTCAAAGGAGTGGGGTTAGAAATGTTAAGAAATTTTGAACTTCATTTTTTCAAAGTACACTCAAAAGTGAGAGTTCCGTAGGATTCATAAGATCACCAATGCAATGATACAAAGTTTGGGAAACTACTAAAAACATGTGTATAAAATGAGTGTAGCAAATATACGGATACCAAGATGAATGTGTGAATGAATTAAATAGGATAAGATTAAAAGAACTAAATCTGTAAGATTATAGATAGAAATAGCTTCCATAATAGATAATCTGAAAGAAAAATATCTTAGATAATTCGACACACTCAGCGAACACCAATATGCGCCCCGTAAAGAGAAAATGATTTCATTAATATTAACAGTAATGATAAGAGAAGACATAGTTTAAATTAACTTGTATGGAAATGTAAAAAAAGATGTAGCCAACCCCAAGTAGTTGGCATTGCTTAATCGAGTTTAAAAGATTAAAAAGCTTCAAAAATGGAAAGGGAAATTGTGCTTTTGGGTTGTGTTTTGGTCCGACAAGATACGACACAACAATAATCATTAAGACAAGAACACAACATGACACGAAATCGTGTTTGTTTACCTGACACAACCCATTTTAAAACCCAACACGAATAATCATTTGTATACCCAATCAAACACAAAACAAAAAAATAAGAATAAAATTACTATAATGAGTCATAAGTTTGACACAAACACGACACGACATTGTATCAAAAAAATCCTCACACAAACATGACATTTCATGTCAAATTTGTGTCGTTTCGTGTCATGTCTAAAATCCCCACCCCTAAAACAATATAGTTTTTGCAGATAATACAAGTTACTATATGAACACCTGATCTATCTGCAACTTATATATGTATATGCCCTTTGGCTATGTCTGACAGATCGTTATGAAGCACCCAAAAGGAAAGAAAATTAGAAGGTCATTAAGCACTGAAAGCCACTCATCGGTAAATGGATACTGATAAAGAATAGCACCCAGACCATCCACTATAGTTTTGAAGTTGAGTTCGCTCACAGTCGAATTTAGCGCATCATCAAAGAAGTTTCGAAGTGCAGGTATGATAGGAGAAACATCCACATCAGGGGCCAAAAAATCTAGTGCATAGTAATCACGAGCCATAGCTTCGTAGTCTCGATTAACCATATGAACAACATGACCAATAATAGCATATCTTTGCTTCTTCAGGTGTCTCACTCATCATTCCAATCCCTCAGGTGTCACCAACAAATTTCTAGGATGAGGGTCAGTATGAAAATACCCGTACTGAAGTAACTGTCTGAGACTACACTGAATACTCGTGTTCACAAGATCCAAAACTTTTAACCATTGTCCTTCAATTGCAGCTTGCTCATTTAATTTGACGCCTTCAACCCACTCCATTGTCAAGACTTTTCCGTTTGTGTAATCCCAGAAAATATCTGGCACAAGGATATCTTGTTTGTCAGCATACAATTTTTTAATTCTCCTTGCATTCTGCCCCTCCTGCATAGACCTGTCAAAATTTAAAATTAACATTCAAACCCAGGGGAATGTTTTGTACAAGTTATCAAATCTTATTTTTAGGCTTTTTCAACTTAAATACCTCCATAATATGGACTTCGAGACTTTAATACCATTAACTAATTATTATTGACCTTGTTACCTTCTACGTTGGAGTCCAGTTAAATTAACTGTCCCTTTTAAGAACTATATTAATTCAGAATACCAGAAAATAGAAAGAAATAAAAAAAATAGAAAAATAATAAAATAATTTCTAAACAAAAAAAATCTCTTAAAAGGTCACATGCACGACACATGATTGTCAAGTTTAACGAGCACTAATGGAAAAGGTATCAAAGTCAATAATGATTAATAAAAGGTACTATAGGTCAAAAGCCCATATTATCGAAGTACAAATTTAAAAAAAAATGAACTTATTTTTTCTACTTCACCTATGTCAAGGTGCCATCTTTCTTGCTGACCAGATAGATGTAAGTAAATCAATAAATCATTAAACAAGCACATTTGCACATGCTTCATATGAAGTGCGATAAACAAATGATTGTGGCACTAACCTGTACGTAGTTGAGTTCTTGATAAACTCTACGAGTGAATTCATCAAGAAGAGCAACCACATCACTGGTGATTATGTCAGCGTACTTATTTATGAGGGATCCTAAACCCCTTATAAGGTAAAAGTCTAACCCTATGGCTTCTTCGATACCGGGCCGTTGCACCTTCACAACAAAAATCTGCCCCGAGTACTTCAGCTGAGCTTTATAAACTTGGCATAGACTAGCGGCAGCAATTGGTGATGCTGATATTTGTGAGTAGATTGAATCAAGGGAAAGTGCCCACTCTTTCTCAATGCATGCAAATGCCTCTTCGTCTGGAAATGTCGGCAAAGCGTCCTGTTCATTTAAAAAACAACTAAGGATTATAGTAGCAACTAACCTCTACTCCTAATAGCTACTTATCAAAACTACTAGCAGGGCAAAAGTCACCGTAAGACTAATGTAATGAAATTTAGCATCATTGCAAAACCTAGATCAGTTCTTCCCAAGAACATATAAAAGGCACAACACAAATCCCCCACCCCAATATAGATCTGAAAAGTGACTTGATTTTAGAAGTGCCGTTGCCAAGTTATGTTAAATATATGAATCGATAACAGAACTCGGGGTGTGCATTTTTACATTTCGAAAACCGGTCCGATTTTTCAGGATTTTGGAATGATATTTTCATTTACCAATTTCTGGTTTTTCGAGGGGTGGGGGGGGGGGGGGGTGGGGGGGGGGGGGAATCCAGGTCAGTAGAGGAACTCTCCGACTTCTGAATTTTCTAATCCGAATTTCAAATTACGGCAATTTGATTTTTCCAAAAAATTTCCATTTTTGCCCAAAGTTGTACTAATCCAAAACTCTTTGATATATGCCGATTAGGAATTTTTCAACTTTCCCAAAACTTTTCTGATTATTAAATTTCTGATTCCCAATCCGGCCAAAATACAGTCTTAACAATAACCAAAGGAACCACCAGACACTTTCAACTTCAACTGGACACTTTTATAAGTTTAATGACTACAAACATAAGGTGCCCCCACAGATATGGAAACACCGCTACGAGAGTGCTGGAGTTGCACTGCTATACATAATTCATTACAAGGCATGATACACATTTCATTGAGGATCACCGAGAAGTCCTAGAGGTCCGTTTGGTTGCGTAAATTGTTCTAATCATATAAATTGTTCAATTTCTCAAATTGGAGATATTGGTGATGATATTAAAGCAGGTTAGGTCAAGTGAAGAAGTGCTACTGGCCTATTTTGTGATTGGCGTAAACCTTTGAAGTCAAATGAGAAGTTTTATAGGACGGCCATTAAACCTGCCATGTTATATGTATCGAGTGTTGGGCAACTAAGAAACAAAATGTGCAGACAGTGACCATAGCGGAGATGCGGATGTTAAGATGGGTGAGTGGTAAAACGCGAAAGGATGATATTGATCAATTTGAAATTAATGGATTCTCTCAATGTATTCATTTAAAATGGAATTAAATCCAATTTAAGCGTTGTTTGGAAAAGTAGAATGTTGTTGTCGTTGGCTGCAATACCAAAGGGTATGCACTGAAAGCTTTATTAATTCATGTGAAGAGAGAATTGACCAACGGGCCTTATAACCACCTGAAAACATACATAGGAGGGGGCAAATTAATAGAGGGAGAGGCATGGGTTATTCATTATATATATATATATATATATATATATATATATATATATATAGAGAGAGAGAGAGAGAGAGAGAGAGATAGAGAGAGAGAGAGTATATATATAAAGAGAGAGTGATAGTGGTTGGGTGAGAGAACTCTACCGAAGTATTCACGCTAATCTAATTTTAAATTGTGCAATTTCAAGATTTTAGTGAAATTAACTCATTTCTTGTTATGAATTAACTTAATTTTATTAATTTTTGAATACATTAATTCACGCGACCAAAGAGTATTTAATGAAGCAATTCATGAATGGGTCAATTTTCAATGGGTCAATTTATAATTTTGAGGAATACCTAATTGACCCTAAATGAACACAGTATGCAACTTCGACATTCACAACAAAAAATAAGTAGTACACGAGGAAATATGCATACGTCAAACTACGGGCCTGAGCTAGAACGACTTAATAAATATGGATTTGAGTTCGTGTGGATTACTAAGTGCTAATGAATATGAGAAAAAATCCTGGTAACTCCAATGAATAGCAATAAATGTATAACATAAAGGTTTATGTTGAATGGAACGCAATTTTGACTCTCGGTGCACAAGTGTGTGTTGGTTTGGCTTCTTTTAGAGTCATATTTATGATGAATGCATCCTTAAATGCTCTTAACCCATCATTAATGAAAATTTGACAAACATTAATCGGGAAGTGACTTCCTCGACCCTTACGTCCAATGAAGTACCTGCTATGACAAATGCCAAGTAAATGACATAGTCTAGTATTAGAGACAAGATAGGCCTAGGTTATACTAGATGCAAGGATACACTAGGTCGTCAGTCCCATGTGACTAAACAATTGACAGGCTTTATTAAATGATTTTTATGTTTAAAGATTAATTTTAACGAGTGATAGATGCAGGTTTCTGCCGCGGCGCGAGAGTCACCTACGCGCCGGTCGTTTTATATTCGGCTCACCAACTCTATACAAAAACCTAACTTACGACTACACTCAACTGACGAGTACAGCGGTAAGTCGGGTATCGAATCCACAGAGAGTGTTTGATAGATCGCAACAGATTATTAATTCAGGAATAAAAGTGTAAAAGGTGTTTAGAAACTAAAAAGGGAAAGATGCATAAAAGGGAAAATAGTAATCTAGGCGAGTGTATTGAAACTAAATTATGAAAGCGAGTAAAACTATAGGTTGCGTTGAATATCCCTCACCCGAGTTAATTAGTATAAAATGGTTCCATGGGTCGACGGGTTATTACACGTGCGTCTCATTTCGACGGTTAATTAAATCAAGGGTTGTCATGCCCTAAATCATCATAAAAGCCTAATAAGATTTTGGCGTCAACTAATATCCCGGAAATTACGCGCGAAAGGTCGTAAGCACGGGACATACATGATATGCCCCGTAAAATCTCCTAGGTGTAATAACTAGGACAACACACCCAAAATAGATCCGTAAACACCATCACCAAAGAAAAGCAACGCGTCAACTCGAGTGAGTTCAATTCAAGCACAACCTAATTTAAATTACCTAGAAAGCATGTTAAAAACGCGATAAACGAAAAACGGGAATAAACGTGATAAAACTATACTACAAAGCAAGTAAATCAAAGCATGTGAATAAAGCATGTAAACTAGTTAGAAAGCATAGAAGCTAAATTACAAAGCAATGAAAGATGAAGAACAAACTATATTAATGGAAATGGAAGTGAATAGTTCAATCTTACAAAAACACATGGGTTGTCAATCCAAGAAGAAGAGAAAATGAACTCTCCAAACCAAACCCTAACTAAAAATTATCTATATCAGAATATGAGAGTGTATATATCCTTATTACAACAAAAACTAGCTTATATAGTAAGTTGGAATAAAAGAAAAGAAGAAAGAAAAGAGAAGAAAATATCTGCTGGAAAAAATAGGGGATCGATCGATCGACCCCTGTGGTCGATCGATCGACAGTGTAAATTGTGGAAAAAATAAGAAGGCTCGATCGATCGACCCCCAGGCTCGATCGATCGATCAAGCAGGGCAGCCTATTGTTTCCCCTGTTTTGGCATGCTTTCCATCTCCGCTCAATTTGCCGTAACTTTATCATACGGACTCGGAATCACGCACCGTTCACGGCCACGCGAAGCAAGAAAGGAGAGCTACAACTTTCGTGTAGATGTTAGGCCAGGTGCCCAATCTGTGAAATGACCGGATTGCCCTTGAACGTGTGGTTGTGTACGGAAATTGCGCGGAATGCGTCCGGATCCCATACTTGATACCTAAATACCTACAAAATCCCAATTATACCTCATATAGCATGTTATCAATATAAACCGAGGTTGTCTGGCTAACGGGCTTAAATATAGCCATTAAGGCACCCGAGGGGGCTAAAATGCGTAGGTTCGACGGATGAAATACGCGATATTTGCGTATTATCAACGAGCAACTAGTGATTGCTCAAGGAAAAAGGAGGGAGGTGTGACTTAGGGATTTGTAGTGCTGCCTCTCTCTGATACCTGTAATGGTTAGGAGTATCTAATGTTACCTTCTAGTCTAGCCTCTAATCCAATATTCTTGAAAATCCTAAATGAGTTATCTAGGAGAACTTTGGGTCCCTTAAACTGTCTTTACTCAACCCAAATATAATTAGCAGTAAGCATCCTTGCACCTGTTTTCCACTAAATACTCCCCCTATCTCCTCGTCCTCATGGTAACCCAAACTACATATAGTATGAATCACAA
Source organism: Sambucus nigra (assembly GCA_949130495.1). Classification (NCBI taxonomy): domain Eukaryota; kingdom Viridiplantae; phylum Streptophyta; class Magnoliopsida; order Dipsacales; family Adoxaceae; genus Sambucus; species Sambucus nigra. The sequence continues at coordinate 307,029 of CASBWL010000077.1, forward strand.
TTATATATGATTATGAAGACACATGTTTATAAGTAGTATATCTCCGAAGTAACCAAGCCATAAGTGAGAAACTCATAAACAAATAAAAAGACACTAACTTTAATGATGTTCAGAATGACGAGAAGTGGCTGGACAAAGAAACAGTCTGAAACATTGGAACCTTTTTACGCATTATCTGATAAAAGGATCTGTTTGACGAAGCACCAAGTACAGGTGTCTAGGTTATAGTATTATATTTTCTTATTGGGTTATCAAACTTACTTTGGCAAAGGTTTAAAGATTTAGTTTTACCTTGGAGTTAGTTAAACATTTATGGATAATATTGCTCTCTCAAATAAATCTTGGGTTTTAGTACTTTAATCACTAGAAGTTTTCCTTCAATCGAGCAAAGGAATGTTTAGTGGAATCCAAAAGTCCATCTACTGATGTTAGATATGTGTGTGAGTAGATCAACATTAGAACTTTTAATGAATTATTTTTTTTAAGCATATCACTAATTGATCTAAAGGGCTTTTTCACACTCCTAATATTTAAAATGATCCAATTGCATTCCACTGATTGAATCATGGCTTCGGCTGGTTGATGGCATGAACTTCAAGACGGTATTGTTTCGTAGTGGATTTTTTTGTTAGCCTACACATGCATATTTAACCTAATTTGCTATATACGTATCTAGAGATTTTTAGAGCATTAACAACATGAATTCAAAAGTTTTCAATCTAGTGCTATGAAGCACAGATGTGGATGCGACACGGTGCGGGTGCGGCTATTCAAAAAATCATAAAAAAGTAGGATTCGGGTACGTTGGGAAATATAATAAAAATAGAAAATATATTATAATATTCCTTAATTTAATGTAGATAGTTTATTAGGTTTTATACCAATTAATAAGTACTTTTCTAAATCTCCAGTGTTAAAAAATGGACCATAACGAAAAATATTTTAAGTGATAATATCATTCTTGAAAAAGATCAATACTCAAACAACTTCCCACTACCAAATTTCAACTTTTGTAAAATCTAGCCATGTGTCTGACTTTTGAACACCACTTGTGTAAATTATTACAGAACTATTATTCAGTGTCACCACTCGAGGTCGAAAAATGTTTGAAGTTGATTTGCAGTAACACGACAATATTAAGCTTAAAGATCCACATCAATAACATTCACGTCAATGATTTTCAATTCACTCTAGGTCTCGAATCTCTCTATCTTTGTCTTTGGCCAACTTTTTATAGAAAATAGATTCAGATAATGAGATGAAATTTTTTTGTAATTGCTGTAGAAAACTAAGTTTCTCAGATGGTTTTGTTCACTGTGTACGTATCTCATTTATAGAGTACATAGAGATGAATTTGTTATACAGGCTACACAGTTGCAAGAGTCCTATTGGCTAAGATATAAACAACCTTGAGCATATAAACATAGGTTCCTAAACTAAGTCAAGTAGATTGCATGAAATGAGGAGCTTCTTTGATATTTAGTTACATGATATCTGGAGCTATATTAGATGGTTTCTCAGAAGTAGGAGCGCAATAGGTGGATGACTTGGACTTGTCTCTTCAACATGATTTGGACTAAAATCCTTAACACTCCCCTTCAAGCGAAGGGTGTGGGGAACCACACCAAGCTTGAATAGCAAAGAAGCAAAGGAAGCTGTGGGGAGAGCTTTACTCAAAATATGAGCTACTTGCACATATGATGGCACAAACTGAGTGATGAGAGATCCTTTGGCAACTTGTTCGCGAACAAAGTGATAACCGAGCTCCACATGTTTTGTTCGAGCATGAAGAATGGTAATGAAACTCAGGTAAAGTGCACTGAGGTCATCATAATAAGAGGTGGGTGGAGTAGTGGGTGGCAGGCCAATCTCTTATAACAAGTGAGTAATCCATAATACTTCTGCAGTGGTAGTGGGGAGGATGCGATATTCAGCCTCACAGCTGGACCGAGCCACTGTGGACTATTTCTTTGAAGCCCAAGTTATGAAATTAGCTCCCAAATACACACAAATGCCGGAAGTGAATCCTCTAGTGTTTGGACATCATGTCCAATCAGCATCATCAGAGAGCGTAGAGAGAGTGAGAAGACTAAGCAAGGATTCGAAGACCATAATAAATGGTGCCTTAAATGTATCTCAAAATTCGCTTGACAGCATGATAGTGCTCCTGTTGTGGGAGTGCATGTGTTGGCAAACAGAATTAACCACAAAGGTGATGTTGGGACGAGTAAGTGTAAGGTACCAAAGGGTAGTAACAACAAATTGAAACTCAGTGGTGGTGACTGCTAGAGGAGTAGCAACTATATTGGCATGTAACATGGGAGTTTGCTGAAGCAACTTCTTGGCATATGATTCTTGACTTAAGTGCAAGCCCCCAGAAAAGGGAATTACTGAGATGCCGAAGAAGAATTCAACGTGTCAAGATCTTACGAGCAAACTCGCGGGCTAAGTGGCTAATTAAATGCTTTAGAGTGGAGTTGTTGTCGCTAGTTAGGATAATTTCATCCACGACTAGCAACAAAACTATATCAGAAGAATGATGAAGAATGAACAATGAGGAATCAACTCGATTACATTGGAAGCCAATAGTGATTAAGTAAGTGCTGAACCACTGAAACCATGTCCGAGGGGGGCCTGTTTTAAGCCATAAATGGATTTGGGTAAGAGACATACATGATCTAGAAATTACATAGAGATGAAGCCTGGTGGTTGGTTCATATATACTTCTTCCTCAAGAGTCCCATGCAAGAAGGCATTCTTAGGGCCCGCCCGTTTGGTTATGTATTCAGAAAACTCGATTTAAACGTTGTTTTTAAATACAGTTTTAAAATTCAGTTTTTTGTGTTTATAATTATTGGTGCGCATTTGGTAAATTTGTTTTTAAATATAACTTTTTGAAAATTTGAGAAAATTAGCAAACATGTATATATATAGAGAGAGAGTCTGGCTCCTATACGGATGGAATGCAGATTAGCTACCGTTCGAATGCGTTTAAGGACCGTGTTTGTCTTTTATGGATCGCCTAGGGACCACCTTCTCTTTCTAAGGTTTTTGGAATATTAATTTCTACCCCAATGATTTCTAAGGTCTTTTAAGCTTATTTTAAAGCCTAATTAATCTGGAAGTCTAAGTGTAGAAGTTTCAGAGTTGCTGCTACTTCTTAAGCTTCTTCCGTAACTATCGTATTGGAGTTCTGAATAGCGAGAATTATCTATATAAATTATTTCTTCAGGGAGTCTAGAAATTGAAATAGGTTTTGATGGAAAATATTCTAGTCTTAAATACCTTATACGGTATCTTGGGTTTATCTGTCTAGTTTCTTTATATATTTGATTAATAATATCAATTATATCGTTGTCTATAAATATGTCTAAATTATTATCACCATAAGATGACAAAAATCTACGGTATGTTCTAGGGGCAGTTGTCTCTACGTTTTTTATAAGAGGGCGGATTCCTCCGGCTCTAATTAAAGTAGCCTTTATTTCAGCTAACCTTTTTCGTCTAATAAATTTTAATACGTCTATACTATCTTCAAGTATCCTAGTGTATTCTAGATATTTTTCAGGTCTTGATAATTTCTCTGCAAAATCTTCAGTTCTTAATTTTTGTCTAAAGAGATCACGGATCCATGTTCTAATTTTTCTATTCTAGGTACTTCTCTTCCTAACCACTCAATAATCTGGTCTATATATTTAAAAGTACCACCTGCATATGTTAAAGAAGTTTTTATAAGTTCTTTGTCTTTAGGGTCTGTGAGAGTCCAATCTTGGATTTCTCTAGTTAAGTCTAAACTTGTTTGATTAACAAATTCTAAAAAGTCTTTAGTGATTTGTAGGCTCATTCAAAATTATTTTAAAACAATAATATGTAAAATAGTTAAGGGTTTGGTTCGAGTTATACCTTCCTTCTGGTCTGCAGTATCTTTACCTTCTTCCCTTTGTCTCTTCAGCCTTATTACTGTTCTTCTCCGGTCTTGACCTCCTACAATTCTCTTTTTATGTGTCGTACCTCAATCCACTACTTTGGCGTTGAACCTATTTCCTGCCTGTACGCCTTCATGCCTAACGCCCACCTGGCTAACGGCTCACGACAAATCGACACCTGATGGCGGTTCACCAGTATAACACCTTGTGTGCTACACCAGAGGTTCCACACAATAGTCCTTTACGAACAGAAAATTGGAGACAATTTGGAAAATAATAACAACTCAACATAAGAGATTTCTGGAAAAGAAAATATTTTTATTGCATAGCATAAGTAAATACAACTCTCCCCTCTCCCCTAAGTATGAGAGGTTTACTCACTCATATACATATTACTTATTACAAGCATACACTCTCTCCAGAAGTCTAACAACTGATCCCTCTTTAACTCTTTTCTCCCCCTCTAAGTCTCAACTGGACGCTCCCTTTTATAGATCAAGGGCACTACAAATGACTGGTAACCGGATACCAAAAGAGATCCGATCAAAAAAATAAAAATTATTAAAGCAATATTGTCTTCGGAATCTTATCAGCTGGGTCTACAAGATTTTAACTTCTTTTGATAATTTGGGGAACCTTTTTCTTTTTTGAAAAGAAAGGCCAGCTGATGGGGCATGCCAAGTCTTCATCATGGATCTTGTCGTTTTGTAATAATGCAAGAGCATCAAACAAAGTATTCGTCTTTTTTATCAGTATGGTGGCCCGTATGGGGCAGGCATCCTTTTGCTTTATGGAAAGCGGAGTCTAAGCAAATGAGTCTTTTGTCTTCGATAGTTCTTCCACTACTGAGGGGCCCTTTGTTGTATATGTGTCTTCTTCTTCCTTGTCTTAGTTTGGTAAGGCATTGTTGATAAATTCATCAATGAGGCCTACAGTTCTAAGGCTAGCTGGCAAAGCTATCTCTATCATTTCTTTGGATTCTTTCTTGAGCCTTTCGTTGAATGGCTCATCAGCTTGGATTATCAGGTCTTCCTTATGGTAGACAGTGTACCACCTGTCTTCTCCTGTCAATAACTCCATGATTTCTATGGTCTCCATGGCTTGAGCAATCTGAAGCTTGAACTTATCAATAATTAATTCTTTAGTCTCGTCTTCTGATAAAATCTCAACGTCATCGAATATATAACTGGAAAATCTAATAAGTCTAAATCCTTCAACTCTCATTCCTCTACAGGAACTTGGAGCAACCTGATAGATTCTAGCAAATAGAGGAAGGAAGTATTCTATTTTCTTAACATACTCGTGGACTATTTTTCTAAGAGCAACAGAGTCTTCAATATCTTTTATCTGAACGAGTCCAATGACCCCGTGGTCTATAAGAGTTATATGAGCCATGTCTGATTTTCCAAAAAGATATATTTTTGGAATGTCTTTGAAAAAACCTTTGATTATTAAGGCATCTCCATTTATTTCTGATAATAACATATTAAAATGATCAATAATGTTATTAGTTTCTTTTTGAAAGTCTTCTGTTAATAGGAGATTATTATGACCAAATGGTATAACAATCTTAGCCTTAAAAGTCTTTTTCTGATTACAAAAATTAGTAGGTCTAGTTTTGGAGGATTCTCCAAGAGTCTGAGCATAAGTCTGAGTCTGAGGTCTAGGCACAGCAGTACCACTGAGTTGGGTAACTGCAAGTCTTTGAGTTCTCATAAATCTGGCAATGGCTACCAAATTTTGCTTGAACTCTATCCATAGTCTATTCTTCACATTCCACCATATAGCGTCTATAAGAGTATTTTCATCATCTGAAAATTCTCGTCTAAATTTGATTAAGTCTGGGTATCTTTGATCGGGTCTATATTGGGGAAAATACATCTTCCCAGTGAGTTTATTTTGAGAAATAATCTCTTGTCTAGATTTTCCTGGAGGAACCAAGATATCATCAAAGTTCTCTAGGATTGGTCTTTCTTGAGAGTCTTGAATATGTGTCTATCTTTGCGTTGCACCAGCATTTAGTCTTATGCGTCTAAGATAATCTGAATGTCTTCTTTGTTTAGTCTATTTGTTCCACAGGAACTCATGTCTTCTAAGTCCTCTGCTTGCAACATAAAATATGAAATCATATTAGTGTTAGCAAACATTGGCTCTCTTGATATAATGTCTGGAATGGTATTTTTACTTCCCTTAATATGTATAACAGAGAAGTCATAACCATTAAGCAATTGTTGCCATCTAATTAGTTTATTAGTCCTAGATTTGGACAAGACTAAATGTCTGAATTTTACTACATAAGAAGAGTCAATATAAACAGTAAAATGTTTAGGTCTAAGAAATAGCATATATTTTCCAATTGCCCTTAATATGGCTAAAACTTCTTTTTCATGGGCAGTGTATCTTGTTTCTGGGTCTGTAAAGGTTCCAGAACTATGTCTACAAAGTTTCTTCTTTTTTGTCTGATGATCAATGGCAAAGTATACTGCTCCCCATTATTTATCAGAGGCATCTGTTTCTACTATAAACTGGTCCTCTACATTAGGCAATTCAAGTAAAGGAATATTCTTGACTGCATCTTTAATTTGTCTTGTTACTTCAAAATCATCTTTAGTCCAATAAAAGGGATTAGTTTTGTCTGTTCCTTTTAATTTGGCCGTTAAGCTGTCTTTTTGAAGCAAGGTCTTTAATAAAATCTGCAGCACAATTAAGCAATCCTAAAAATGATTGTAATTATTTTCTATCTTTAAGTTGGTCTGAAAACTCAAGAATCTTCTTAGTTATGTGTTCTGCCAAGGATAATTTTCCTTTATTAATATGCATTCCCACAAAGTCTATCTCAGTTTGAAATAATTGCATTTTCTTTTCAAAAATAACAATATCATGTTTATCTAATTCTAAAATTATCTTTTTAAGATGGTCTACATGCTCAATCTCAGTCTTACTTGTTACAAGAATATCATCTATGTAAACAAGACAAAATTCTGAATAAGGTCTAAATATTTTATCCATTCTTCTTTGGAAAACTTGAGGAGCATTCAAGTATCCAAATGGCATTACTAGCCATTCGTATTTTCCTTGGGGCACACTAAAGGCCGTCCAAGTAATACTGTCTGGATGCATCTTAATTTGCCAGAAGCCTGATTTGCAATCAAGCTTACTGAATATAATTCTATCTTCAATTAAATTGATCAAATTATTCTTGTCTGATATCTTATAAGAATCAAACTCGCAATTTTTATTTAATTGTCTATAATCTATAACCATACGTCTTTTTCCTCTTTTACGTTCAGATTCGTTTTGAACATAGAAGGCTAAGCGATTATGGCTACTTTTACTTTCTCTAATAATGCCTAACTTAAGCATTTCATCTATGTCTTTCTTGAATTCTTCCCTATCTTCTTGTGAGTAGCCTTTCTTATAGGTTCCACCATTAATAGTGGCATCTGGGTTAATAGGGATGATTTCACAATAGCTTTTGTCTTTATCCCACTTAGCGATGGGGTTTTCCCCTAAAGTAGGCTCAACTAGTTGCATAATCTTTTCTTTTTCTACTTCTATATCCATTTTCTTCTGTTTGGATATAGCTTGAACCTGTAATAAGGTATGCTGGGCTTGATCTAAAATGTCTTGTTGTATAAGCGCTATTTGCTTATAACACTTTTGGTCTGGGTACTTACACTCTTTTTGTAAGGGTTTAGTAATTTCTAAGGCTTCTTGTTGGGTTGTAAGTCTAGGTCCACCATGCTCAGCTGAAGAACTCTGATGTTTTATGGGTCTATAATTGGGTTTGACCTGCATAACGTCAAAGGCAGTCTTATGATCTATTAGAGGAGCTTTAATATTAAATTCCTCTTGGTCATTAATTAATATCCTATCGTTATACTGAGTATAAGGATGATATTTACTAATAAAGTCTTGTCCTAAAATAATGTTTCCTGTGAAACTAGGACGAGGATCCATTATCCAAAACCGATGATTAACGGTTTTGTTGGTCTGATTTCCTAATTTAAAATAAATAAGAATAGTCTGGAAATATAAGGTAAATGGATTTCCATTAGCCACTTTACCATAGATTTCTTGAGTACTTTCTAAAAAATAGTCTTCAGGGAAGGCATTAGCCTTGCAAATACTCTGAGAGCACCCTGTATCTATAAAGGCTGAAAGTCTTTTAGGATAGTCTTTATGTTGAACAAATAATTCTACAAAACAAGCATATGGTTTAGTAGACATTCCTAAAATATTATTTTCTAAAATAGATATTCCTTTCTGAGGTTTATCTATAAAATCTAAGGGTATTTGGACATCTGAACTATTATCAGATTGGTATCTAAATCATAGGAAATTCCTTTTCCTTTGACCTCTTCAGTTTCTTTCAGTCTTTTGGCTATATTTATATCAATGTCTTGATAATAAGTTTTAATATCTAAGTCTATATGAGCGTCATACTAGCTAGTATAAATTTCTCTAAATCTAGTTCTCCAACAGTCTTCATGGTAGTGTAATTGACAAATAACACAAACCATAAATAATTTTGTTTGTATAATCTCAAAGCATTCTACGCATCTAAAGTCTTTCTTGCTACATTTCATTTCAAATATGCAATAATGTCTTTCATCAAAGTAACATCTAGGTATATATGTTAGTAATTCATGATTACTAACTGTCCATCTTTTCTTTAAAAAGGGGTTTAATACACACTTATACCAAGCTTCTTCAAAGTCTATATATTCATCATCTAAATTATCTTGATTAGTCTGCATCATATATAAGTCTAGAGTATCCTGAGAGTCTTCATACTCATCAGTAACACTATAGTCTTCTGAATCACTATCTATATATGCCTTATAGATACTAGTATTGTCATCATCCTCTATGTATGATATTTCTATAGCATATAAGATATCAATCTCTTCTTGATATGCATAGTCTAATATTTTATTAATAATCTTAATACTTTCTTTATCTTTCTTTTTAGGGCAGTCTTTAGCAAAGTGTCCTTTTTTGCCGCAAATACAACATTATTTGATGGCAGTCTTAGATTGAGTTATATCTTTGTCTTTCCTATAATTAGGGACCTTCTTATATTTACTTGTATTCTTCTTAAAGTATCTTCTTTGGTTAAATCTATTCTTCTTAGTCTTAGGATTCTTTTCGCTAAAGGTAGTAGATTGTCTAAATTTATACTTCTTTGGGAATCCTAAAGGTCTAGTCTTAAAATTCCTATGTTTCCATTCTAATTTCTTTTTGAATTTCTTAGATTCACTTCCACATCCCCATTGGATTGGAGCGATGTCTCTTTCATCTTTGATTGGTGGGATCTGCTTGAAAGTCTCTTCTATCAACTTTCCTTGAGTTATATCACGTCTCTTAAATATGATATAGTCTTTGGCGAAATTGATTCTTTCACCAAGGGAGTTGTTCTTAACTCCAACTACTCCTGGCCAATTCCTATATTCATTAATTAGGATTTGTCCTATGGTGGGTATCTTTCTAAAGTATTCATCTTTTAAAGTCTTTCCAAATTCTTTAATTTGGTAATATAGCTGCTCATAATTATTGCTATATTCATTTATCTTATCTAATTTGTAAATGCTAAGGAGGGCTAACTTAGTTTTTGCTAGGTCTTGTTCATTGATCTGAGCTAGATGTCCAGCTCCAATGAATTTTGATGTGAACAATTGAATATATTCTTCAATTGATCTTTCTTCTAAGTTTTCTTTCATCTTTTCAACCTTAGCTAAGGATTCTTCATCTCTAGCCTTTCTTAAACTATCTAAATAATCCTTTGCAATACCTCTAATGGATTACTCAGCATACTTCTTACATGAACTTGCATCCCATTGTTCATTAGATGTAAAACACATGTTCATCTAATTACACCATTCGTCTAAGGCCTTCTTCCTATCTTGAACATTGTCTAGGTTAAGGTATATACCTACTGGATTTATGGATTGGCTTGCCACAGTCTTTACAGGAGTGAAAATCTTGTCATTAGTTGGGAAGTCTTTTATATAATCGGGTTTAGTCTTTACTAAGGTGCTTGAGTATATAGGAATATTTATTCCTATTGGTTTACTAAAAAGTCTAGGAGCATCTTCTAACCTACTACTACTTCCTATCTCTTGTTTACTAGGTTCTACTTGTATAGCTGGCATTAATCTTTGTTCTCCTTCTTCTATTAGCCTTAAGTTTCTAAGAAGTTCTTTAGTATTCTTAGATTCTTTTCATTTTAATATATGCTCTTGAGCTATCATATTAAATCTTTCTCTTTCTTGAAATCTAACCGGATGACTTTTCTTAAGGTTATCTTTGAATGTCTTCATATCCAATTCTGAGGGTTCATGTCCAAAGTTTTGGATCCTAGATTTTTCTTTAATTAAGTCTTTTTGTTCAAATGATCTTCTAGGTCTAATTATCGGGGCTTGTCTTAGTAAACTAGCACTAGTCTTACTACTACATTCTCCTTTTGAAGGATAATTGATTATGGCCTCTCCCATATTCCTAAATCTAATTTCTTCGGTATGGATATTCTTATTGACAATCTTAGGAGGACCAAACTGGATGGTAATATTTCCAGTGACGTCGTCTTGATTAATAAACAAAGGTTTATTTTGTATAGTCTTAGTTTCTTGAAATTCTGGCAATTTCCAGAGGGTCTTATCTTTTTCTTTCATAAGTCCAGTATTCCTAATACTTTAAGTATGATTATAGTCTGAAACATTCGTTCTAACTAAGATTTCTTCATTAAGTCTACCGCTGGGAATTCCCAATTGCATTCCTTCATAAGGAAATTGGGAGAACTTCACATAGCTTTGGAATTCTATATTTATATTAGCGTCTGGGATAATATAGTCTTCATAGCCACTAGTATATAAGATTAACTTAAATGTTTGACTGTGTCTACGGTTACTGTAAATGCCGGAATGACATTAAAGTATCCTATATTGTCTGACATTTCTAATTGGGACATCCCAATAAGGCTCTTCTCAAAATCTTTCCATCTTTTGTCTACTAAACAACATAATATGTTGCTATTATTCTGAGGCCTATGTAATCCTTGGATTCTTGCTTGAAAGAGTCCAAAGGTTAGGAATTGGAACTTCCTATCAGTTCCTCTAGATCTAATCCATTCTGAGTCAAATACTTGGAGCTCAGTATAGGATTTATCTAACACATGATTCCTACAATGGTAAGTCATGTTATAATTGGGAGTCTTAGGAGTGGCACCTTCCTTAAAAAAGTCTATGTATCTAACGGCTGGAAGTTGTCCATTATGAATGGAATCTTCAACAATCTTGTAGTCAACTTCACCCCATTCTTTCCATTGGATAGGATTGGTGAAATTTCTTTCTTTCCACCATGTCCTAACATTGGAGGATGAATCCTTAAGTCTTTGGAGCATATGATTACTCTGTCCAATATTTGGGATAGAGCTGGCTATCTTACTAGTCTTATCTAATTCATCATTTATGATTCGTCTACCTATGGTATTCCTTTCTCTAGTTTCTATAGGAAGGGATTCTCTAAATTTACAGGTGGTTACCTGTTTTTGTTCAAATCTTTTTTCAATTCTTTCTAAAAAGTCTGAATAATCCTTTTGTCTTTTTATCTGATTAAGGATTTCTTCTTTAAAATTCTTATTCTCTTTTCTAGTCTTCTCAGAAGTTTCTTCATTATGTCTAGCTAGAGAATTAACGATGGTTTTACCAACATTATTAATATAGTCTTTTATTTCATTATCTTTTTCTTGTTGTTGCATGGTTCTAACTTCTATGGATTCTACAGTTTTCTCTATTTTATCTAAACGAGTTAGAATAAAAGGAGAATCTATTTCGTCTTGAGAAGGTTTATTATATATGGCCTTAATTCCGTTTATAATTTCTCCATATTTTTCTTCTACTTGGGCCATGTTTAGTCTAAGTTCATTAATAATTCTATCCATCTTAGATAGGTTATGGCTTTCCTTATTATTAAGGTAATTTGCTAAATTTTGTTGAAATTTAACAAAGTCTGTATAGAAGGTGGTTAATCCTTATGTCTTAGCCTTTAAATCTAAATGTAAGTCTTTAACAAAGCTAATGTTATAGTCTTGGGTAGCTGCTATGGATGTAGAAATTAAATTTAATCTTTCTAATATAAGTCTAGTTACTTTAGCAGCGTTGGCAATTTCATTTTCATTTATCTTCTAATAAAATCTATCATCATTTATCTTTTCTAAAATTCCTTGATAAAATTCTGATAAAGTCTGAATGGAGAGGTCTCTTGGAACTCATTCCAGTCTGATCTAACTATCTCCATTAGGAAGAAAACTATCTAATCTAGGGATAAGCTTAGCTTGTTCCTTGGTAAGTTTAATTAACTCACTGTCTTGATTTTTAATTAAAGTTTTAATTTCTAATATGTCTTTGTTAAGGACTTCTATATGATTAGTCTTAATATTTATTTCTTGTAAAACATGGACAAGGTCTATTGGGATTTGATTATCTATTTCTAGTAATCTTTTAGAGATATTTTTGTTCTCTGTTTCTAGAGTTTGAGTGTCTTTTATTAATTGTCTTAATATAAGGAGTATACACTTATTTTGGTCTATTATACTATTAATAGCACTAACAGTGACTTGTCCACTGTCTGCGTGTTTGGATGGGATGTGTTCAACGTGTGAACAACCGTCTATGTGTGTGGTTAAACAACCTTCTGAGTCTAAATCAGTTATGGGTATAGGTTGGTTGTCTAGGTTGGTTCCAAAAATATCTTGGTAAATGCGAGGGATAAATCCCATGGGCATTAATGTCTTTTTACTCAGTCTGAAAGGAACGTCTTATGGCTCTGATACCAGAATTTGGGTTTTGGTCGGAATTTGGTGAGTTTCTAAAATCTTTAAGGTCTTGATACCAATTTGGGTCTAAACTATAAATATTTTAAATGTATAGTCTTAAACTACGGTTTTAGTATAAAACAAGAGGGGGACCTCTTGAGGAAAATAACAAAATGTCTTTAGGGACCACGAGGGGACCATGTGAGGAACATGACAAAATCCGCACCGGGTGCTCACGGTTTGGTCCGCACCTGAGATTATCCATATATATATATATATATATATATATATATATATATATATATATATATATATATATATATATATATATATATATATATACATAAAACTTCCATACATACATGATACATAAATGTAAACATATATACATACATAAATGTGCATACATATATACAATGTTGTCAATATCGACCGATACACGATACGTATCGGACGTATCGTATCGGGGGCAAAACGTGTTGTATCGGTGAATGTATCATTTTTTGTAAGTATCGGCGATAAATAAGCAAGTATTGGTCGATACATATGTATCGGACGTATCGTATTGTATCGTCAATACATACTTTTTTTGTTTTTCATCTAAACAACGCCACTTTGCTTTTTTAACCCCCAAAAAATAGAATAAGCCGAGGGAGTTTGTAAAAGGGATTTGGTTTAGCAAAGTTACGAGGGCTTTAAAAAACAAGGAGAAGAACTTACAAACCATTACAGCTTTACTAGGGTTTCTAATTACGAATCAAATCACATATTCCTCTCTATTCTTCTTCTTCTTCTTCTTCTTCTTCTTCTTCTTCTTCTTCTTCTTCTTCTTCTTCTTCTTCTTCTTCTTCGATTTAGGAGAGGGTTGATTTCCATTGATCGCATCCTCCTCTCTTTTTTTCATTTATTATTTTCTTCCTTTGTCTCTTATTCCTAAAAAAATTATTTATTTATGTGTGGGCTAGTGTCCTATGCAAAGTCACTATATTATTATATAATAAGTATAATTGGTCATAGTGGCTATGATTATTGTATAAATTATTAAATATTGTGTTTAATAGAAAATAAACCATAGTGACTACTAGGAATATTATTATATTTCAGTTAATGGGTTAAATTACTTATTCCTTATTTTTTTAATGTTAATATAGAATGCTAAGACAAAACGATTTGGTGTATGATCATTGCACGCAAGTTGGTGAAGGGAAAAATAAAAGGCTGAGATTACTAAATAATTAGTTTTTTCTATATTATTTTTAGATACTACACGCACGTATTTTAATGTATATAAAATTATTTATATAATTATTGAAAATCAAAATGTATCTTACGATACGATACACATTTTTTGAGAAAACGATACGACTCCAATACATATTTTGACAACCTTGCATATATATATATATATATATATATATATATATATATATATATATATATATATATATATATATGTGTGTGTGTGTGTGTGTGTGTGTGTGTGTGTGTGTGTGTGTGTCTATATAATGATATTGCATATATAATTCACTATAAAATTATATACATACATGAATTGATAATATTTTTAATACATATGTACTAATGTATATTTTATATTATTTCATACATTAATAATACATGTATAAAACTATATATAAGTAGCATGTATCTATTGATAATATTATTTAACTTTATATTATTCCATACGTAATTTTGTATACATGTACATATATATTTTTTATTTATAAAAATTACACATATCTTAATGTATTATGTATGTATATTATATATTAAGGTATAAATATACTAAAATATTAAGAATGAATAATTCTGAGTTGAAAAATAAAAAAACAGAAGTTTTAAAACACCCTCAACCTGTTTTTTGAAAAACTTGATAATAACACAGATATTTTATAATTCAGTGTTTAAAAACAGGTTGCCAAACGCAAATTTTCATCAGAATTGTTTTTAAACACAGGAAAAAGAATTATAGTTGCAAACCAAACAAGCCTTAACATCTAGTTGTCGCAATGACCACTTCCGAGTAACTGCAAGATATAGGGTAAGTCTAATAGTACCATGTTTAACCGTTGGACTAAATGTATCAAGATAATCAACTCCTTCTATTTGATGAAAGCCTTTGGCCAAAAGTCTGGCCTTAAATTTATCGAGGGTACTTGTTGATACCAAATTTAGTCCGCTGACGTGGATAAATTAAGTGGAGACACGTGTCAATCTACATGGCACCTACAAACATTTTTGAGCAACACCTTGACTTCGAGAAACTTGACCTCCCCGACCAACTATGACACTCCGAGCAACAAGTGCTGTGCGAGGAACTTCACTGTACCGAGCAACTCATGAAGACCGAGCTACTTAGGCGGTCCGAGCAGCTCAGGCGATCCGAGCTGCATCTCGTACAGAACATTAATGATCGAGCTGCATCTCGGACAGAGCATTAATGTCAGGATAATCACAAGAGATACTGTGCATTAAATGCTATTTATTATCACACAAACACATACGCCTATTGGACAACTGTGTGTTATTCTTTCATTTGTACAGGCTCAAGGCTATAAATACATTGTAACCTCCTCATTAGCGAGGGACTCGGAATTTCTTGGTAAAACTACTATCGAGAATTCTGGGCAAACAATCATCAATACAAAAACAGTGGATGTAGGCCATTCTCACAAGGCTGAACCACTTTAAAAATCATTGTCTAAATATTTCTTTATTATTATTATTATCTGTGATTAAAAGAATTAGGTCAAATCTAATTTTTTACATCAACAGATTGGCGCCGTCTGTGGGAAACGACTGTAATTTTCGTTTTTCACCAAAAACAATTCATCCCCAATGGCTGACAATCCTGAATCCAGCAATCGAAACGCTGGAAACCCCCCAAATCCATTCGCTCCTCCAAATATCCAAGATCTGGCTGGAATCATGGCCAGTTTGGCTCAAGGTTAGACAGCCATGCAAGAAACAATACGATAACTCATGCAAACTATCCAAGGTGGAGCATCAACCTATTCAGGACAACGAAGTGTTCAAATAAATACTCGTTTACTTTCTTCACGCATTAGGCAAAGCGATTCATATCACGCTAAGAAATCTGAAGATTTTTCTTATCAACCGGGTAGAACTTCGTCAGTACGAGCCACAGATACTGAACAACACATCATCCTCTCTCCAGAAAGGACCAGTGCACTAGAAAGATTAAGTAGGGTCTCTCCTTTTGATCGATTGGACCCTAGGAAGAATAAAAGTCCTCCTAAGGCTATGTCGAGAAATTTTCGAAGACCATTTGATCTAAGAGAGGGTTCTACCCAATCACAACCAGTTGCTCGACAAGATAGATCCCAGGAAGCGACTTCAACACGATCAATTGCTCGAACCAATAGGCCCGAGGAGGGAAATGGTGCGTGGAAAGGCTCTATTCAGGGGTTGGAGGATAGATTACGGGAAATGGCTAAGGCCAAGAATCCTCTCCAAAGAACTTTTGTCCAAGGGACGCCTTTTGTACAGGAAATTGTGGGTTTTCCCACACCATCGAAGTTCAAAGCACTTGTTGTGACCCCTAAATATGATGGAAAAACCGACCCAGTCCTTCATATAGAACAATACCAGGCCGCTGCCGACATCTATGCCATGCCAGACGAGATAAGATGCAGGGCATTTTCAGGAACTCTTACCGGATCTGCACAAATATGGTACAATAATCTTCCTCGGGGAAAGATTTCAACTTTCGTTCAACTGGCCGAGCTCTTCATTGGGAATTTCTGTTTTGGGGCAAAACCAGTGAAACGAGTGGCACATTTATTAAGTGTTAGACAAAAAATAGGTGAAAGCACCAGGGATTACATAACTCGTTTCAATAACGAGAAGCTCGAAGTTATTGATTACGAGGAAAAGACAGCAATTACTACTTTGATGAGTGGACTGTTGCCCAATAAATTGTACTATACTTTGGCCAAAGATCCACCCAGAACCATGTCAGAACTAATGGCAAAAGCAGCCAAGATCATGAATGCCGAGGAGGCTATGGCTGCGAAGAAGAATATGGACACCAAAGAGACCAAGGTGGAGGTTGATAAGGCTAAAAAGAAAGAACATAAGAACAATGGTGGTGACAAGCTGTCAAAGGCAAAACCATCATGGGAAATATTGAAGAAATTCAAAAATTATACTCCATTGAAAGTAGACATAAACCATGTCCTGGAGGAGATCAAGAACAGCGAGGAACTAAACTGGTCTGGGAAATTGAAGTCGGATCCTGACAAGAGGAATAAGGACAAATATTGCGAATTCCATAAAGACCATGGTCACACGACCAAAAATTGCATAGCTCTCCAGAATGAAATCGAAGCACTCATCAGACGAGGAAAGTTGACCAAGTATGTTGATCGAAGAAATGAAAGAAAAATCAACGACCAAGCAAGACAGAGGTCTAGATCTCCTCGTCGAGCAGAAGAAAACAAGAAAAGAGATCATGAAGATGATCCAGAAGATGATCCCGATCTCCCCAAGAGACCAAGACAGCCAGAACGTGAGGTATTTTCAATTCGTTTTGGATCATTTGATTGTAACGTTATTACAGGTGGAGATGCAGGAGGAGGGGACCTTACTGCGGAAAGGAAAGCTTACCTCAATGAGGCTCAAGCTTGTTCATACATTCAGCGAATAAATCTAGCTGAGGATGATCGCCCGAGGAAGGTGAACAAATAAAATTTGGTCATCGGCTTCTCCAAGAACGACCTTGCAGGTGTGCTATATCCTCATGATGATCCACTGGTGATCAAAATGAGGATGAAGGAAGTAATAATCTCAAGAGTACTGGTGGATAATGGTAGCTCGATGGATATCATGTTCTACTCATGCTTCGATAGTTTAAATCTAAAGTTGTCTCAGTTGGAACCTTATCACAGGCCCCTCCTCGGGTTTGCTGGAGAGAAAGTCTTTCCACTTGGGACAATCAAGTTGGATATGCTCATCAGTACATGGCCTGCTTGTCGAACAGAAAGAGTACGTTTCTTTGTGATGGATAATAATGTCTAGTCAGCTTACAATATCATGATGGGAAGGGTAGGATTGAAGAAGTTCGAAGCAGTACCATCTACTATACATCAATGCCTGAAAAATCCAACTAATTTTGGAGTGGGAGTTATAAAGGGTGACCAAAAAGTAGCTCGGGAATGTTATTACTCATCTGCCGAGCAAGAAGAACTGGAGGAATCTAGGAAAAAGACTATAACTTATCAAGTGGATGAAGGTGCAGAGATTGAGACATTGGATCCTAGAGACGAGTCGCAGCTTGTGAAAGGTCAGGTAGTGGAAGCTACTGAAAATATCATTTTGGACAACGAACACCTGGCACGAACAACTCAAATAGGTTCGTCGTTAGATGCCTCACTGAAACAGGAATTGATAGTTTTCCTAAAAACAGAAAACAAACTTTTGCTTGGAGTCATGAGGATATGCCAAGAATAGACCCAAATTTCTTATGTCATGAGCTCAATGTGAATAAGGAGATCAAGCCAGTGAAGTAGAGAAGAAGAGTGTTCAGTCCCGAGAAGAACCAAGCTATACAAGAGGAGGTCGAGAAGCTCCAGAAAACTTTCTTTATTGAAGATGTCAAATATCTAGACTGGTTGGCTAATGTGGTTATGGTGAAGAAGAAAAACAACAAGTGGAGGATGTGTGTAGACTTCATCGACCTCAACAAGGCTTACCCAAAGTATCGTTTTCCTTTGCCCCGAATTGATCAACTAGTGGATGCTACCTCGGGGCACGAAATGTTGAGCTTCATGGATGCTTATTCTGGTTATAACCAGATTAAAATGAAACCTGAAGACAGGGAGAGTACCTCTTTCATTACCCCTAGGGGAACTTATTGTTATAATGTTATACCTTTTGGTTTAAAAAATGCAGGTGCAACAAATCAGCGGCTGATGAACAAGGTGTTTGTAGAACAAATCAGTTGCAATATGGAAGTTTATGTTGATGATATGCTGTCAAAAAGCAAGAAAGCAACTGACCATCTAATTGACTTGGGTCAGACCTTTGATCAATTAGATAAATATCAAATGAATCTGAATCCCACCAAGTGCTTATTCGGAGTACGAGAAGGCATGTTCCTTGGGTACATTGTTAACCAACGAGGAATTGAAGCAAATCCAGAGAAGATCAAGGCTCTATTGGGACTACGATCTCCAATGACTAAGAAGGAAGTGCAAAGTCTCACTGGGTGAGTTGCAGCACTCAATAGATTTATATCACGAGCAACAGATAGATGCCTCCCATTCTTCAAAACACTCCGAAAAATGTTTGAATGGAATGATGAATGCGAGAAGGCTTTTCAAGAACTAAAGAAATATCTGGGAGCACCTCCACTTTTATCCAGGCCAGTGATGGGGAAAAGGTTGTATTTATATTTGGTAGTGTCGGAGAATGCATTTAGCTCGGCATTGATAAGAATGGAGGATGGAGTGCAAAAACCGATCTATTACACTAGCAAAGCCTTCCGAGGAGCAGAGATCAAATATCCAAGACTGGAAAAATTGGCACTAGCATTCATCGAGGCGAGTAGGAGAATGGGGCCGTATTTCCAAGCTCATACCATAATTGTGTATACTGATATGCCATTGAAGCAAGCTCTTCATAAACTAAAAAAGTCAGGGAGATTGATGTACTGGACAGTGGAAATTGGTGAATATGACATAGTTTATGAGCCCAGATCGTCGTTAAAAGGGAAAGCAGTAGCAAATTTTATAGCAGAATTCACCTATCCTGATACCTCCGAGGAGCAAAAGTTGCACACCGACCGACCTGTGGATGATAAAGGATCTATAAATTTGACCCCCGATCAACTCAAGGCGATCGATGAGCAAGAGAAGATGGTCGACGAGCAGCAAGAAGTGCTAAAGGAGGATAAAAGGAAGCAACAAATATTCCACCGAGGAACTCTGTCTGATAAAAAATTTGAAGACGAGGTACCTATATGGAATCTATATGTAGAGCAAAAACTATGGGGGCAGAGCAAGTCGTCGTATTGAGTGATTCACAACTGATCGTAAATCAAATACTGGAAGTATATGCAGCCAAAGGAGAATTAATGATCAGGTATCAAGCAAAAGCAATGGAGATTTTATCAAGTCTGTACAGATAATCAGAATACCAAGATTGGAGAATGCAAGAGCAGATGCCCTAGCTCGGTTAGCTTCAGCCACACGCACCGAGCTATGAAAAACAATCCCAATAGAAGTCTTGGTTAGTTGGAGCATAGATGAAGATCTGATGATGAACTTTATCACCCTTGATTTAGAGCCATCTTGGATGGATCCCATCAGGGCATATATTGAAGAGGGGGTTTTGCCACCTGATAAACATGCAGCCAAGAAACTAAAATTTAAAGTTGCTCGTTATGTACTGACTAATGGCATTCTATACAGACGAGGAATCGTAACAAGTTTGCAGAGATGTGTCCATCCTTTCGAGGTGAAAGATTTGATTGAAGAGGTACATGAAGGGTCTTATGGAGCCCACATTGCTGGTCGGACACTTTTGCAAAAAATAATGACACAAGGATATTATTGGCCGACGATGAGGGCTGATTGCATAGCCTTTGCCAAAAAATGTGACAAGTGTCAACGCTTCTCCACTATCCGAAGAACTCACCAAGCATTGTTGACACCCATTACTTCCCCTTGGCCATTTGCCATGTGGGGAATTGACTTGGTCGGGCCACTTCCAACGACCAGAGGAAGGTTTAAATATCTCGTCGTCACAGTGAATTACTTTACTAATTGGGTGGAGGCCGAGCCCCTTGTCGACATGACATACGAAAAGGTGTACCAATTTATTTGGAAGAATATCATCTGTAGATATGGTCTTCCTCATGCATTCATCACAAACCATGGAACCCAATTCGACAATGAGGAGTTCACTGCCTATTATCATCTGTCGAACATATTGAAAACCCACTCTGCACCAGGCCATCCTCAAAGCAATGGGAAAACTGAAGTAACAAACAAAACACTACTGAATGGCTTAAAGAAAAGATTAAATGATGCAAAGGTAAATTGGATCAACGAGCTGCATTCTGTACTATGGGCTTATCGTACTACTCCCCGAGCAGCCACAGGACAATCTCCGTATATGCTAGCATTTGGAAGTGAAGATTTTATACCTGCCGCGCTGGGCCTCCCCACACACAGGGTGCTGAATTTTAACTCTCCTATCAGTGACTTGATGAGGAGATTAGATTTAGATATGCTCGAGGAAGTTAGAGAAGAAGCAGCAATCAGAACCGCTGCATACCAACAATGGACAGCTCTGTTCTTCAACAAGAGAGTCAAGAAATGCGACCTGAAAGAAGGAGACTATGTGCTGAAGAAAGTAATTCAAAAGTACAACAAACTGGAAGCAAACTGGCATGGCCCCTACAGAGTGACAGAAGTTGTTCGACCAGGGACATATAGAATCGAAACTTTAGAAGGAGAGGAGTTTAAGAATGCATGGAACGCAGAGCATCTGTGCAGATATTATCAGTAATTTAATCTCCATGTAATGCAGTTTTTCTTTGATATGAATAAAGTCTTGGATATTTTGCCCAATTCTCTCCTTTTGTTGAAATTTTTTCGGAGTACTAGTGCTACACACTACGGATCAAGACCAGAAATACCAACTAAGGTTGGAAATCCACCTGCTAATGCTGGTCGGGAATAAAAATTTCCCAAAAATACCAACTAAGGTTGGTTGGGAAGAAAATCCACCAACTAATGTTGGTCGGGAATAAAAATTTCCCATAAATACCAACTACGGTTGGTTGGGAGGAATAAAAATTTCCCAGAAATACCAACTACGATTGGTTGGGAAGAAAATCCACCAACTATAAGTTGGTCGAGAATAAAAATTTCCCAGAAATACCAACTAAGGTTGGTTGGGAAGAAAATCCACCAGCTAATGCTGGTCGGGAAAAATTTCCCAGAAATACCAACTACAGTTGGTTGGGAAGTAAATCCACCAACTAAAGTTGGTCGGAAATGAAAAATTTCAGAAAAACCACCAACTCTGGTTGGTAGGAAATGGTGGAGAATGAAAATCTATCGACTAAGGTTGGTCGGGAACAAAAACCACCAACTCCGGTTGGTCGAAAACAGTTGGGTAAACAAATGAAAGTCATTTCAGGGCTTAAAATTAAAAAGTGATAAATTTTTTAGTTATGACATTTTAGATTACCACCGAATTTGGTCGAGAAAAAAAATATCACCAATTCTCCTTGGTCGTCAGAACAATTCAACAATAAGCTTTTGCCAACTTTAGTTGGTCGATAATTTAAATATCACCAATATTGTTATCTTTTTAACAGATATATATAGTTGGTCGAGAAATAAAATATTACCAATATTGTTATCTTTTTAACAGATATACACAGTTGGTCGAGAAATAAAATGTCACCAAATCTACTTGGTCGACATGCAATCAATTCAGATAGTCAATAATAAATTTTCACCAACTCTAGTTGGTCGACAATTTAAATAACACAAAATATTGTTATCTTTTTAGCAGATATACAGGCACATTCATTAGAAAATGTCTTACAAAATATTTTCAATACAATGACAATCAAGATTACAAAGAAAATTAGAAGTTTTTCATTAAATCCAAAACGAAATACATTAAGAATGAAATACATAGAAAAATTATTACATCAAGAAACCTATTATATTAGCTTCTTCCCCTCTGCTTTTGAAATAGGTTCTTCACCAGCGGGAGTATCGTCTAAAGCACAGGGGGAATTTATAAAATTCAGATCTCTGAGCATCCTGACGTTCATTACTGATGGCCGAGCAAGTAAGTGCTCAGGGAGAGATATCTGGAAGTTAGAATGAAGACTGTAGTCACCGAGGTACTTCGAAATCAGGCATCGAGGAATAGCTCGAGTAGGAATCCAGCTCATATCCAGTTTAAAGGGTGGCACTGGCAACTCGAGCAACCCAGGGTCATGGTAATCCCACAAATAGTGACCCTGTTCCAACTGCAGCACACCTAAGGCATTCAACCATTCTTGCTTGTAACCCTCATTATTTGCATTTTGGATCCGATCATCTAGATGGTAGAGGGCTTCATTATAACCAGCCATCCAGAACTCCCTGGACTGTTTATGGAATTGATAGGTTAACCTATCCAGTTGCTCGTGGAGGTTCTTTGTTAAAAGTTCTTTACTCTCCAAGGCAGATTTTTGTGCAGATAGCTGCTCGCCCAGGTTCAGAATTTTCTTGGACATCTCTGCTAGAGCCTTGTTCTTCGTAACCAATTGGATTGCTTGATTTTCCAGAGAAGCTTGAGTTCTTGCCTCTTCAATGGTAAGCTGAGCAGCCCTTGCTCGTCCCCGAGCAGAAGTAGAAGACCCAACCCTTTTTAAAGTCTCCAATTCATCTGTAAAATTAGCATTCTCGACTTCCAAGAAAGAGAAACCCTCGTCGTTGACAGGGACCAAAACGCTCGAAGTAGATGCTTCATACTTCAGCCGAGATATCTCTCCTCGAAGATTATTATTTTCCTCCTCTAACAATTGGGCGATCTGCCTATGCTCTTCAACCTCTGTCTTTAAAGTCCTCTCCTTAATATCATAAGCAGCAATGAGCTTATCATATCCTTTGTCAGCATTTAGTTGCTGATACTTTTTATCATACCCCTGATACAAAAGGGCAGAGGACTCCATATACTGCTGTTGAAGGTCTGCAACAATTCCTTAAAGATCTTCAATCATCTCGTAATAAGCCGAATTATTGCCTACAGCTCGGTTGAGCAAAAACTTCATATATTGGTAAGCCTCCATTGCTTGTTCGGAGGCATATGATCCCAGGATACCAAAAATTTGTGCTTCATCCAAGTTTGTGTGGCCAGCTTTGAAATATTCATTACATTTTTTCATCAACTCAGTATCGTGAGCTCACAAGAGTTCCATCCTGTCCATAAACTAGCAAAGAGATAGAAAGAATCAATAAAGTGCAGGCAGAACAAAAAGAATGAAAGCAGAGCAACAAGAGAAGAATCAACAATATGAACAATCAAAAATTTCAAATTTTATTACATCATAAAGGAGGAGTACATAGTTCAGAGTTACATTTGACAAAAATAAACAGAGAGAAAAGTCCAAACAACTCTACACCTTCTCCTTGTCTCCCAAAACTTTCTCGGGCAGCCGGGACGAGGCGGAAGGCTGCTCGGATGGCATACAAGGTTGCTCGGTGGGTACTGGAAGCTGCTCGACTGAAATGTTGGTTGATTGAAGTTGCTCGGTAGGAGTAATAGTTGGTTGGGGCTATTCGAAGCGAAGTTCAACAGTAGGGACCTGATCCCCAACCATCATAGAAGATTCCTCAGAGGAAGCTTCATCCTCTTCTTCTTCCCGAGGAGTAGGAGGGGAGCCAGGAATGTGTTGCTGAAATAGGTTGGAGCTCTCATCGACCTTCATCTATTTCAGGGCAGCCACCCAGCCATCTCTAAAATATTTAAGGCTACCATATTCCATTTGTGAAACCATGGTAGCTAAACCTTTATTCCACCCCTTATCCCAGCCAGCGCTGAAGTATTTCTTAAGACCTTTTTTTCTTTTTTCTCTCTCCGAGGGGGTCCTCTCCTTGAGTTTCTCCTCGACATCCTTCAACTTATTCTCAACCTCTTCCTTTTGACGACCAACGTCATGAAGTCTACTCAGCTCTTCATCGGCAGATTTGAGCTTATTTTCAAACTCTTTAGCATGTTGGAGCTTCTCCTCGAGCTCTTTGTTTTTCTCCTCCAAGTCTTTTATTTTTTTCTCCAACCTCTTGGAGACTTCAACAACCTAATCTCTTTCCTTCTCAGTGGAATTAAGCTGTTTCTCCCAAGAAGATTTATCATCAATGTACTTCTAACGAGAATCTTTTAAAGACTGCGTCAGACCTACAAAAGCCTCTTCTACACCACCAGAGGAAATGGACGCCTTGATGGCTTCGTCCTTCTTCAGAATTGTATTAAAACAAGTTACCAACTGGAAAAAGAAAATAATTGTAAGTCAGTGCTAGCACCTAACATGGAAAAATGAAAGTTTAGATTAGCAATACTTACTGAGGCAATGTGTTGAGCTGCCAAAGTGGTAACCCTATCCCGGGAAGGAATTTCTTCAATACCTTGGATCTCGGTGATGATCCTAGACTTCACCGAGCTTATGGCAGAGTTCAGAGCAACAAAAGTGGGAACACCACTTCCAGTAGTCGGGGGCTGAGAGATGGATTCAGCCAAATTAACCGAGGAGCTCTTCTTCAGCTTCCTCGTGGGAACGGGAACATTCTCGACCAAGGATGTTGTCTTGGTCGGTGATATAACTATAACCTCGCTTAGAGAGGAAATAGCTGCAACCTTGCTCGAAGCCACAGGGGGCTTCTCGGCAACCTTCACAGTAACAACTGGAGGAGGTGCATCAAGTTGTCTTGTCCCTTCTGGGACATCCTGCTTGCTTTTTTTTGCCTCTCCACTAGCAGAGGCATATTTCTCGAAGAGGGCAGGAGCTCTTCTTCTATTCATTCTTTTGCTAAGAGGAATATGTGATTCAACTGAAGAACTTTCAGAAGCTGGTACTGGTACTATGTCACTTATCACTGAACGAGCAGTAAAAGATGAGGTGTAACTCTTGTACTGCAACAAGTATGAAGCTGATCTGATGTGTTCATCGGCAACAGTTTGATGCAAACCCCAGATAAGTTTCAGTTGCCTTAAATTAACTTTTGTCTCTTTTGGAGACCTTCTCTTGCTGTCAACTGCAAATAAATCAAAATTGAAATATCAGTGACACATTTTATCAAACACAAAGAAAGCATAATTTTAAAAATGAAGTAAAATGAAAACAACCTATCCCATTGCCATAGGGAGGGCATCTGGGACCCTGATACACATCATTTCCAGGTAGGGGAGCATGTTGCCAATTTTTTTATAACAACACCATGCTCGAAGTAATCCCTATTGGCATCTGAGAGATTGACCACTAAAGCCCTATTTAAAAACCTAGTCTTCAAATAAAAAGTACTGTCACTAACATCCCATCTATAGCAAAACATAATCTCTGGAATTCCTAAACGGGTTCCATGAATCTGGTTTAATCTATGGACTCCATTAACTATTCTCCATGTATTGGGGGCTATTTTTGCAGGTAATACATCAAAATACTGACAAAATTCCAAACATAAGGGGTTTAGAGGAAAAGAAAAGCCACATTCGGCTACAAATAAACTGGGGAACCAATGTCCCTCAGCCAAACGAAAATAATCAGGAGGGACCAGAAAGCTCCTCCAAAATGACCCAAGAAGGAATTGAGAACTCAGAACGAAATTTGTCAAGAGACTCAACGATGTAAACCATGATGAATAAAAGAAATAAAAAAGAAGGAAAAAGAGCTTACAGGAAAAAAGGTAGACTAGTTGATAACGAACGATGGAAGGGAGGAACACACAAGATGGAGAAGAAAATGGAGAGATCAAAGATACAGCTTAGAAAATGCAAGAGACGATAGGATTTTCTGCAACGCTTAAATACCTTACCTTGGGAATGGGTAAAAATAATGATTACGAAGAAAGACGTTTGCGCTACTGGCGGTAAAAAGGACAAAAAGGCACGGAGACCAAAGCGGTGGGAAAAATTCAAAAAGTCTGAATTCGAAAGGAAAATTAAATACAAGGAAAACACTCTTAAAATTCAGGATAGCTATTTAATCCTGCCATATTTCAAGAAGAATGTTCCACACTCCTCAACCTCGAACTGTGAAACATTGGGGGCTTCTGTTGATACCAAATTTAGTCCGCTGACGTGGATCAATTAAGTGGAGACACGTGTCAATCTACATGGCACCTACAAACATTTCTGAGCAACACCTTGACTTCGAGGAACTCGACCTCCCCGACCAACAATGACACTCCGAGCAACAAGTGCTCTGCGAGGAACTTCACTGTACCGAGCAACTCATGAAGACCGAGCTACTTAGGCAGTCCGAGCTGCATCTCGTACAGAGCATTAATGACCGAGCTGCATCTCGGACAGAGCATTAATGTTAGGATAATCACAAGAGATACTGCACATTAAATGCTCTTTATTATCACACAGACACATACGCCTATTGGACAACTGTGTGTTATTCTTTCATTTGTACAACCTCAAGGCTATAAATACATTGTAACCTCCTCATTAGCGAGGGACTCGGAATTTCTTGGTAAAACTACTATCGAGAATTCTGGGCAAACAATCATCAATACAAAAACAGTGGATGTAGGCCATTCTCACAAGGCTGAATCACTTTAAAAATCATTGTCTAAATATTTCTTTATTATTATTATTATCTGTGATTGAAAGAATTAGGTCAAATATAATTTTTTACATCAACAGTACTATTAGCATTAAGCTTGGTTTTGAACACCCACTTGCTACTAATAACATGCATGGAGGGGCCCTAGGTACTAAGGTCCAAGTTTTGTTTTTGTGGAGGGCCTACAGTCCGTCTCTCATAACAGCAAGCCAGTGTGGTTGATTGAGAGTTGAGTTGATAGTAAGTGGTTCAGCGAAGGGGTTTATGGTGGTAAGTAAACTGGTTGGTTTATTTTAACACATGCGTTTTGATCTGGTAAGCATTGAATGTTGGTTTGTGGGCATAGGTGGGCTGTCTGAAGTAGAAGTAGGAGCAGTGTTAGACTCAAGAGGCTATGAAGGTAGATCAAGGTCCACAAATAATTGTATGCCTGCTGGCGAAGAACTGTGAGGAGGAGAATTTTGGTGATGAGGAGAGTTGGTTGTAAAAGCAGCAGTTTGAGTGGTGGGAATAAGATGATGAGCAGGTCTGGGTGGAGTATCAGAAGTAGGTGATGTGGATATTGGGTTCGACTCAACGAGGGATTGTGTTACTGGCTCAGTAGAGACTTGAATAGTAGGTGATAATGGTGGCAAGGAAAATTTTGGAGGAGTAGCAGGTGTAAGTCTGGTGTGCTCTGCTGGTGAATGAATGCCTTGGGTAGCTTTAGGAGTGAATTCGAAAAACTCTTAGTACTGGGTAAGTGGAGCACAATCATCCGAACAAGGAGAATTAACAATTTCATGAGCGTAAGGTAGTGTATTTTCATCAAACACTACATGCCTTGAGATATATATACTCTCCTGGCCTTTGGATCATCTCATAGCACACCGGTAACCCCTTGTGTAGAGGACTCAAATCAATAAAGCCTTTTTTTAATTAATTGGGGTCGGGTACATGATAACTATTTTTCCATTTCATTATGTCCAGCCCAATATCTTCGATTAAACCATGTGATATCATCTCCTTTTTTATAATATCCCACCAAGTCAATTTAGGCCTACCTTTACCCCTTACGAGAACATCTATTGGTCTACGCTTGACGTGTCCAAACCATCTAAGTCATTTTTCTCTCAATTTATCTTCTATAGGAGCTACTTCTATAGGAGCTACTTTCGAGTTTTACCACAAATCCATCACATAATTCGCATCTCCGCCAGACTCATTTTCTGCACATTTTGTTTCTTGATTGCCTACCACTCTAATTTTATCCTTGTGGAGGGGACTATATCCAATAAAAATACCATTTTAGACTAGAAATTGTGCTTAGTTTTGCCTTTGATGTGGGGAAAACATCTACTCTACACCCAAATAACTTTAATGAAGCATAATTTGGGTGTTGTCCAAACAATTTGTGAAAAGAAGTTTCAAAATTCAATTTGCTAGATGGTAGTCTGTTAATAAGAAAGGTTGCAGTTAAGAAAGCCTCAACCCATAGAAATAGAGGTAATTTTGCATGAAATAATAATAACGTCAAGCCTATCTCCACAATGTGCTTGTGCTTGCGCTCAACAGTTCCATTTTTCTCCCGTGTTCCAGGACAAGAGATGTATCTCAAAACCCCATTATATGGTAGATGGTTTAAAAATTCAGTTTTCTCAAACTCTCCACCTCCATCACACTAAAATATCTCGATGTTTTTTAAAAATTAAGTTTTAACCATACCTTCAAATTTTATATACACATAAAAAAAAATCAGATTTGAACTTTAACGGATAAATACATGCATACCGTGTACAATCATCAACAAATAAAGCATAGTATTTGAAATGATGCGAGGATTCAATGGGTGTAGGACACCAAAGGTCACATTGAACTTTCTCAAAAGGAAGTCTACAAATGGAGTTAGACAAACTAAAAGGCTGTTTATAGTTTTTCCCTAACTGACAGCTCACACAAACCATGGGCTTCTTAATCCAGTAACTAAGTAACTAACATCTAGACTATTATTCTTACTTAAAACATGAAGAGACTTAGAATGTGGGTGACCGAGGCTTTGATGCCAAACATTTAAAGTCGCAAGTCCTTCATCATCAAAGGCATAAAGTCCATCACTTTTACTCCCCCTTGCCAATGTTTTCTGAGTCTTCTTGTCAACCACAAAGGTATCATTAGTGAAAATTAAAGATCAATGATTATTGGTGGTTAGTTGACTAATTGATACTAAGTTTTTCTTTAGTTTAGGCACAATAAGAGCTGATTTGATAATCCCATACTCGCAAGGATGAAACAAAAATATATATCTATAGGGCATCTGCCATGCCTGATCGTCAGGTCCCTGCACGTAACTCTCGTGGCGGCCCATGATCATTTGCGATGGTTGTACATCTAGGATCTCATCCTGTAGTTGCCTCCTGCCTTGCTGTTGGAAATTCTTCATTTTATAACATACGCACCCATCTTTGAACCATTGGCATGAAAATCTCTAGGCCTCTAATCATAGTCTTGATGACCTCCCCTATTGTTTCCTTAGCCCTGACTGTCCTGAGGGGCGGCGGAAGGCTACTGTTCCCGAGGACCCCACTGGTCCTAACTGAACCCATTATTATCGCTTGATAATATTTGGGTCTAACTCTTAGCCCAATTCCCTTGCTGGAAATCTCACTCCTCCCGTCGTTATGCCCCACTGGCACCATTCCCATTTTCCCTCCCTGTATGATTGGTCTTGCTTTCTCGCTTTGAACAAGTTCAATACAAGTTGTCCTATGCTCTATGCATAGAAAATCTTTCTATGTCATCCCTCTGTCTTTGGTCCTACTGACCATTTTGGGGTGTCCTTCTCTCGGACCTGACAGTCTTAGTCCCAAATTCTACTCCCGTTGCCCCTTTGGCTCCACTGGCCTTATGGAACTCGATGTCGACCTCGACGTTCTTGACCGAATCCATATTCACTTGGTAGGAATTCAATTGAATTATTTAGATGGGTCCCCTACTGGGTATGCCCTCATGTGGTGTTTTCCAACACCGTTAAATCCTATCTTGCCCCTGGCTAGGTTTTCGAACCTTCCTGGTCCTTTCTTCTGGAAGTGTTGACTTAACTTGTAAACGTACAAGCTTGACGACATTTACACTAGTCATCTTAGCCTGATTTCCCATTCGTACTTGTGTGTTCTACTCATGATTCCCTTATCAAATATAGGCCCTTTACATCTTATGTACCCTTCCTTTGTCGGGTACAAGGTTCGTTAAGTAAGTCAAATCCTCTTTCAGTATCGGTCTTCATCCCCCTAATGATAATTTTCGAAACCCCATTCACAACTTTGTCTGGAAAAAAGATGGAAGATCTTACGATCAATTCGCACACAAATTTCCCTTTTAATTCCATATATACATCTTTATATGTGGTGACTGACTCTCAGTACTTTATGTTGCTCCCTATGAGCTAAAAATTTTGCCCAAAGTTTACTCCTGGGTATCGTTGCACTCCACCCTACACAATAGCTGTTGGATTCCCAACTTCAATTTCCCCGTTACTCTTTTTACTTCCCTACATCTTATACATGGATTTTCAAAAGAGTTCCTTTGACTCTCCTACCCCTTGTCGACTCCGATGGGTGTATCTGATATTTGCACCATTGTTATTTGGGACAGTGCTTAGGGGAACTACTATTATCGAGCGATCATTCTATTGTCATCAGCCTGAACAATAATCATGGTGAATTTTATCGCGATCACTGTTTCTAGAATACGCTAAGTCTCCTCATGAGCTTCTCCTCCTGCAATCCTTTCTATGGCCCTCACTGGTGGTTTAAAAATCTTTGACATACAAAGTCCAACCGAAATCGTATATGAATCTCATCACTTACACCTAATAGTAGGAGAACATAAGTCATAATACGCAGAGGAATACAAGATTCTAATGACAGGGCTCTATATCAAAGAATGCTACACAAAAATGTAGAAAGTCGCATAGATCTTAAGGGCACTAGAATTTGGTGCTTTGATACCACCAGTGACACCCTGCCTAATTAAATACCAGGTGATCAGTCCTTTATAAAATTTAAAAATAAAGTATCCAGTTGGTTCATTCTTAGCATGGGTGTCGAAAATATTTACTTAATTAATCACCTAATATTTAATCAAACTAGTGTCAAAACATTTAACCCATTTTATTTTAAATTTAATTAATTTGAAACATCAACTCATTCATCATACTCATGAATAAAATAATACTGAATATAAAACTAACTGCTGAAATAAATAAGACTAGAATAAACGCTTCAGCTCAAAGTCTCAAATCCAACAACCAATATAAAACTGAATCCAACTACAAACTGAATATTGAAATAAAATGAGTACAATATCTCTCTGACATAATAAGGGCGACACATGTCCTAACTGAGATGAATAAAATAAGAACCAAATGAAATAAGCGTGGAGGCGTCTAATCAAGATGATCTTTAACTCCCACTATAGTTACAGCACGTCGAACGGTCCGATTGTCTAAGCCTGGCATCCCTGTGGCTGGACACCTAAAAATAATTTCACAAGAGAAAGGAGATTTTGCAAGAGACGGGTCAGATCCCGAGTGTAAAATATTATAAAATAGTTTAGCAATTATTTAAAATGCGGTAAAGTAAATATCAAGCACACGTTAGTTTTTCGAGCTCTCTCTTGAGATTCTCACCTCTAAACTACTGCGCACACCAAATGTACCTCTAAACCATTCTAGTTAATGTCACCCCATGTAACTAATATGAATGTAATGACCTTCTATTATCACTCTACGTACCCACTCATACTTTACCACGAAATACCATATTAAATAATTCTACGAATTCAAATAGGAGTTTTCGTAAATCAAGTTAAGTGTTCTCATACTTAAGTTATTTCAGATTTCACTATCCAACTTATTTATTAAGTTCACACACTAGAACACATCACAAGTGTGTGTGTATATATATATATATATATATATATATTCATCATACTATCATACATATACATATATATACTAATACAACACCCCAAAGGCTATGTTGCGGTGCGTGCATACTCTGTTATCAAGTCCCGGTACATCACGTACAAAATAAGGACTACCGGTTCGGAATCACTCGTAAACCATATAAATACAAGTCACACATATTGGAGGCGAACATAGCTCCAAGCCTACGGACTATGCACATACCTACGCACCCATATGACCGCCAACTTATCAACTTACCAATAAATCGTTCCTAGGTTCTATGTTCTGAGGCACCAATCTAAAATCCCTCCAGTGGGCTCATCGGGATGATACTTTCCCCTTTCAAACCTCCCATGATAGCAAGCATCGTAGGTATGTCCTACACATAATAAGTCATACTATATGTATTCACACCACTTGTGTATTTGTTTCATCAGTATAGGCATAATCACATCCTATATCGTATATTCCATATGTAGTAAATGAATCCCGATTATTCTATGTATTTTTATTTATAATTTACCCAAGGTTCTAAAAAACGCGGGGCGTGATTGAGGCGTGGAGGCCAAGCCTTAAGCCTTAGAAGCCTAGGCGGGCCTAGGCGTAAAAAGGCGTGAAAAGGCGTTTAGGCCTTCTTAATATATTTTAATATTTTTTAACCATAACAAGGCTATTAAAATACAAAAATTGCACAGATCATAAAAATATGTCTGAATATATGCAAATTAAAATACTATTTGATTATTTTGGATGAGATAATGGTTCGGTTTGTAAACAAATTCTTTAAAAGGAGACATCGTTTCACTAAATCATTGTTGTTTTTAGAAAAAAGTGCGCCTTAAGGGTTTTACCAAGAATAAGGCGTGAAAAGCGTAAGGCGAGGCGTTTCTCCCAAGCCTTAAGCCTAGGCGTGCCTAGGCGAAGCCTAGGCGGGTTTTTTAGAACAGTGAATTTACCCCTAATTGTATGCTCCCGAGTATTTCTCACCGCTCGAAATGAAATCAATATACCAACATACTAGCAGTAGGTAATTACTCCACACCTACTGGTCTAAGTCAACTTAATCCTTGAATTCTCAAATTTTGAATTTCTTCGCTTAATCAGTAAATTTCTCTCACTTAAACCGAATTTCGTTTAACCCTAAATTCGTTCTCATGGAACTAAACACAAATTACATTCTAGGCCTACTGGTATTCCAAAATATTCCTCAAGATGCTTACAATTAAATCCCACGATCAAATACCGAACATCTCCCAAGAATTTTAGACAAAAAGGGGAAAAGAAATCAAATTATGGGCAGCCAAATCGATTCGGTCTGGTCTGAATCGATTCTCCTTGCTGAATCAATCCGGCTAGGAGTGAATCGATTCGCTCGTACAGATTTAGAAAATCTTCATAAGTGTTCTTACGGGTTTCTCCAATTTTCGACACCAAATCCTCAATTTAATCATCCCAAACTCACAAACAATCATACTAGATGTTATACGAACATAATTACATAAGTTCAAACGTCTAAGCATCATCAATTCATAAAAGGGGCATCAATTATTAGGGTTAATTCAGGATAAAACATTAAGAGCCCTAGTTTATCATCTTATTCAAGAACTATCATGAAAGCCCAGATTTATTTATCAACTTTAATCAGATTTTGTGGGTTATAATCTACAATCATGGAGAATCAAACTTATACCAATTTCGGTCCCAAGTTATGATCTAAATCCCCCAATTATTTATCCAATTTGTATACAATACATGTTCAATTTTTCCTATACTAACATGAATGTCATCATTGCTAAAAGTGCGGAAGATTAAACACTTACCTCTTGTATGTAGGTCTGGTCCGTTGAAGAAAATGATGGATTGGGGCTTCTCCTCCTCCGATCTACAATCCGGTGGTGGTGGTGGTAGTGGTGCAAGGAGGTGGTTCTAGCCTTAGAATCTCCCTCCTCTTCTTCCTATGGCCTCTCTGTGGATTTCTTCTATTCCTTACATAACTTACCCCAATCTCCTTTTCCCAATCAGATATAATACCTTTAAAATTTCGTAGGTACTACTCACCCCAAAAATATAATTTACCGAAATACCCTCCCGGGATGCCGGTACGGCCTAAAAGCGCTTGAGACCCAAACTAAACCCCTAGGTAGACTTTTTTGACTATCTCGAACCTTCCGGACACAATGGCACACTCAAAAGGACTATTTGGATGACTTAAAAATGAATTACTTTTTATCTCATTAAATTGTGTCCCGATACGACTAACACGCACGTCCTGACTTAATTATCATAATTGTCGTATTTATCACTCACAATAACTTTACTATTTTCATAATTAGGTATTACTTTATTCACTCAGTAATATTCAATATAATTCACACCAATAAATACTTACCTTTATCTCGCTAGTTAATATTTATTTTAATTCGGATTAATTATCAATTAATTTCCCATATTTAATTTTTAATTAATTCTTTATTTTAAAAATCATAAAAATTACGGAGTATTACATGTGCGTAACGCCCTTTCCAACATTTATATTTCATAAAAATGTTCCAATTTACGTAAAATTATCATTTTACCCATTTTTTCCCAAACTCATCTTTTTTTTTTCATTTTCACAAGTGTTATTTTTCAAAACACAATTAAGTTACCCACACTAACTTCATAGGTATTTTTAACACATTAACACTTTCTTTTAACATTTTGGAGTAATAATCTTCTCAAGATGGAAACATCTTTCTTTCATCACTTTCTTTTCTAATAAATTATTGAATATCTAAGACTACTTTTTAAAAAAATATCATTTTCTTTATTAATATTAATATTAATATATGTAGTCTTAAAATTATACACTTATCACATTCTTCACCACTTTTTTCACCTTATAGGCTGAAATTTATATTTTTCATTTATCTCGTGTTTAAATCCATTCAAATCCTCATTGAACTTGTTTATGTGTTTAACATCAAAATAATAAAAGTCTATATTCATAAGAATATGGATTTTGAGTGCAGAAATCCTATTCAATGGGTCTAACATATAGTTTATCATAGAAATTTCATAATACTTGCAAAAATACACTTTTCAAGACTAAGGACATATTTATTCTTCCAAAACTTAAACAAATGTCCAACTTTACAAAATCTTCATTTTTGCCTGAAACTTTAAAACATATTTCACTCAAAATATCTTTAACAAGATAAATATTATTTTCAAATATTTTGTTCCACAACACTAGCACAAGCCCCACAGCAGTAGCTAGGCCGGATGAACTACGGACGTGTGTACAATGTCCGGGACGTGCCTTTTTAGTCAGCACCTCCAGCACCACCGGCAGTCGCGGGTACGTTTCCTATCTATAGGAATGAGGGTAGTATTCTGTATGACATGGGAGTGACACACTCTTTTATTGCCACTAGATTTGCGCGGGCAGTCGGCCTTTTAGAGACAATCGACACTCATCTTATGTGTGTGGATTCACCGATGGGTAGTGGGTCCCTTATACACTCTATTTGTAGGGGTGTGGGCATTATGATTGGGAGATTGAGTCTAGCGGCAGATCTTTTAGTGTTAGATATGGAGGGTTACGATGTCATCCTAGGGATGGATTGGTTGACAGGATATAGGGCGATGGTGGATTGTTACGAGAGGACTATCGTGCTTTCGAATTCGAGACAGGAGATGTTCCTAGTGGCAATTCCTCTTCCCGAGGGAGGGTCGCTCACTCACTTATATTATATTGAGGAGGAGACCTCACAGGAGGTGGTTGTTTCCCTGGACTCAATCCCAGTCGTGAGGGATTTCAAAAATGTATTTCAGGAGACACTAGGATTACCACCCAGCAGGGAGATTGAGTTTGTTATCGATTTAGCACCGGGGACGAGACCGATTGCCAGAGCACTGTATCGCATGACCCCTTAAGAGATGTGGGAGCTGAGAGAGCAAATCCAGTAGCTCTTGGGAAAAGGTTTCATTCGGTGAAGTACCTTGCCATGGGGTGCACCGGTGATATTTGGGAAGAAAAGGGATGGTTCGCTTCGTTTGTGTGTGGACTACAGGGAGATGAACAAGGTGACGATAGTTACCTAGGATTGATGACTTGTTTGATCAGTTGAGAGGGGTTATGTACTTCTCTAAGATCAATTTGAGGTCAAGTTACCATCTGTTGCACATTCGAGAGGAGGATGTACCTAAGATCACTTTGTTGTTGCGATACGGGCCATTTGAGTTCAGGGTGATGCCGTATGGGCTGACTAATGCGCCCACAGTATTCATGGATCTCATGAATCGGGTATTCAGGGAGTTTTTGGACCAGTTTGTGATCGTATTTATAGACGATATTCTGGTTTACTCTCGCACGGAGGAGGAGCACACCGAGCACTTGCGTCTGGTGCTTCTGACATTATGGGACCATCAATTATACACTAAACTCGGGAAGTGTGGATTTTTGCTTCGAGAGGTTTAGTTTCTTGATCACATAGTGTCCAACCGGGGAAATTCTATTGATCCAAGTAAAGTATCAGCGGTGAGGGAGTGGGGACAACCCACAACACCGACCGAGATTCGTAACTTTTTTAGGTTTGGCCGATTATTACCGTCTCTTCATCAAGGGGTTCTCAAAGATTATTGGTCCTTTGACGAACCTGACGCGAAAGGGAGTACCAGTCATATGGAGTGAC
This sequence comes from Sambucus nigra, assembly GCA_949130495.1. Taxonomy (NCBI): domain Eukaryota; kingdom Viridiplantae; phylum Streptophyta; class Magnoliopsida; order Dipsacales; family Adoxaceae; genus Sambucus; species Sambucus nigra. Next base: position 343,711 of record CASBWL010000077.1, read on the forward strand.
CACTGTCAGTTAGTGTTTGATGAGCTAAAAGACAGGCTAACATCAGCACCCATACTGACATTACCTAGGAGTGGATTAGAGTACCGAGTATACACTGATGCATCCCTGCAAGGACTTTGGGGGGTGGGGGTGTTACAGTAGGAGGAAAGGGAGATAGCTTATGCTTCTCTAAAGCTAAAGCCACATGAGCAGAATTAACCCACCCGTGACCTCGAGTTGGTAGCGGTCATTTTCTCTTTGAGGATATGGACGCATTATCTTCTGGGGGAACAGTTCACTCTTTTCACGGATGATAAGTCACTCAAATATCTCTTCACACATAAGGATCTGAATATGAGGTAGAGGCGGTGGTTAAAATTCATGAAGGATTACCAGTTTGATATATAGTATCATCTTGGTAAGGCTAATGTGGTGGCGGACGCGTTAAGACAATAACCTGCTGGGGATGTAGCTGAGGTTTGGAAAGCTAAGTAGAGTGAGCTCCAACAGGAGGATGAGGTGGCCAGGTCGTATATGATAGTTATGACCATCACTCCTGAGATCGTGATGCGAGTAGTGAGGGCTCAGGCAGAGGACCAGTTCTGTCAGGATAGGTGAGACAGCTATTGGCCGAGGGTGCGCAGTCTTACTCAGTTAGTTCAGAGGGAGGTTTGTGATTTAATGGGAGGTTAGTAGTGCACGAGGATAAGGATTTGAGGCAGGCAGTGATGACCGAGTCTCACGGTTCCAGCTTTACGATACATCCCGGTGGGGAGAAGATATGTGGCGACAGTATTGGTGGTCGGGTATGAAGCGAGACATAGCAGAGTTTGTCTCGAAGTGTGTTACATGCCATATGGTGAAAGTTAACCATCAGAGACCTTCAGGAATGCTACTACAGCCACTAGAGATTCCCGTGTGGAAGTGGGAGAGCATTTAGATGGACTTTATTACTGGACTACCGTCATAACAAAGGGGTCACGATTCTATTTGGGTGATAGTGGATCAGCTGACCAAGGTAGCTCATTTCTTGTCAGTTCTTACTGACTTTGAAACGATGCAGTATGCGCAGCTATTCATTTCAGAGATTGTTAAACTGCACGGGGTACCAATTAATATTGTGTCTGACAGAGACATGATATTTATGGCACATTTCTACCAGAGTTTTCAGGAGGCCATGCGCACAAAATTGCGGTTGAGTACAACATATCACCCGTAGACAGACGGGCAGACTGAGAGAGTAAATCAGATGCTTGAAGATATGTTGAGGATGTTTATCCTAGACTTCGGGGGAGGATGAGAGAGATATCTTCCATTGGTAGAGTTTGCGTACAACAACTTTTACCAATTTACCATCGACATGGCTCCATTCAAGGCATTGTATGGGAGGCCTTGTCCTTCGCCCGCCTGCTCGTTAGAGGTGGGGGACAATAAGCTATTAGGGCCGAAGATGGTACATGAGACTTCTACCAAGATAGTGTTAATTCGAGGACGCATTCGAATAGCTCAATATAGGAAAAAGAGTTATCCTGATACCGATAGGAATCATGTAGATCTAGAGGTGGGCGAACATGTGTTGGTTCGGATGTCTCCCATGAAAGGGATTATGAGATTTGGCAAGAAGGAAAAGTTAGCACCAAGATATGTGGGACCGTTTCCTATCATTGAGAGAGTGGGACCGGTATAATATAGATTGGGACTGCCAGAGCATCTTAAGCGGATACACGATGTGTTCCATGTGGCGTTGCTAAAGAAATACAAGAGGAACGAAAGGACCTTCTCGCATGTTCCACTTGAGGAAATTGACTTACAGCCAGACGTTTCATATGAGGAGAGACCCGTGGATATTCTGGATCACAGTGAGCATAAACTACTATCCAAGGTGGTACCATTAGTGCGAGTGCAGTGGGGTCACCACAATATTGAGGAGTCAACATGGGAGCAGGAGGAGGATATGCGAGAGAAATATCCAGAGTTATTCACCGCAGGTATATCCTAATTTTGAGGACAAAATTCCTTTGTAAGGGGGGAAGTATGTAATACCCCGTATTTGTGGCGTATTTAGAATTTAATTAATTGACTAATTAAATAGAAAATACGTCTTAATTTAAATTACGTGAGTAGAGTAATTTAATGTGATTTAATAATAATTGTAGTTATTAAATATTAATCGAGAGTTAGATACTGATTAATATTTCTGATATGATATTTACTAAGTGTGAATAGTAAATAATTGATAATTATGATTATACGTCATAGCGAGTGATGTGGGCGTATTATATGTTACCACACTGAGATTCGCATGTTAGACTATGTTGAGGTGGGAAACGAGAAATATATTTTGGGTGACTCGAATGATAAAATAGAGGTCACGTATGAGTCCGAAAGGGGCGAATTAGTCAGAATAGTATACCCGGGGATGTCAATTGAGTCACAGGTCAACTTTGGACCAAAACGGAACCTTACGGGGGTAATTTGGTCATTTTAAAAATAGAGGTTAAAGGACCTACGAAAATTAGAGTCCTATATCTGATAATTAAAATTGGGGATTAGGGTTCATAACTCAAAAATCTTAGAGAGGCCATTAGAGAGAAGAGAAGAACCTTTCCCAAAAGCTTAAGGAGGATTCTTACACCCTAAGCATCTAAGAAGTGGGGATTTGAAGGTAAGCACATCAAATCATTATCTACATCACGAAATCAGATCACCTCTGTATAAGTCAAGTTGTTTATTGCATTTAAATGAAGTTATAATGCCCATGCGTAGAGATTTAATGATAACCATGATTAAAATCTCATGTTCTTAGAGAGAAAAAGAATAGATTTGATGTATAATGGTTAGGAATTGCATGTAGAAAGGGTTAACCTATATAGAGGATTAATCAACAGGGTTGACTTGATCATTAAATACGAAATAAATCTGGGTTTGTTATTGAATGTGTGGGAAGAACACAAAACTAGGGCCTTGATGAAGTTTCATAGTTTGATTCGTTCTTAGTCAAATTCTATGATGATTTTAACATGTTTAAAACGGTAAGAACCCTCCTAATACATGTAGAAATGGCTTAAAATGTTTAGTTGAAACCTTGGTGTAGAGTAATGGAGGTTGATACTAGATCATAGGCAAAAAATGCATGAACGGACGAGGCTGGTGAATCGCAAAAAAGGGGATCGATCCGGTTTAAAAAAAAGGGATCGATCAGGTAAAAAGGGGATCGATTCGGTTTAAAAAACAAGGATCGATCCGGTATTTGGTTAGGTTCCCAGAAAATCTATTTTTCCCCTTTTTGACTTAGTTCTTCTAATAGATTATCGTAACTTTAGAACCTTACTAAGGGATTTGGGGGGAATTATTAATACTACACTAGACTTGATTAGGATTTGTAGATCTATCTTGGCAACGGAAGTAAGACGGGAATCAATTGGGATAAATTTGTGTCGTAAATTATCGGATAAAGAAATAATAATTTATGGAAACTTCGGATGGATGATAAGTATGCCAGTAGAGTAAGTTAGGCTTACCTACTGAAAATACAAAGGGGTTAACTAGGTCCCTTAGAGTTGGGAGAATACTCGAGAAGATGCGATAACGAGAGAAATCGTAAAATAAACCATACGGTGAGTATTAGAGAGAAATATACTATGTACTAATGTGAACGAGTAGGTTGTGTGAATACCTATAAATTACATGCTTAGGTTGTGTGAAATACCTACAATGTCTATATAGTATTGGAGTCGAGGATTAGACCGGGCCAATACTATTATATAACATTTACAATTGGAGTCGAGGATTAGATTGGGCCAATGTAAATGAAAGAAGAATTGGAGTCGAGGATTAGACTGCGCCAGTAATCCTTATAGTGTATATTGTGAGTGAAATGTACATTATATTAATAATCTACTTGAGTAAAATATTAGATAATTTGATGACGTGCATACATAAAAAAAAATCTAAATTGGGAGAATTGGAGTCGATCATTAGACCGACCCAATGATCATTATAGTCTATTTTGTGTGCGAAATATATTCAATATGAATAATCTACTAGGGCGAAGTAGTAGATAGTTAGATGACGTGTATACATCTAAAAAGTAAGTTAAGTGGAGAAAACTTAATTGGAAAGCTATAATGTTAGATAGTGAACATCTAATGAATAAGATTAAGTGGTCAGACTTAACTTTCAAAATAAGAAACTAACATATGTGAAATGTTATACGGGAATTAATTCACACATGAGTGTTAATAAAATTTGGTAATGTATGGGCGGTACGGGAACTTAGACGTGTAGGTAAATTCAGACGACTAATATAGTATAAATAGCTTGGGTAGTGTATCTAAATAGTCTAGTATGGAACGTTAGGTGTGCACTTTAGAGGAAAGGTGAACAAAGTCAAGGGAGTGTGCGTAAACCTAAAATGTGTAATCAATAGCTGATCTTTACTGCAATAAATTACTTGCTAAATATTTTCAAAACGTTTTGAGTACTAACTCTTGATATGTAAAATATTTTCAAAACCTTTTAGGTGTCCAGCCACAAGGACGCCAAGCGTGACTTCATTCCAAGGACTTCGTAGCTGCAACATAGGTGGATGTTGCGGGGTTTTGATTAGACGCCTCTTTCACTTTCAGATCTAGTGTAGGATTTCAGATTTCAGTACGGACATGTTATCCCTCAATACTTTCATTTTTGGAGTTGTTATTTGTTAGTTTTTGGCCGATGGTTCATTCAGAAAGACTGTGTTTTATCTTAGTTGTTATATTCAGAATCTAATGTTGGTATTTGATTTACCTATTGTTCCGCATGTTTTTGTATGTTTAATTGAAGTTAAAATTTGGCAACCGCAAATTTCACTTAGGTTGTTAGTAATTAAAAAGTTTTCGACAGTGATGATAAGAATGAATAAGATGAGAAACCTGTTTTAATTTAATAAATGGCTGATCATCCAATGTTTAATTAGGCGGGTGTCACATCCAAATCTTAAGGTTTCATAATATTACAATTAGCTTGGAAAAAAAATAGTAAAATATTGGGCACGGGTATTACATTTGTAATCACTACTGGTAGTATTTCCTTAGATGTTCTACATTCCAAGGTTCTTATATTTTTCGCCATTTAAGGTCTCGATTCTATACATTCCAAATCGCACGACTACAGATATTCTATACAGGCTATGCCAGTTTGGTTCTAGCTTATTTCCTTTTTGGATGACCTTCTTCAGCATGTAATCTCCTTCCTTTAAAGTGCTCGGCTTTACCCTTTTATTATAAAATCAAGCAATCTTTTATTGATATGATGCGACCCGAATTTCTACATGTTATCTGACTTCCTCTTCCAAGTCCTGATCGAGTCTCCTCATTAGGTCACTCTTAGGAGAGTTGAAGTTTAGTAACCTGTGGCTGGGAAATAAGACATCAGTGGGCACTATTACCTCCATACCAAATGTTAACATTAAGGGAGTTAGTCCCGTCATTGTTCTTGGCATCATTTTATAAGCCCAAAGTACATTATGCAATTCGTTGATCGAATTTCCCTTAGCATCATTCAATCTTCTTTTCATTCCGTCCAATAGGGTCCTACTTGTTATCTCTATCTGTTTGTTGCACTGAAGATGAGCTGGTGCAGAGTGAAACTTCATGATCCCCAACCAAATACAGTAGTCTTCAAATTTGTTTTTGTCGAATTATGTACCATGGTCAGGGATGAATGCATAGGGTATCCCACATCTGCAGATGATATTCGTCCAAATTAAATGGAAGACCTTCCATTTGGTAAAATAATTGATTGCTACAACCAGGTATTTAAATATTTCACTTATCTTCTGCAGTGGGCCGACCAGATCAATCCCTCACATGAAGAAAGTCCAAGGAGAAGTGATCGATGTTAATGCATCTCTAAGCCTCTTATGTATTATGGTGTATTTTTGGCATTGTCACATTTTTTTGCATAAAGTGGCCCAGTAATATCCTTGGGCGGCGACCTTCTTTACTAACAAATGTCGTGTTGAATGGGCTCCATACAATCCTTCATGTACTTCTTTTATCAAATTATTGACCTCAGTGGGATGAACGTATCTAAGTGGTGATATAAAGAAATCATATCTTAAATAGAATTCATCATTCAAGCACATATCTTGTTGCTTTATAGTGGATCTTCCTCGCTTCATTTGGATCAGGTGGCACAACATCGGTCTCCAAGTATACGCGAATGGGGTCCATCCAAGGTGGTCCTAAATTTAACTCAATAATAAGGACGTATTCTTCTTCTATAATGTGTTGTGACAAGATTTCCATTGGGATTGTTCTCCTCAGTCTGGCTCTTCTTGTTGATGCCAGATGAGCCAGTGCATCTACTCGGGCATTTTTAGCCCTTGGTATTTTAACCATCTATACAGTCGAGAACCTCGACAGTAATGCTTTTACTTTTGCCAGGTATTTTACTATTGATTCTCTTCTGGCCCCGTAAACTACGAGGATTTGGTGTACGACCAGTTAAGAGTCATTGTACGCTGATAAATGCTCGGCACCCAATGAAGATGTCGATACCAAGCCTACTATGAGTGATTCATATTCTTCCTCTTTATTTGAGGTCTCAAAGTTGAATCTGAGGGTGTACTCGACGTCTATACCATCAGGCGTATTTATGATCAGGCTTATTCTATTTGCACTGGCACATGACGAACCATCTACAACCAGATGCCATGCAGGAGGCTCTTCTTCAAAATTACCTTCAACTAAACATATGTTCTTAAACATCTTTTCAATCTGCTCCTCCTTGTGAGTTCTTACATCTTGTCGAGGTGATGACTCTAGCCTGTCTCCGATCTAATCAGCTGATTTTTTTGTAGACTTCTGCTCATATGATTTTACGGGTGATCTCTCTTCCATAGAAGTCTGTTCAACTACTTTTACTACCTGGTTATCTTTCATAGAAGTCTGCTCTAATGTTATTACTGCTGAGCTATCTTTCGAAGAAGTCTGCTCGGCTCTTTTTACTCATAAGTAAGTTCTTCTATTAAGTGTGTTAGGGCTTGACCTTTAATTGTTGTTCTAGCCTCATATGTGATGTCATACTCTCCTAGTTCCACCACCCAAGGTATCATCTTGTCAGATTTCTCAGGCTTGTGAATGGTTTTTCGTAAAGGAAGGTTTATATATACCACGAATCTATGAGCTTGAAAGTAAGGTGTTATGCTCTTCAAGAAGCATCAATCAAAGTCTTCTCCATCCCGGGTACCGGATTTCGGATCCACGATAATCCATTCTAGCGTAGTATATGGGTTGTTTTGTTCCATCTTCTTATTGGACCAATGTCGAGTTGATTGCAGATTCTGATACAACAAAATATAAGTAAAACTTTTCACCTAGGATTGGCCTAGACAGCATAGGCACTGATCCTAGGTACTTCTTTAGTTCTAGAAAAGCCTTGTCACAATCCTCGGTTCACTCGAAGATTTTTTTCAATACTTTAATGCATGGAAGATATTTGTCAATGACTCTTGACACAAACCGATTCAGAGCAGCTACTCGTCATGTTAATCTATCAATTTTATTTTACTCCCAGGTGGATGCATGTTAATCAATGCTTGAATCTTGTCTAGGTTGGCCTCTATGCCCCTTTGATTGACTATGAAGTGGAGAAACTTTCCTTTCTGGACTCTGAAGACACTTTCTTAGATTCATCTTCATTTAATACTTCTCAATTCGGTCAAACGCAGGATGGCAATGGGGCGGATTTTGGTGGGAACCCCCCCCCCCCCCCCACCTTAATGAGGATAATTTGGTGGTAATAAACTGGGTCGGGTTTAGTGTTAAAAAACCACGTTGGGTCAGGTCAGGGTCGGGTTTAGTGTATAAAAATCTCGAACCCTCCCCGTTTAAGTGTATGTTTACTAATATGCCCTTATATATATAACTTTGTATTTTTTTAAATGTATACTTTGTTTTTTAATCTCTTAATCTTCTTATACACGTTTTTTTAATCCCTTAATATCTGATTATTACAAAACTTTTAAAGACATAAAATTTTGCTTTATATAAAATTAATTTAAAAATATCATAAAAAAAATATTTTGGGCATTCGATAGGATGTTAGGGCCCCCGTGGAGTATGGGGTCGTGGTCGTGGTCGGGGTCGGGGTAAGGGTGTCGGGATCCAGCTCGAGTTTGGGGAGGGAAAACGGGGTCAGGTTTGGGTTTGGTCAAACTAGCCTCAAACCTGCCTCGTTGCCATCCCTAGTTAAACGTCCTACTGAGGTCGTTGATGTGATCGTCTCCCTTTATGCTCTTTGTTAGCATGTCGTCCACCTATACATCCATAGTTTTTCCAATTTGCTCCTCAATAACTTTGTTCAACATCCTCTGATAAGTAGCTCCAGAATTTTTCAGCCCAAAGGGCATCATATTGAAGTAGTATGTACTTCGGCTAGTGATGAATGAGGTCTTCTCCCTGTCTTTTAGCTTCATCTTGATCTAATTATACCCTGAATAAGCATCCATGAAGCTAAGTAACTCATACCCAGTAGTGGCGTCGACCAGCTGATCAATTCTGGGCAGAGGATAATGCTCCTTGGGATAAGCCTTGCTGAGGTCGGTAAATTTGACACATACCCTCCACTTGTCGTGCTTCTACTTTACCATGACCACATTCGAGAGCCACTTGTCGCGTTCCCATAGACAAAACCAATTTGTTATCGCCTAAAACTGGTATACTGATTTGGTCTTAGCGAGTGCATACAAGTTGCAAATAATAACATTTAAAGAAATGTAAATTAAAGGAATACTTATCTAACTTGCTTTAGAGAGAGATGCGAGAAAAAGAGTGAATCCAAATTTACGTAGTTTGACCCAAGGTGGAGCCTACATCCACAGGTGCAAGTGCAGATAGTATTGATTTAGTAGAATGAGAGTGTAATCTCTGTTAGTTAGTTAGTTATTTCTTACTTACTCCCGCCTCCTTATATATGGGCGTGGGTATATTTTTTTATGGACTCGTCTAGCTAATTCACTAGAGTGCGTGAGGGATCTTGTCTCTATAAATTAAACAGATACCCACTTTACATGATAGTGAAGATATAATTGTATAGTTAGTATGGGCACACATGGTGGGAAGGAATGTTTGCCTATTTATTCCACATGGGTGACTCCCATTGTCTGACTCATGCATGTTGAGACAAAACTATTGGATGGCATTAATATCGTATTTAACTGATGGAGTTAAATATGTTGTCTTGAATACTAAAGCCGACCATAATGTGTGGGTTGACTCTACTAGTACCTGAGTTGATCTCGTTGTGATATGAGCCGACTTGATTCTCATAGATAATGAGTCCTAATGTCCTCTAGTTATTGGTTTAGGGATCATACCATATTAATGGTACAACGGAGAAATAACATGGGATAAAAATTAAAGGCAGAATCCTTGATTCTCAAACTTAAACCAACAATCTCAACCCAACAATCTCCAAGAAAAAAAACTTAGGAAAACCCCAAAAAACCCAAATATGAAAATTTGGATTTAATCCAACAATCTCCAAAAAGACAAATTTGATATTTGGATATAATCTACCAATCTCCAAAAAAAATCTTCCCAAAAATAACCCAAATTTTAAATTTTATATTCAAACCAATAATATCTAAAACATATATTCTAAAATCATTGTGTATGGGTTTTCATGTATGTTTGTATGTGTATTTGTGTGTGTGCGTGTTTATTCAGGTTTGCGGACAGGTGGTGAGAGGGTGGAGGGAGGTGGTGGAGAGGGTGGAGTTTGTGAGTAGGTGGTGGTGTGTGGTTGTGTGTGTTGGAGAGAGAGAGAGAGAGAGAGAGAAAGACTCTTAGGATTAATAAGGATGTTATTATTTACAAAATTGACCTTCTAAATGAGTATGGCCAAAAATACCCTCATTTAGTGCCATATGCCATGCACATATCCCACTTTTCGTCCAAAAATTGAAGTCTTAGTAGGGAAAACTTAAAGTACTTTGGAAAGATTAGAGGGTTAAAAGCAGAAAATGAAAGTTCGGGTGAGAATAGAAAATGAAGTAAATTTCAAAGGGAAAAGTATAATTAAAGGTTAATATAGTGGGTAGTTTTATTTTGAAATATGTTATGCATGAAGGGTTTAAGGATATTTTTGAAATAAGAAAGATGGGTCCTGACCTCACAATTTCTTTAGAGACTAATTGAATGAAAATACACAAGTAGGTAATAAATCCGTTTCTTGATTCCATAAATAAGACTTCTCTTAGTAAAGGCTAATTATTTGAAAAAAAACACGTTCGATGTGGCCACTACTAAACTATACACGAGCCCAAGACAACAGGACAGGAGCAGCTATATACACAAAGAAGGAACCTACCCCTCATTTAGAAAAATTTAAGGCGCTATCTCAATCGATACTCACTAGCAAAACTGGCTGGATTTTCATCTTACAGCACAACAAATCACATTTCATAAGTTATAATACTTTCTTGTTGGGCAATGAGCGATTCCTCGATATTTGAATGGGGTGGAGGGTGCCTCAATTTATAAAACTCAATATGTCCCTTGAATTTTGGGTTTTCCATTGGTTTCGATGTCGTAACTATTCAAGTTTCTAGATCAAGTCTAAGATTGCACATCTACGTGTTGTGTCTGGACCATGCAATGGACATCTTCTCCACTAGAACCTACACGTGGTGTTATTAATTTCTACTGGAAGTAATCAAAATGAACTTAATATGGGAAGAGGCGAGGTGAGAGGGAGAGAATGTTGGGGAGGTTTTTCTTAGGAGGAGGGGGAGATCAACTGGTGTAGGTTTTCTAAATAGTTTTACGTATTATCGCTTTGTAGGATAATGTGTTGATTTTTTTTTAATTTTATTCCTATTTCATATTTATCTAGGACTCTCTCATGATCCCACAACCAAACCTTAACAACGTCAACCCGATAAGCATATGTCATAAGTCCTCCGGCATTCACAAACCCTCGTCCACCGAAGACGGATGCTGGCACCCTAATAACCCAAACACTTACTGCACCATCCATCTCCAATTTTTCAAACACCCTCACTGGACCAGCCATCTACAAGCCTTCAAATCCCTTGAACTCTAGTCCAAACCTGGATCCATTCCACCCTCATCATGCCTTCACCAGCCAGCAGCGAGGCTTGCTGCCATCAAGTGATGCTGGACGGATATCCACTGCAATTTCAAAATAGAACAAGAAACCACAGATTAATTCACCTAGGGATTCAACCAGGCCACCCCTACCCCATCACCATCTCCAAGCATCCCTCGCCGAAGATGTGTCTTGAAGCTCTGTGTTATCTAGGGACCAACGTCCACAGATGGGTTAGCCTGTGAGAGAAAAGTTACCTAATTTTCTCCTCTCCCTTCCGTCCTAAGAACTGGAACGCTCGACCCCAAGCGGGGTGCGTTCGGCATATAAGGCGACCCTCACAGTTTTACTTTAAAAATAAATTGATATATAAATTTTTTTGAGAGATGGAGATGTATAAAGGACAGAAAAAAAGGAGACTTTCGTATCTGTCTTCCACATTTTGTCACCGCAAACACTCGTTTTGTTGCCATCATTCGTTACGTCGGAGATTCGCTGAATGTGGATGGTGGGTTTGGGGAGAGGAAGAGAGAGACGTTCAAAGGTTACATGTAGAATTCCCCCCCCCCCCCAAAAAAAAGTTATGTTGACCAACAAATACTTTGGTTAGAGGTGAACTCTTAATCATTTCAGGTCATGTCAGTGCCAATTCGATAAGACACGATAGTTAACGGATCGTGTTTGGTGTTGTACCCCTTCACCCAATAAGATTCATTAATTTAAGTAAATAAAATATATTGTGGGTCTTCTAAAGAGTTTGTGTGACTCAATGCTAATATAATCATAGCGATATTTATTAAATTAGAGTTCTACTAATGTTAAGAATTAATAGTCTAATTATGTTTGATATTGGCTAATGTGTCAACCCGAATAATGTTCAAAATTATTCATATCTTAATGGGTAATAATGGGTAAACACGAAACATTAAGGTAAAGAATTGGGAATGAATATGGTTTTTCCACACGAAAAAAAGTCGCATGTGTGACACCCCGACTTATTAAATACCGGGTAGCTACTCCTTTATTAAATCAATACAAAATGCCAAGTTGGTCCAGTTAATAGCATCACTGTCGAAAACATTTTTAATGATTACTAACCACCTAGTATTTAAAAAGTGAGTTGTCAAATTTTAAATTAAATCTGATTAACATGCAATAAATGAAATATAGAAATGTAACACAACCATTCACGATAAAGTCCAACTATAATGAATCAACAATTAAAGATGAGTCTAGAGGAAAATACTCCTCACAACAATTCCAATATGAAAGGAAATAAAACAAGTCTGCATCCTGAATTAATTACAAACCAAACTCCGAATAACTGAAATATAAAATGAAATGTGTCTAAAAGAAAAGGGCGACATGCCCTACAACTGATGAAATCTGAATATAGAGTCAAGGAAAATGAAGCGTCTACTAGCAAGGCCCTGTAACTTCCACAACAGCTACAGCTCGTCACCTGACTGGAAATACTATGCATGGTGTCCTTGTGGCTGGGCACCTAAAAATGGTTTTTACAAAAAAATAGATTTGAAAGCAAACGGGTCAGAGCCCGAATGTGGAGAGTATTTTAAAAAAAACAGCAAGTGCTTTAATAACAATTAAAACAATGAATGCAAGATAAATGTTAGTACGTGCTCTCACATGAAATACTCACCTCTCGTCTAACATTGCACTCCTAACGTTCCTGTACCCATACATGTGTTATTTATCTAACTAGACCATCATAAGTTCTAACTCAACTACTCGATTCACAATATGAATTCCCAATGTTATTAGTTAAATAGATAGCTTTACTTGAACTCGGATTCTCAATTGTTAGCATTACCGTTTACTGGAGGTTATCCCCTTATTTATCTTCTCATGGAGTTACTATAAATGATTCTCATAAATAAACATCACAATTCCTTTTCATTCAACTGTATATTATTCACATCATAAATATACAATATAAGCACCCCGAGGCTAAGCTTCGGTGCACACATACTCTGCTATCCATCCCGGTACATCACGTACTTAAGGATTACAAATTCCGAATCTCTCAGGAATTGTTAGAATAAGCACAACACACAAAAATGGAGGCGAACATAATTCAACATATCCATGGTCACGTACATACCTACGCTCTATAGTCAGCTGGATTAATAACTCATAATTAAGTCATTCCCTTGAACTATGTCCTCTAGGTACCAAACTAAATCCGGGTACACAAGGATTAGAAGGCCCTAAGCGAACGTAAACCTCCCGTGATAGCAAGTATGGTAGGTATGTCATACACATAAGATCATATACTAAGCATGCACACATCTTAGATATCTCAATATTAATAAAGGTTTTTTCTACATCCTTATGCCATTATTTTAATTGTATACATTTTTAGTCTTCCGATAATATATAATGTAGACTGCCGACACATCTCACGTCATAGATTCTTATACTTAAAACCTATCTCAAAGGGGTTATTACGTTTCCTATTATTCCCACATATTACATCATTATTCTTAAGGTCCTTACTTCTGCCCCAAACCTCAATTCATCAACTTATTCAAAATTACTCTATTAATCCTAATATTATCTCACTCGTCGAGCTTCATTAGCTTTTAGCATAATTCCTCAAATTAAATTCTAATTAAGGTCCAAACTTTATAACCATACCTACTGGTCTTCCTTAAGTCTAAGGATATTCATAAGGTCTCCAATAATATTTTCCAAGGGTTAAAAACATTAAAATTTAACTAGGGGAAATTTTACTCTTTCTGGGAAGGTCGATCGATCGACCTTGACCTTCGATCGATCGATAGTGGTCGATCGATCGACTGATGAATGTCGATCGATCGAACGCACCAGGTAGGCTGCGGACTGCTTCGATTTTGAGTTTTCAAATCATCTCAAAACACCATTAACAAGCATGAAACTCTAAGATAACGTTATAATATCATCATACAACCATCCTACAACAGTGTTGACGTTCTAAAACCAATAATTCATCATTCAAGGGCTTTGTTTGGATCAAATCTTCATCAAGAGTTCCAGTTTTCTATTTCTTTCAAGAACATTAATAAACTTCTTCTAAAATCCGTTTTTAGATCATCAATGGTTCTGTTTTGAATGCATAATTCATCCAGAATGTTTCTACATGCAATTCCTAACATAGTTCATAGTTTTAATCCTCAAATTCATGGGTCTAATCAATCTTCCAAGATAAATTTGATGATTATCCTAAACATGGAAAAGCATAGCATTGAATCAATTATAATTAAACCACTTGCCTCTAATCTTTCTCTGAATTTGATGTTGAATCTTGAAGGCTGAGTTGTTCTCCCTCTCTCTTTCTGCAGAATTCTCTTCTCTCTCTCTCTCTACAAGTTCTTCTCTAAGGATGATGACAATGGAGGTGGGGTTGGTTTTTGGCAAGTTGGAACTATTTCTTAACTTCTCCCGTAGCCCATTAAGTCCCTTAGTGTAGTTAGTGGGTTTAGTGGATAAAGAATAAGTCAGATTTTTGTTTCTAATTTTCGTGGGTTTTAATTCCCAAATTTCCGAAATTACCAAAATGCCCTTTTAAATTACCGATATGGCCCAATAATGCCCCGGGACCCAAACTTAACCCCCGGCTAGTGTTTTCTGACTATTTCGACCCTTCCGGATACGTTGGCGCACTCAAAATGACCATACGGTTAATAGAAATAAAATTCACTTTTTAATTAAATAATTACTTTCCGAACGCGACTGTCACACGCGTCTCAACAAAATTTCTCAAATTGCCGTATTTCAATCCTGCGACAATTTCAATAGTTATAATATTCGTATATTGCCATATATACACATTATAATAAAATACTAACTCACATCTCGTTAATATTTTATCCGGATTAATTCTCAATTAATTCACCTTTAATTCAATTAATCCCATAAATAAATATCGATAAAAATGCGGGGTATTACAGCATGCTTGTACACGAACCCGATAAGTCCCGAAGACGATAAAAATCGAAACAAACACAACTCGAAACGACCAGCTGCCCATTTCTCTTCACCATCAAACCCATCTCCTTGAGCCCTTCTGAAATGATGTGTAAAAATCCTGGCATAGACATCTACAGACTTGATATGATTAGAAAGTGCATGGGGTAATTATACGATCTTAAGTGTGCTCTTTCATTTCAGTATTATAGTTTGAATGGGGTATTTATACTCCTTTTGTAAATAAGGAATGTGGAAGATTCATAGTGACGTCATGGTTTCGGAGCTAAAATATTCCGCAAGTAGTTAACATATTTGGGGAATATTCATCTTATCCTCTCCCTATAAAGATTGAATCCCTTTTGGTTAAAGATAATTTTTACATTTCAGTATAGAGATTTGGTTTATTGTTTATTGTTTATTCTTCTTCGGGTGCTATTGACAGTGCCAAGTCAGCAATACACTTCTTTGACTAACTACCCTCCTATAAACATATACAAGTTTCATCAAGTATTGCAAATACCTTACAAATCCAGAATAAAAACAACCATTTCATTATTACACATGAAAGGGATAATTTAAGATCATCGAATTGGGAAGAAATCTTAAAATGTTTTTGATAAAGTGATGAACCTTTTGGTGCATCATCTTGGAGAACATGAAATTTACGTCTAAATGCAACCACATGGTTTGATTACATGCCAAAATTGTTTTTTTTTGATATATATAGCTTTTTCTAGTTATCAATAAGCAGCAATAACCAGTTACCTTTCTTTTTGCTAGTTCTTTCCCCTTATTATATTTCCTAACACATAATTGCATTATTATGTGAAAAATTCCATCTTCAGTCTGTAATAAGACTCAGACATTTCAGTAGTATTTTATTTTTTTTGTTTGATATTTCGTGGGTGTCTTTATCTTGTTGACTAATGGAACATTTAATCCAAAGTATATTCATTTTACAGGTCACCTATAATTGAGAAAAAAAGATAAGAAACTTACTCCACGAATTTTTGTTCTACAATTCCACTCTCCTCAATTCGGTCTGGTTGAAATACTTCGGAAATAGCACTGTTCCCATCCAAATCAAAAACACCTGTTCCATTGATATCATCACAAAATTTTGGGGGGTTCCTGCATAAAGACATGTTATAACCAAGGTTCTAAAAAACGCGGGGCGTGACTGAGGCGTGGAGGCCAAGCCTTAGTCCTTAGAAGCCTAGGTGGGCCTAGGCGTAAAAAGGCGTGAAAAGGCGTTTAGGCCTTCTTAATATATTTTAATATTTTTTAACCATAACAAGGTTATTAAAATATAAAAATTGCACATATAATAAAAATATGTCTGAATATATGCAAATTAAAATACTATTTGATTATTTTGGATGATATAATGGTCCGGTTTATAAAAAAATTATTTAAAAGGCAACTTCGTTTCAATAAAGCATTGTTGTTTTTAGAAAAAAGTGCGCATCAAGGGTTTTACCAAGAATAAGGCGTGAAAAGCGTAAGGCGAGGCGTTTCTCCCAAGCCTTAAGCCTAGGCGTGCCTAGGCGGAGCCTAGGTGAGTTTTTTAGAATAGAGGTTATAACAGAGTCAACTTAATACAACATTTTGCTGCCTTTGTAGAAAGCATCTGGGGGAAACATGAAACTTACGTCTTAATGGGCTTGATTCTGCGGAGGGGATCTTGTTTAGGAGTTTCTGGCAGATAATGGTACCCTGGAAATCAAGAAAAGTGTAGTCCAGAAATTTTAATCTCTCGAATTTCATCATAGTAGAGAACCCAAATGAAGTGGTCCAAGTGTTTAGCACACTTCGAACAGCAGGCAAAATTAGCCTCTCCACTCCTAATTCCATCAGTTTCTGAAAAAATAAATATGGAAAACATTAGTGAACAATAGACAAACAAAAATAAAAAAAGGAGGGGGTGTATAATAAATGGCAGAAAATTTGATACAATTTCGTAAAGGCTGAAGTATAACTAAGATGGTTAATATTCTTCATTCATTAAGGAATTACATCATCTTCGTTCAATATATACACAGCTTAGACTTGATAGAACGATGAATAAATGCTGAGGGAAATTATAGCAAACCCCATTTTACTTTCTTCAGTTACCGAGTCATCCTCCTTTGTTACCCGATACTAAGCATCCTCCATGTATTGGCCTAAATAATATTCCCTTGTAACAATCAAAATTAGATGCATATTCCAATTTTAAATAAATAAATACGAAGCTCTATTGGCAGGACTCTCTATTACCAAAGCATTGAATGTCGACCAAATGGTCGCTCACAATGATTCTCAACTAATAGTTAACCGAGTTCTGGGGACATATGAGGACAAAGATGAAAAAATGGCTAAATACTTAGCCAGGGTAAAGAATATGCTATCAAACTTTAATGATGTCAATATAAGGAGAATTCCGAGATTGGCAAACTGAAGAGCGGATATGGGAGCAAGGATAGCGTCGGCCACCAAAACCGAAATCAGACGATCGATGTTGGTGGAGATTTTGTTTAAGTCGTGTATCGAAATGGAAGAGATCGAGATGGAAGTTTGCTTGAATTTGAATTTAGGAGCATCCTGGATGGACCCAATCATAGACTACATAAGAGATAAAGATGGAAAGCTGCCGAAAACTAAGGTCGAGAGAAGGAAGATACGATATCGTACAACAAAGTTCAACATCATTGGCAATGTGCTCTACAAAAAGGGTTTCTTACTTCCACTCCTGCAGTGTGGGCATTCATTCGAGGTTAGCTATGTACTTAGAGATTTGTACGAACGCTCGTGCGCAAGCGACATAAGGGGATAATATTTGGCCAAACGAATTGTCACCCAAGGATATTATTGGCCGAGTCACGGAAAAGACTCGGCGGAGTACATCTTAAAGTGTGATAAGTGCCAACGATTCGCAAGCATTTCCCATCAACCCCTTTCCTAATATCGTCCCCTTGACCCTTTGCCATGTGGGGAATAGACCTAGCCGGCCCTTTACCAAGAGAAAAGGGAAATTTCAGATTTTTTATCGTTGCAATTGACTACTTCTCCAAATGGGTGGAAGGTGAGGCTATGATAACAATCCCGGAGGAGAAATGCTTCAAGTTTATTTGGAGAAATATTATTTGCCGTTAGAGCCTTCCTAACACACTAATATTCGATAATGGGAAGCAATTCAAGAACAACTTCCTGGAAACTTACTATAGTAGGGTTGGTATCAAGAAGGTCTACTCTTTGCTTGGCTGACCATAGGCTAACGGGTAAATAGAGGTGACCAAGAAGACGATATTAGACGAACGCAAGAGGAAACTTGAAGACGCCAAGGGAAAATGGGTCGATGAGTTGCATAGTTTTTTTGTGGGCACACAAGACAACAGAGAGAACACTGACTGGAGAAACGCCGCTCATGTTAGGTTATGGGCCAGATGTTTTAAATACCAATAGAAATTGGCTTGCCAAGCCATAGGGTTCAGAACTATTACCCTGAGACTAATCTCGAAGAGTAGAGACTAGACTTGGACTTAATCGAACAAAGGTGAGAAGACGTCGGCATTAGGCAGTCGGCCTATCAACAAAGAGTTGTTAACTTTTACAACAAGAGGGTCAAATCACGGCCCATAGCAGTGGAAGACCTAACGTTAAAGAAATTCATCCAAAAGGCTAACAGACTCCATCCTAACTGGCATGGACCTTAAAGAGTAACGAAAAAGGTCATCCCAGGTACTTGTTGGCTTAAAAACCTTGTGGGAGAGCTGTTTTCCAACCCTTGGAATGCAGATCGTCTAAAGAGTACTACCAGTAGTTCATTCATTTGTCATAGCCAAAAGTCAATCTTTTCAGTCGTACGTAAAAAAAAATGTGTTCTTATATGAAATACAATGAAGTGTTGTCTCATATCTTCTTAACTGAATTTATATTATTGTCAAATAATAACTTAAACATCATTTAAATATGATGAACTTAAGCATCATTTAATTATGGAGCTTAATTAAAACTCTCTCTCGTGGTATGAGAGTGCTTGAAGAGTCTCGGATCAAAAATCCTGAGAGGAGGGAGATCCTCAAACATCATTTTAGTGGTGAGACCATAAAACAACATTTGAATATGAGGAACTTAAACATCATTTAATTATGGTGCATAATTAAAACTCTCTCTCGGTGGTATGAGAGTGCCTGAAGAGTCTCGCCTCAAAGGCACCACTCTAAAAATCCTGAGAGGAGGGAGGTCCTTAAACATCATTTTAGTGGTGAGATCATATAACATCATTTGAATATAGTAAACTTAAACATTATTTAATTATGGTTTATAATTAAAACTATCTCTCGACGGTATGAGAGTGCATGAAGAGTCTCGACTCAAAGGCACCACTCTAAAAATCCTAAGAGGAGGGAGGTCCTTAAACATTATCTTAGTGGTGATATCATAAAACATCATTTGAGTAAGGTCAATTTAAACATCATTTAATTATAGTGCATAATTAAAACTCCCATGTCGGTACAAGAGTGCCCAAGGAGTTTTGGCTCAAAGGCACCACTGTAAAAAAATCCTGAGATCTTAACATCATTATTGATACGGGGAAACTACTCTAAACTTTATTCCAATATGGTGTGAATTAACAACATGTGCTGAGAAAATGAAATGAATAACAAGAGCATGAAAAAGAACTTGGCAGATATAACACTTAGAATGGAAATTCATCAAGAATAACAACTCAACTCATTCAACGAAACAAAGCAATTCATTGGAATATCAGAACTTACTACAAATTTGTTCAAAAATAAGCCGACACTAGCCATTATAGATAAAAGGCATGAAATACCACAAGCGATCACCCAAAGATGAGAATTAAACATCAGCAAGCTTGATGGTGGTCGGCCCAACCGAATTCTCTTCCTGATTAGCCGTATACCCCTCCTCATCGTCGACTATCTCGGTGGCTTCCTACTCCACCACAGTCGTCTCGGTCTCGGCCACAGAAGCCTTAGCAGTCCCAACCTCAACCTGAACCTCCTGCAGGGCCTCAACACTTGCAGGAGCAGAAAAACTGGAAGCTCTCGGCCAAGAGAAGGTCATTGGACACAAGTTCATCACGATGGTTGGAGACTCGGCGACACACAGTCTTCGCCCCTTTCTCCATGCATTGAATATCATAATCGAAGAATTTTTCTGACTCTTTAACAACCTTCTCGGTATCTACCTTTATTTTCTAGACCTCATCTTCCTCTTGGTTTTGACGTTTTTTCTCCAGGTCCTCCATATTTACCGAGAGGTCCACTTTCATTTTATGCATGAGTTCTTTATGGTGGCCCATCATCTCCTAGGCCTTTATGTCATACTCGACCTTGAGGTCTTCAAGCTTCTGCTTCAGATTATCAGCTTGGGCTCTGGCATCCTCAGTTGCCTTGGACTTCTATTGAGCCTCTGTCACCCAAAGTTGGATATCTTTGGATGGCAATGACATATAGCAATAAAACAAAACAAGTTAGTACAAGATGATAGAAGACTTCAAGTATTATTACCACTGCAAGGGATAACTCTTTACATGAGCGGCCCGATGGATTGTAAAGTTAAAGACCCAAGTAGGGTCTTGGGCATCAAAATATCAATTATCATAGTCCGGGACAACCAAAATAATGACACCACTGGCCCTCAACCGACTACCGAGCAGAGAGTCAGCATTAATGCCTAGCTGAGTCAGGCGCGCTGCAACCAAGATATCATCTCGGATGTGGAGAAGAGGGTTGGCTAGCTGTCTCGGAGGGGTCTCCCTCTATTTTCTCTATTAAGGAGGAGGAGGATTGTTGGAGGTACCCCCGGTGGCATATTTTTGTTTATTTGACCCTTCAATAGCGTTGGGGCAGCAGTTGTTAGTTTTTGTCGAGTCTTTATCGACTATGCAGTTTTGCCCTGTAGATGGGCGAGAAGATAGTTTGACATCGGAGCAGCCATTTCTCATATTGTGTTAAAAACTCCTTCTGGGTGTTATGTAAAAACATAAGCATATATTCAGTATCGACCTACTTAAACTCAATATAAGAAATGAGAAGATGGTAAAGTTTGACAAAAAGTTAAAAAGTTTTACGTACGAAGTGATGTCAGGGGGTCGACCCCCATGCTTGAGAACCCCAAGAGATGAGGGATCATCAGATCCTCAAAGACTATGAGCCCGTCCCCCATAAGTTTATCAATGTTCAATCTCGTCTTATCATTGAGACTCGGATCCATTTTCATCGAGACCGAGACACGGTCCCATTGGCAAGGAACTCTCAGCTCATCTTCAGAGGACGAATCTCCACCGCTTAACTCCTCATCATCCAAGATAAATAAGTAACGATATTTCCAATCATGATTGGAGATTTGGTTGATGTGGATAAGTTGAGAGTCCGAAAGACGAGCTACGAAATGATAATAGCAAGGGGCAGCTCTCGTAATGACCACGGTATAGCAAGTACGAAAAAAGTCTACTGTGATATCCTCTTCAAAAGCAACCACGGGTGAGTAACCCTAAAAAGGGTCCTCCAGGCATTCGGCATTAGTCAAGCAGTAGCCACGCCGATGGAGTCAAGGATTGGTCGAATGGACAAATGGACAGGAAGACGAAAGCCTACCTTAAACATTTGCTAAAAAATGGCCACTTCTCCCTCATTTCTAAGGTCAAAGGCACGCTCATCCTCAACATAAACTCTCATATTAATGGTGGATTTAACCCCATAAAGGTGCCTCCAAACTATCAGATCAGTTTCAAGAACGTCACTGGATATAGCCAAAGCAACGCTCTCACCCTCCTCAGTGGAAAGGGCTTTACCAAAAAGATATTGATTTCTAAACTCAGCCTCAGTTATTGTCAAGATGGGTACTGCCATAGGAGCCATGTTACCAGTCACTTTAACTTCAGGCTCATCATCCGAGATATCATAAATCTCGAGCTTAAGATCCCGTTGTTTAATAGTAGAAGGGGTGGGATGACCATGGTTACTGGACTCGACGATCTCACCCTCATCCACACGGTCAGTCAGGACCCTCATGGCCACCTCAAAACACTCAGCTTTGGAGCCCTCTCACCTCTTACGAGGATCCATAAGATGAGAAGGGATATAGTCCTTGGAAGACGAGACGGATAAGGAGTTCTTGGAGGACGAAATAGACATTTCAATCACTACTGATTGAAATGACAACTTTAGGTTAGGTTAGAATGGAGTAAGTGAGAAGTAAACTATGGAGTTCTACCGCTAGAGCGATGGGTGTAAAAGGAATCTAAGACTCGAGATCGGCACTACGTCTAGACTTGACCTCTCCTAACTCGTGAAGTTTATGGTACATGAAAAACATAAGTGAAACCTTTGGAAACGATAACTAAAGATAAAAAAAAGCAGTTGAAAGGGTTTTGAAAAAAAACAATGAAAAGCTAGAAGAACTACTCCGGCGACCTTCAACCGGAAAAGTCACCGAAAAATGTGAAACCTTGAAAATCCCAAAATTAGACCTACTCAACCCCAAAATGATCACTTAACTCCCTATCCTTCCTAAACCACAAAGAAATGGTGATTGGAAAAAACAGAATCATGGAAAAACTCAAAATGCAGAAATCAGAGATGTCAACTAGAAGAAAGCGAAGAAAAGTGGAAAAGAAGGATACCTAGAGGGAAGAAGAGGACTGAGAGAAGAGAAAGACGTCGAAAAGAGGTACAAACTGGCCGAAGAAGTTTATAAAGAGAGAGAGAGAGAGAAGCTTGTTGGTTTTTTCTCTGAAGGGAAACGAAACAGAAATGAGGAAGGAAAGAGAAATGAGGGACAACTTTTTTTGTCAAGGTCAATGACCGTGACATTTCGAGGCGAGACAACTTTTTTTGTCACGGTCATTTACCTTGACACAAAAATCGCATTTTGTGTCACGGTTGTGTTGCGGTCAATGACCGTGACACGTTTGTCACGGTTTATAACCGTGACAAAGCCGTGACCCTTTTTAAAAAATTGTCACGGCCATTGACCGTGACAATTCTAGGCAGAATTTAAAAAAAAATTACTGGACAGTATGGCCACTGCCAGTGTCCAGCAGTATATTTGTACCTGTTATAGCAACGTCGTACCTGTTCTAAACATCATATATCCAAACAAACTAAAGATAATGCATGACGATAATGACGATATAATCCAAATATTCAAAATAGAAATAATATACATGACGATATAATCCAAATATAATTAAAATGGACAAACTTAAAAATAATGTTACTACATGTCTTGGGTAAATGTGAGGAGGTGAGTAGGCCACACGACATACGAATTGACGCACCCACTAATATACGTCGTGCCGCATTGTTCGCGCAACCACAATAGGGAGTTCTCCTTCCCGGGTATGACATGCGTGACGAGCACCCTGGACTCCATCTGTTGAAGCGCACGTCCATGAACTATTCCACCCTCGACGATATTCGGGTCCCTCAGCCCCCGCCCTATCCGCTAGCCATCAAATACGTCCAATATGAACACGCTCGGCCAACCAAGTGTCGACAATGGTCTATTGAAGGGCGCCAAATAGGGAAGTGGATCATCGAAGTACGAACGTGTCGGTGATGAAGCAGCGAGGTCCACATCCTCGTCATCCTGCGCCTCGTCCTCCCGCACCTCCTCCTCCACCGCCTTCTCCTTCCCTTTCCATTTCCCTTTACGGTCTCCGCCCAACGTACCTTCATGAATGCGTACATATCTTGGACCGTCGCCTCCAAACGGGACAGCTTCGCGTCGTGTGAATCCACCGTTCGAGCCAACCCTGTGTCGTTCGTCTCCAATCCGATGATCCTAGATTTGGCCACCCGCGAGCTCACTCCCCTTGTCCTCCCCTTGCGATCAGAGCCAAGCACTTGGATGAGTGCGTCTGTGGACAAAGATGCCTTGTCAACATCAGACTGCGACTCATGCACTTCCTTAAGCTTTGCCTGAAACGACAAAAAGCACATGATTAGTGAAATAAGTAAACTAAAAAATTATAACGTAATTAACAAAAATTAAACTATCGGATTACTTACAATCGTGGCCGCGACGCTCGGGGACACCTCCTTTTCCTTCCCCTTCTTCGTCCGAAGAGCCACATAAGTATCGAGCCTATGTGGCTTACGCCCTGGCCCACTCCCTACCCCCTGAAATAAAATAAAGTAAAGTAAAATTAGTGTTGGCCCCGCAAAGTAAAATAATGAAGAATAATATATTTCTGTAGTTATAGATAAATTAAATCTTACATGCATCCTATGCTCCACCTCGGCGTAAGAGGTCCGACCGGAGTAGTGCACGTCCGTCTTTTTTTCCCGATTTTCCCTCCCCGATTGGCGAGATGCCAATTGTCGATCCTCGATCTCATTGTCAATGAACTTTTCCCATTGTGCCAATGAGATCGGCTCCTTGGGCGGGACGGATCCGCGCCATTGTATAATGGACTCTCGTGTTTTCCCAAAGTACCGTGTCCACATATTTTTCTTCCACGTCTTGTGTTGCTCCCTCAACTGCTCCAAGACGGAATCGCGTAGCTTTGGATCCAAGTTGAATTGTTCCTGTCCAACAAATACAATGTTAGTTGCGAATAAATATAAATATAAATATAAATATGAATATAAATATGAAATTGAAATTGAAATTGAAATTGAAATTGAAATTGAAATTGAAATTGAAATTGAAATATTCATATAAATATAAATATAAATATAAATATATTACCTGTAGTGCCGCCCAAACAGCTAACTTGAGCTCATATGGCACCTCCTTCCCACTCATAAACCCCGGGCCGATGACCGTCTTTAGCAGCTCGAGGGATCTCATTAATAGCTCCGACTCGTTCTCGACGGTAATCCCAAATTTTCCATATTTGGGGAGCCTAGGGGCGGAGGAGCCCTCGTCGCCTCCGCTACCACCGAGCCCAGACGACATCATCATAAACAGCATCATCATCTTCGCCTTAATATCTGAAGGAGACATTTTTGCTGTAAAAAATGTTATTAGTACAGATAAAAAAATAATGTTAATAGTACACATACACACACCCCTACCCCACCCCCACCACACACACGCACACGTCATGCCACTTTTAAAACTAACCAACCCAACATTTCATCAATTAAACTAACAATTAAAGTATACAATTATTAATTTACTAATTTACAATGAGGGACAATCCTACTTTCATATGAAATTGGCATTAATTATTAATTTACTTACATCTAAAACTATACAATTAAAATTACAATTAAAGCTATACAATTTCTTAATTAAAGATATACAATTGTTAAAATTGCCCCTCCACACCCCCACACCCCACCCCCACCCCCACCACACCCCTTGCCCCCCTCCCCTCCCCCCGCCACGCACACACGCACACACCTACGCACACACACACACACCCCACCACCCCACCCCCACCCCTCCCCCCACCACGACCGTGACAATTGGGGTATTTTAAATATTTATATAATTAAATTTAACATATGAAATCTAAAACTTTTCTAACATTTACACAATTCTAACTATCACTAACCTTGCATTCATACTAAGGTTTACATAGTTTTAACATATTATAACAAAATATTATCATATTTTTAGTTAGAAAATTCCACCCCCACCCCCTCCCCCTCCCCCCACCACACCACACCCCCACTACCCCCGTCCCCCACCACACCCCACCCCCACTACCCCCCTCCCCCACCACACACCACCATACACACACATATACACATACCCCACCCCCACCCCCTCCCCCTCCCCCCTGCCCCCGCCACGCACACACGCACACACACCCACACCCCACCCCCACCACCCCACCCCCTCCCCCCACCATGATCGTGACAACTACATTTATTGTTTATCAATAAAATTATGACATGAGATAATTATAATTGGAGCATAAATTTCATTATCATAAAGGGATAAATCCAACCAAGTACAGAGATTCTACAAATTAAAGTGAGAATTAAATTTAAGACTTTCTAACAATATGCATGTGTATGGATTCTACATAGTTGGGAACGAAAGTAACTAATGATATTCCTAAAAACATACAATTGGCAATATTTTGTGAATTTACTAAACTTTATATAATATTATCAAATTCTGTTAAAAAATTATCGAGGGTTTTACCTAATTGAATTAATTTCATGAATAAAATTATTATCAATTTAAATATAAATATCAATTATTATCCAATATTTTTGAATGAAATATTTATTTTGAATGAAAATATCAATTATTATCCAACTATTATCAATTATTTATTTTGAATAAAAATAAATTATTATCCAATATTTTTGGATATTATTTACATTTACTTTTTTGGATATTATTTACATTTACATTTTTGGATATTATTTACATATATATACACACATACACACATATATATACACACAAACATATATATAAATGGAAGAGAGAGAGAGAGAGAGAGAGAGAGAGAGCAGCGTCGAGAGAGAGAGAGGGAGGGAACGACGCGGGAGGGAAAAACGAAGGGGGAAAGGGTTTTTGCAGTAAACATTGTCACGGTCGTGTCAAGGTCATTGACCGTGACAAGTATTTAAAGAATTGTCACGGTCATTGACCGTGACAAGTCCGTGACAAGTAAATTTGTCACGGCCTTGTCACGGTCATTGACCGTGACAATTCTTTGTCACGATCGTGTCAAGGTCAATGACCGTGACATAAAACGCGTGTTTTTTGTCACGGCCAATGACCTTGACAAGGGTGACCGACTGAAAGGTGAAAATTTGGCCATTTTGGTGTAGTGTTAATACAACATTTTGCTGCCTTTGTAGAAAGCATCTGGGGGAAACATGAAACTTACGTCTTAATGGGCTTGATTCTGCGTAGGGGATCTTGTTTAGGAGTTTCTGGCAGATAATGGTACCCTAGAAATCAAGAAAAGTGTAGTCCAGAAATTTTAATCTCTCGAATTTCATCATAGTAGAGAACCCAAATGAAGTGGTCCAAGTGTTTAGCACACTTGGAATAGCAGGCAAAATTAGCCTCTCCACTCCTAATTCCATCAGTTTCTGAAAAAATAAATATGGAAAACATTAGTGAACAATAGACAAACAAAAATAAAAAAAGGAGGGGGTGTATAATAAATGGCAGAAAATTTGATACAATTTCGTAAAGTCTGAAGTATAACTAAGATGGTTAATATTCTTCATTCATTAAGGAATTACATCATCTTCTTTCAATATATACACAGCTTAGACTTGATAGAACGACGAATAAATGCTGAGGGAAATTACAGCAAACCCCATTTTACTTTTTTCAGTTACCGAGTCATCCTCCTTTGTTACCCGATACTAAGCATCCTCCATGTATTGGCCTAAAAAAGATTCCCTTGTAACAATCAAAATTAGATGCATATTCCAATTTTAAATAAATAAATACGAAGCTCTATTGGCAGGACTCTTTATTACCAAAGCATTGAATGTCGACCAAATGGTCACTCACAATGATTCTCAACTAATAGTTAACCGAGTTCTGGGGACATATGAGGACAAAGATGAAAAAATGGCTAAATACTTAGCCAGGGTAAAGAAGATGCTATCAAACTTTAATGATGTTAAGATAAGGAGAATTCCGAGATTGGAAAACTGAAGAGCGGATATGCGAGCAAGGCTAGCGTCGGCCACCAAAACAGAAATCAGACGATCGATGTTGGTGGAGATTTTGTTTAAGTCGTGTATCGAAATGGAAGAGATCGAGATGGAAGTTTGCTTGAATTTGAATTTAGGAGCATCCTGGATGGACCCAATCATAGACTACATAAGAGATTAAGATGGAAATCTGTCGAAAACTAAGGTCGAGAGAAGGAAGATACGATATCGTACAACAAAGTTCAACATCATTGGCAATGTGCTCTACAAAAAGGGTTTCTTACTTCCACTCCTGCAGTGTGGGCATTCATTCGAGGTTAGCTATGTACTTAGAGATATGTACGAACGCTCGTGCGCAAGCGACATAAGGGGATAATATTTGGCCAAACGAATTGTCACCCAAGGATATTATTGGCCGAGTCATGCAAAAGACTCGGCGGAGTACATCTTAAAGTGTGATAAGTGCCAACGATTCGCAAGCATTTCCCATCAACCCCTTTCCCAATATCATCCCCTTGACCCTTTACCATGTGGGGAATAGAGCTAGCCGGCCCTTTACTAAGAGCAAAGGGAAATTTCAGATTTTTTATCGTTGCAATTGACTACTTCTCCAAATGGGTGGACGTTGAGGCTATGATAACAATCCCAGAGGAGAAATGCTTCAAGTTTATTTGGAGAAATATTATTTGCCGTTAGAGCCTTCCTAACACACTAATATTCGATAATGGGAAGCAATTCAAGAACAACTTCCTGGAAACTTACTATAGTAGGGTTGGTATCAAGAAGGTCTACTCTTTGCTTGGCTGACCATAGGCTAACGGGTAAACAGAGGTGACCAACAAGACGATATTAGACGAACGCAAGAGGAAACTTGAAGACGCCAAGGGAAAATGGGTCGATGAGGTGCATAGTTTTTTTGTGGACACACAAGACAACAGAGAGAACACCGACCGGAGAAATGTCGCTCATGTTAGGTTATGGGTCAGATGTTTTAAATACCAATAGAAATTGGCTTGCCAAGCCATAGGGTTCAGAACTATTACCCTGAGACTAATCTCGAAGAGTAGAGACTAGACTTGGACTTAATCGAACAAAGGTGAGAAGACGTCGACATTAGGCAGTCGGCCTATCAACAAAGAGTTGTTAACTTTTACAACAAGAGGGTCAAATCACGGCCCATAGCTGTGGAAGACCTAACGTTAAAGAAATTCATCCAAATGGCTAACAGACTCCA
This sequence comes from Sambucus nigra, assembly GCA_949130495.1. Taxonomy (NCBI): domain Eukaryota; kingdom Viridiplantae; phylum Streptophyta; class Magnoliopsida; order Dipsacales; family Adoxaceae; genus Sambucus; species Sambucus nigra. Next base: position 372,598 of record CASBWL010000077.1, read on the forward strand.
TCCTAACTGGCATGGACCTTAAAGAGTAACGGAAAAGGTCGTCCCAGGTACTTGTTGGCTTAAAAACCTTGTGGGAGAGCTGTTTTCCAACCCTTGGAATACAGATCGTCTAAAGAGTACTACCAGTAGTTCATTCATTTGTCATAGCCGAAAGTCAATCTTTTCAGTCGTACGTAAAAAAAAATGTGTTATTATATGAAATACAATGAAGTGTTGTCTCATATCTTCTTAACTGAATTTATATTATTGTCAAATAATAACTTAAACATCATTTAAATATGATGAACTTAAGCATGATTTAATTATGGTGCTTAATTAAAACTCTCTCTCGTGGTATGAGAGTGCCTGAAGAGTCTCGGATCAAAAATCCAGAGAGGAAGGAGATCCTCAAACATCATTTTAGTGGTGAGACCATAAAACAACATTTGAATATGAGGAACTTAAACATCATTTAATTATGGTGCATAATTAAAACTCTCTCTCGGTGGTATGAGAGTGCCTGAAGAGTCTTTCCTCAAAGGCACCACTCTAAAAATCCTGAGAGGAGGGAGGTCCTTAAACATCATTTTAGTGGTGAGATCATATAACATCATTTGAATATAGTAAACTTAAACATTATTTAATTATGGTTTATAATTAAAACTATCTCTCGACGGTATGAGAGTGCATGAAGAGTCTCGACTCAAAGGCACCACTCTAAAAATCCTGAGAGGAGGGAGGTCCTTAAACATTATCTTAGTGGTGATATCATAAAACATCATTTGAGTAAGGTGAATTTAAACATAATTTAATTATAGTGCATAATTAAAACTCCCTTGTCGGTACAAGAGTGCCCAAGGAGTTTTGGCTCAAAGGCACCACTGTAAAAAAATCCTGAGATCTTAACATCATTATTGATATGGGGAAACGACTCTAAACTTTATTCCAATATGGTGTGAATTAACAGCATGTGCTGAGAAAATGAAATGAATAACAAGAGCATGAAAAAGAACTTGGCAGATATAACACTTAGAATGGAAATTCATCAAGAATAACAACTCAACTCATTCAATGAAACAAAGCAATTCATTGGAATATCAGAAGTTACTACAAATTTGTTCAAAAATAAGCCGACACCAGCCATTATAGATAAAAGGCATGAAAGACCACAAGCGATCACTCAAAGATGAGAATTAAACATCAGCAAGCTTGATGGTGGTCGGCCCAACCGAATCCTCTTCCTGATTATCCGTATTGCCCTCCTCATCATCGACTGTCTCGGTGGCTTCCTACTCCACCACAGTCATCTCGGTCTCGGCCACAGAAGCCTTAGCAGTCCCAACCTCAACCTGAACCTCCTGCAGGGCCTCAACACTTGCAGGAGCGAAAAAACTGGAAGCTCTCGGCCAAGAGAGGGTCATTGGCCACAAGTTCATCACGATGGTTGGAGACTCGGCGACACACAGTCTTCGCCCCTTTCTCCATGCATTGAATATCATAATCGAAGAATTTTTCTGACTCTTTAACAACCTTCTCGATATCTACCTTTATTTTCTAGACCTCATCCTCCTCTTTGTTTTGAAGTTTTTTCTCCAGGTCCTCCATATTTACCGAGAGGTCCACTTTCATATTATGCATGAGTTCTTTATGGTGGCCCATAATCTCCTAGGCCTTTATGTCATACTTGGCCTTGAGGTCTTCAAGCTTCTGCTTCAGATTGTCAGCTTGGGCTCTGGCATCCTCAGTTGCCTTGGACTTCTATTGAGCCTCTATCACCCAAAGTTGGATATCTTTGGATGGCAATGACAGATAGCAATAAAACAAAACAAGTTAGTACAAGATGATAGAAGACTTCAAGTATTATTACCACTGCAAGGGAAAACTCTTTACATGAGCGGCCCGATGGATTGTAAAGTTAAAGACCCAAGTAGGGTCTTGGGCATCAAAATATCAATTATCATAGTCCGGGACAACCAAAATAATGACCCCACGGGCCCTCAACAGACTACCGAGCATAGAGTCAGCATTGATGCCTAGCTGAGTCAGGCGCGCTGCAACCAAGACATCATCCGGATGTGGAGAAAAGGGTTGGCTAGCTGTCTCGGAGGGGTCCCCCTCTTTTTTTCTATTAAGTAGGAGGAGGATTGTTGGAGGTACCCCCGGTGTCATCTTTTTATTTCTTTGACCCTTCAATAGCGTTGGGGCAGCAGTTGTTAGTTTTTGCCGAGTTTTTATCGGCTATGCAGTTTTGCCCTGTAGATGGGCGAGAAGATAGTTTGACATTGGAGCAGCCATTTCTCATATTGTGTTAAAAACTCCTTCTGGGTGTTCTGTAAAAACATAATCATATATTCAGTATCGACCTAGTTAAACTCAATATAAGAAATGAGAAGATGGTAAAGTTTGACAAAAAGTTAAAAAGTTTTACGTACGAAGTGATGTCAGGGGGTCCACCCCCATGCTTGAGAACCCCAAGAGATGAGGGATCATCAGATCCTCAAAGACTATGAGGCCATCCCCCCTAAGTTTATCAATGTTCAATCTCGTCTTATCATTGAGACTCGGATCCATTTTCATCGATACCGAGACACGGTCCCATTGACGAGGAACTCTCAGCTCATCTTCAGAGGACGAATCTCCACCGCTTAACTCCTCATCATCCAAGATAAATAAGTAACGATATTTCCAATCATGATTGGAGATTTGGTTGATGTGGATAAGTTGAGAGTCCAAAAGACGAGCTACGAAATGATAATAGCAAGGGGCAGCTCTCGTAATGACCACGGTATTGCAAGTACGAAAAAAGTCTACTGGGATATCCTCTTCAAAAGCAACCACGGGTGAGTAACCCCAAAAAGGGTCCTCCAGGCATTCGGCATTAGGCAGGCAGTAGCCACGCCGATGGAGGCAAGGATTTATCGAATGGACAAATGGACAGGAAGACGAAAGCCTACCTTAAACATTTGCTAAAAAACGGCCACTTCTCCCTCATTTCTACGGTCAAAGGCACGCTCATCCTCAGCAGAAACTCTCATATTAATGGTGGATTTAACCCCATAAAGGTGCCTCCAAACTATCATATCAGTTTCAAGAACGTCACTGGATATTGCCGAAGCAACGCTCTCACCCTCCTCAGTGGAAAGGGCTTTACCACAAAGATATTGATTTCTAAACTCAGCCTCAGTTATGGTCAAGATGGGTATTTCCATAGGAGGCACGTTACCAGTCACTTTAACTTCAGGCTCATCATCCGAGATATCGTAAATCTCGAGCTTAAGATCCCGTTGTTTAATAGTAGAAGGGGTGGGATGACCATGGTTACTGGACTCGACGATCTCACCCTCATCCACACGGTCAGTCAGGACCCTCATGGCCACCTCAAAACAGTTAGCTTTGGAGCCCTCTCGCCTCTTACGAGGATCCATAAGATGAGAAGGGCTATAGTCCTTGGAAGACGAGACGGATAAGGAGTTATTGGAGGATGAAATAGACATTTCAATCACTACAGATTGAAATGACAACTTTAGGTTCGGTTAGAATGGAGTAAGTGAGAAGTAAACTATGGAGTTCTACCGCTAGAGCGATGGGTGTAAAAGGAATCTAAGACTCGAGATCGGCACTACGTCTAGACTTGACCTCTCCTAACTCGTGAAGTTTATGGTACATGAAAAACATAAGTGAAACCTTTGGAAACGATAACTAAAGATCAAAAATAGTAGTCGAAAGGTTTTGAAAAAAAAACAATGAAAAGCTGGAAGAACTGCTACGGCGACCTTCAACCGGAAAAGTCATCGAAAAATGTGAAACCTTGAAAATCCCAAAATCAGACCTACTCAACCCCAAAATGATCTCTTAACTCCCTATCCTTCCTAAACCACAAGGAAATGGTGATTGGAAAAAACAGAATCATCGAAAAACTCAAAATGCAGAAAACAGAGATGTCAACTAGAAGAAAGCGAAGAAAAGTGGAAAAGAAGGATACCTAGAGGGAAGAAGAGGACTGAGAAAAGAGAAAGACGTCGAAAAGAGGTACAAACTGGCCGAAGAAGTTTATAAAGAGAGAGAGAGAAGCTTGTTGGTTTTTTCTCTGAAGGGAAACGAAACAGAAATGATTATCAACCGACTTCTCTTGTATGTTTTCTTGGCTTAGTGTCTTCTCTTGGTTGTTTAATACATTCGACAGAAAGGTAAAGGTGTTTCTCTTAACTGTATTAAGGTTTGTTTTTATTATATAATGATATCTATTTGTATTGTAGTATTATATTGTATTATTTTTATTATTATGTGACATATTGATATTGTATTATCATATTTTTATATTTAATCTTTATACATTAAATTTGTAACCACATGAATATATTTTTGTGTTTAATCTTTACGTATTACATTTGTAACCACATGAGTATATTTTTGTGTTTATATATTATTCACTTCAATTTCAACATTATAGACTGATTCACGATTCACGATTGATAGGATTTTCAATTTACGATTCGATTCACGATTTGACAACTATGCTTATCCCTATAAATAGCGTAATACCCCTTTAAGGTAAATCAATCAATATTATTAGTTTTAAGAGTTTCTCAATGCTGGAGTGTCTTCTTCGAGTAATATTGACATAGTTTTCAATAGAACCTTTCCATTTTATTAACGCATTTTTCCTGTTTAACAAAGGGTTATGCCTATTGTTAAGATATCTAAGATTTTCTGATCTTACATACTCTTAAGCTAGATATATAATATTCCTTTCAAGAATAGGTTCATTTATAAACACAATCGCATTTCTAGCTATCCAAATTTGTCAAAGGTCACTTATATTTGTAGATCCAGTATTGTGAGCCAATACACGATACGTATCGTCTTGACCCTATTCCGTGTTGTAGTGGAGAATGTATCGGAATCTAAGATATATTGTGATAATATTTATGATTCCTTGAATCTAAGGTATATCGTGATAATATTTATGATTCCTTCTCTTTCTTCTTACAGACTTTCGACTATTTTCGTCTCACTTCTTCGCATATATATTTATCTAAGTTGAAATCCACATTCTTCTCTCTTCTTCACATCTAACTATTCTCCCGACAGAGATGTATGTATATAAATAATGGATACATTATGATATATGGGACTTCGTAGATTTAAGATACTAATACTAATATAGTAATGTGTAATGTGTGTCACGTGCTTCAGTACTAAAATATATGATATATTGGTAATATTTAGTGTTTTAATCACTGACTATGACATATGGCACTAAATATCATATGTATTATGACACAGTGGTAATATAATAATCAACTAATGTGTGTCGAGTCTATCTCATTATTTTATTACTAGCTTAATGTATGTTAAAGCATAACATATTTGAGTTTAATCATTAACCATGTTTGTTTAGTGTTAATTAAGAGATGCCATGACATTAATAACTAACGTGTGTCCACTTTGTCTCCTTATTTTGTTCATAGCTTGTGTTGATTTACATTTTATATTATTTTCAGACACCCATGCACACACACACACACACACACACACACACATATATATATATATATATATATATATATATATATATATATATAAATTAATTATTTGTATAGTTATTGTACATCAAAGTGTATCTTACGATGAGATCCTATACACGATACGAAACACATTTTTAAAAAATGATACTAAACAACCTTACATAGATGTTTTAGATCTTTCTTCAGACCTTCCTAATTAACTTTGGTTATTAAATGCATCCCATCGGTATACCTTAAATTCAGATGGGAAAAAAATCAGTAGGAAAGCTTCAAAATCCTGAAAACTGTAGTTATTAGAGTCCGATTAGAAGGTCCAATACATTTAACAAACAACACACTGGAAGAATATTTTGACTTTCGGCAAGCATTTTCCATATTCTATTACAAGGAAGATTAGGACCTAAACTCTTAAAAATATTGTTTAACAACCAGTTATAAAAATCTTTCACATTAAAAGTACCAGATTTAAAAGGTGCCCAAGAAGACCTATCTACTGTGTTGCTAATAGACAAAAAATTGTAAAGGATGCAATATATGTAAAGGCAATGGTATATATTCGAGGTGTTTAAGTTAAAGTTTTTAACTTTGTTTACCTTAGCATTTAGCAAACGAAGAGGAGCATTAGTTCCTAATAATAGCTCCAAAAAAAATTTCCCAATCCACTTCAGAGTCCGAAACTTAACCTCGCCATTCCCCATGGACCATTCAAGACATTTTATAACCTAATCCAACTGTCTATAAATTCCCAAGAAGAATTCTTTTTATTTACAACCTCAGTAAGCAAGGAGTGTTTGTGATATTTATCTTCTATTATCTTTGCCCATGGATTTCCTGATTAGTATACAAAGGCTAAGCTAGCTTTAGCATAATAGTAGTTTTTTTTCAGAATCCTTAGATCCTTTCTGAAAAGAAAAATCGCTTTCTTTTTAATCTCATTTTGTAAGAGGGTACTTTAGATAAGATAAATGGAGGCGTAACCCCTTTTTGAGTATGGTAATGATAAGATACTTGACCAGAGCCTTGGGTTAATGATAGGACCCACAAACACAGACACAATGAAGTTAAGCTCAGTTTAATCTCACAAATATTCTCGTGTATAGCTTAGAAGATAGTAATGAACTTTAGAAGTAACTCAGCTAGAGGGAGAGAGAAGTAAGCACCCTAGATACACCTTGGTAGGCAGGTAAAAACACACCAAGAATCCTCAAGAATCATTGTCACGTATTAAAAGCTTCGTAATGAAAATGACAATGGTGGGTGGGTGAAACCCTCTGGTTTGTAATAATTCTCTCTAGCAATAACTTCTTGACTCTCATAAGGAACATCCCCTCCTCAAAGGTGGTTGGGGTCCTTAAATAGCCTCCCACACCATCCATGAGGCAACTCAGTCATTTATGACTATGAAAGACATCCCTCATACTTTATGTCACAACATTAAATGCCTGATGCACTAGTTGTCTCCACGTCATAAACATTAAATGCCAAGACATGCCTTTTGCCTAACCACTGTGTGTCAGGGGGCTATTGTCCCAGAGGTGGCTCACCAACTGCCTGACATCCCCAAATACCACGATGGTTTACTCAAGTGCATTTCTGACATTGTTTAGCTGGCTAGTGACATCACCTACAGATAATGTGACATTAAGTAGAAGGCTGTTTGGTTCATAACTCAATGCCCGATGGAACTTGAAGTTGCTCCATACGAGTTTCCACGGTTAGGGTCCTTCAGTGTTTTACCAGGTGTATCTAAGATGGTTGGGACGAGTCCCAATGGTGCCTTACTTCTCAATCCTCCAAACCAAATCCCTCTAAAGCTCCCACGGCGAGGTCATTCGATAGAGCGTGGAAGCTCTCCCAGGCCCTGCCAAGCCTGGTCTCTCGCGAGTACCGTTTGACCTCACACTAAAACTCGTTATTAGTCTCGTTACAACATTATAACCGTTACAGCTTACAGTCCATAAACAAAGATACAAGATGACTAACATAACAAGTTAAATATGAGTTGCCACGCTTAGGCTGTCTCGGCTGTTTAATCTCAAACACTGTTGCCAATTAGGGAATTATCCCTAATCTCAGGATTACCTTCAAGCCCCCTCTACATTTGCCCCTTCGTGGAGAGATTTGTTGGAACAAAAAATGTCTGCACGAAACTTCTCAATCCGATGAACCTTCTTTTTTCAAATACTCATTTGGACTCCTGGTAAATGAAATTCTCCCCTGTGATGCCTCTCTATGTTCGAAAAAGTAGAAATGCTTCCCAATGTATCTGAGTCACCCATTAACAAGGGTTTTTTTTCCGAATCATTGGAACATATTATCCATTGGGCCCTGATGGATAAGTCTGACACCCATTTTAGCGCCAAAACATAAACTTGGTGAAGAAGGCAACCCCTTCTATTCCCTAGACGTCTTTTCATATTCGGCATAATGCTGTCTTTTCAGTTGTCAAGACCCTTCCCGATGTGCCACGTGTTCATTTAAAATGATTAGGGGCAGCCCTTGCACGTGCGCTCGTGGGGAATGTTAACCGTCGAGTTTAAAACCCTTCAAAAGTCTCTTTTTTTTTATTTCAAACTCTTCTTTGTCTTCTTCGTCTTCTTTAGTACTCCCCGCTTCTTGTAGAGAGAGAGAGCCTGTGCGACCTCCATTGTTGCCCTCTTCTTTGCCCAGCCTCCTTTTTTCTCTTATCTTTTGCACCACCACCTGTGGTTGTGCTCCTCTCTTATTGTTCTTAGCCTTATTCTCCCATCTACACCACTTATTATCAATTTCTCATGGCTTCTTCCAGTATTTCCCAAGTTGCTTCCGCTACCCAGCCTGGTTCCCCCTCTGCCGCTGCTGGCGCTGCCACCACCCTTAGCGGCGCTGCTTTGGTCACTGCTCATCAAGAACAACTATGCTTCTACCGTCGTGCGCCCATTTTTGAAGAGGAAGCTGATAAGTTTTCTGAGGCGTGCAAGACATGCCATTTCTCATCCAAGTTTGATCCCTTACTGCTGGGTGATGAAGAAGTGGACTCGTCGAAGTGGGGCTATCTTCTACCCGAAGGTACTATGCGCTTCCGTCTGGATCGTGGTGACTTTCCCTATTCCTAGATCGATTTCGAAGCACCTGGGGGTCACCAGCCCATTTTTCTGCGTGGCACACACATATGTAGAGCTCCCACGTTGCTGCTCTTACGAAGGTTGGGATGCATTGAGCCTACTGGTTTGGCGAGTTCACTCTCTCGAAGCACAATGCGAAACTTCAAGTGCTAGTCTCCCGATGGAACATCACAACCCACACCTTCTTCGCTGCGTGGGGGGAGTTTACTATTACGTTGGAGGATGTCTGTGAACTCCTTGGGTTCGAACCCATGGGCGAGTATACTTACCACGACGAGCCTCTGGACGCCGAAGAGGCTGCCGATCGGGTTGAGTTGGATCGGATCTGCCACAGTTGCACTGGTTCCTCAAATAAGGCTACCTTTGCCCCTCTTATCAATTATTTTTTTGAGGCTCCGACGCCTAAGGATGCTAGTGATGTAACGGGCCGTGGTAGAGGTACCTCCTTGGAACTATTGGCCTACATACTCGTACTATTTTCACGCTTCTTTCTCACTGGAAAGCCCAACGATCAGCCCATGAGGGACCTGATAAACATCTCTGTTCGTTTCGCCAAAGGATTCAACCTACCTCTGGCCGCCATTACCTTGGTGTCCCTCTACACTAGGTTGGATCGAACCCATATTGACATGGAACGATCACTGGGCCGCTATAATTTGGTGAATTTTGCCAACACCATCATCTTGGCGGGCTTCCTCTACACCCGCTTTCCTGCCATTTCTGTGAAGTCACTTTCTCTGCCTGTGAGCCAGGGTATCAAGCCCCCACGCCTCCTATGTTTCCACAAGAAGCAGAGCCGAAAGGAGATAATGGAGGTTTTTGACCATTCGGACTCCTTCATAATGAGGCCATATATAGTGAGCCCACCTTCACCCACACTTGGGACTTCTTTCCTACTGCAGCCACAACGGTTAGATTTAATTCGGTTGTAGAGGATCCCTCGTAGGCCGTAGTGCTTCTTTTTACCCCGGGGTTCCTCCCCTCCTACACTGAATGGGGGTACGCTTCTGAGCCCTACAACCCTGATAGATGCAGCAGATAATTTGGGTTCGATCAGGGGGCTCCTCGACCTGTGTTCCAGAACAATCATCCCAAAGCTACCTTTGCCGAGATATGTACCTTCTATACTGCCATTGCGGTGCTTGGCGTGACATCCACCATTGATGGGCGTGTCTCCCTCCCGAGTGCCACGAGGAAAGGGGACATATCCACATCCTTTGCCACGAAGTTCCATCCGGGGCAGTTGGCTAGGATTAATGAGTATATTCAGTCCCCTTCTTGCTATCCCCCTGTCCTTTCCTTTTCTTCCTCTGAGTTGGGTCTAAAGGGGAACTCCGTGCTTGGGGTTGAGTTTCCCCTAAGAAAAACTGTTAAGGAGTCTCCTGATGAACTACCCCCTCATTGCCCATTTATCCCGACTGCCATCCCGAAACCCAAGGCCACTACGATCCCCAAGCCATCTGTCCCCACGGCCGAAGCTGACACGGGAGAAGGCCCCTCTGAGCCACCTGCCAAGAGGGCTAAGAAGTCCAAGTTGAAGAAGGTCAAGGTCAAAGATCAAACGAAGACTCCACTGGAGGCATTTCCAATTACGTCCGTTCCCCCCTCCATGCCCCGGGAATTAGCTAAAGAGCTGAGGAGGCGGGTAGAGGCCGAAGTTGCCCGGATAAATGCTGAGTTCGAACGGCGCGCAGTTCCCGTTCCCCCTTCGAGTGCATTCCCGAGAATAGTGGTGGATCCTAGTGAGCCCCCTGCGAAGAGAAGGAAAAGGTCGAAGGTGCCTGAAATTGGGGGCGCCACAGGATCCAAAAGGAAGATGCTGGGTACCAAGCCCCAAAAGAAATAAACATCTGAGCGTGCTTCATCACCATCTCCTTCTGTCCCTGCCTCTTTGCCATATTCACCAATAGTTGCATCATCTCGTCCCTCCTCCGGATCTGAGGTATATACGTATTTTGTTAATTCTTATCTTGACATGGCATTTTTTTCTTATTTCCTGATATCTTTATAGCAGGGAGTTGAAGAAATGGGGGGCAGTCCTCCCAGTCCCCCCAGCCCCCCAGTGAGCCGTTTCGTGGGGGGCCTTTGTGGTGATCCTCCGGCCACTGCCTCCCTTCCCTATTCTCCTTTAATAAGCCTCACTTATTCACACTGTTCCTCCTCCTATGAATTTGGAATTATAAAATTTGTCGTGAGATTGATATACGGTAATTTGAGAATTTTGTTGAGACGCGTGTGACCGCCGCGTCATGGTATATTATTTTAATTATAAAAGTGATTTTTATTTCTATTATCCGTATGGTCGTTTTGAGTGCGCCAACGCGTCCGGAAGGGTCGAGATAGTCAGAAAACACTAGCCGGGGGTGTAGTTTGGGTCTCGGGGTATTTTTAGGCCATACCGGCAACTTAAAGGGTATTTTGGTAATTTTACATTTTGAGGAATTAAAAGTGACGAAAATTGGGAGTTTTAATCTGATGTGGATTTAACCCACTAAGCCCATTAACCAAACCATATTAACCTAGAAGGCTACGTAGGTTATTAGAAGAGTTTTCTAAGTTTCCCAAATCAAACCCTAGCCACCTTAAGCCACCATTGGAGAAGAAGCTTGGAGAAGAGGGAATTCTGCAGAAAAATCTTCATCAAACCATCATCCAAACTCAGAGACAACCAAGGCAAGTGACTTAATTCCATTTAATTTCAAAGAATGTTCTTTCCATGTTAGAAAAATTCGAATTTTGTGTTTGTTCTTGGTGAAATATGAAAACCCATGTAGTTTGCAGTTTAGAACTTGAAAATCTTGAAGAGAATTGCATGTAGAATGATAGGTAGATGATTATTCTCATGATAATTGTGATTAGAAGAAATTAAAACGGATTAAATTCTGGGATTTGATGATGATATAAATCTAGGGTTCATGTTCTTGATAAAATTGGGGAAAAGTATAAAATCTTGTGATTTAATGATGTTTAGGATGCATTAATGCCTTAAAAGATGTTAGTATATGACCTTAGCATGTTTTAGTATGATTAGAGGACTTAAAACACAGTTAGAACGAACTTTGGAGAAGACTTGAGGTGTTAAAAATGGTGAAAAACTAGTTTTAGGAAAATCTGGGACGAATCTGGTAGGTCGTTAGAAGCCCCTGCGCAGGTCGTTCGAACGAACTCGTTCGAACGAGCTTCTAACGAATGGAACAGCCGTTCTAACGAAAGGGAGCCTCGTTCGATAACTTCGTTCGAACGAGATCTCGTTAGAAGGTACAGTTCGTTCGAACGAACTGGAATCTCGTTCGAACAGCCTCGTTCGAACGAGACTTCTAACGAGTTGACAGAGGAATCTCGTTCGAACAGTCTCGTTCGAACGAGACTTCTAACGAGTTGACAATTTGATCCTTTTGGGAATGTTTTGATTTTTGGAGTCCCGTAAACTTGTTCGAGGATATAGATAACCTTCCTTTGATGATGTAAGGATAGATTTTGGACTTTTGGGTTATTACGGGGAGTAAATTTATATATGAGAGATTTAATTCAATGAACCGTTTGGGTTGAGACGTGAGTGTCTACTATGACGTGAGAATAGATTATGGCGCGTATGATGATAAACCGGAATAGTATAAATTGCGATAATTATAAGTTAGTACGAGAAAGCGATATGTACTACGATTAAAATACGGGATTACAAAAACGTGTGTTTACTTAGTATTGGTATATGAATTGTGTATGACATACCTACCATACTTGCTATCACGGGAGGTTTCCGTTCGCTCAGGGTCTTCTAATCCTTGTGTTTCCCGGATTTAGACTGGTTACCTTGATGAACATAGGTCATAGAAAGACTTATTGGGATATTAATAAGTCCGTTGATCGTAGGAGCGTAGGTATGTGCGTGACCTATGTGATGTGACTGTGTTCGCCTCCATTGTTTGTGATGTTGTTATCTGTGAACTATTCCTGAGAGATTCGGAATATGTAATCCTTATGTACGTGATGTACCGGGATGGATAGCAGAGTATGTGTGCACCACAGCTTAGTTCTCGGGGTGCTTATATTGTATATTTATGATGTGAATAATATACACTTAATTAATGGGAACCTTCATGTTAATACTATGAATATAATTACGGTATTGTTCGAGAAATATAACGAGTTAACTGATAGTGATATATATTGTATGGTGAGCATCTGAGTTTACGTTAAACCCCTACTTAATTACGAGCGTTATAATGTTAATAGAACCTAGTAATAAGGGTAGGACCTATGGCAGTCTAGCTAGATATGATGGTACTTAGCTAGTGATTTGTGTCGTTATAGATGGGTACTTACGTTAGGAGTGCACAGTTAGACGAGGGGTGAGAATATCATGTGAGTGCACGTCCTAACATGTATTTTGCATTTAATGTTTTAAATGTTTTTGAAGCACTTGCAGGTTTTTAAAATATCTCCACATTCGGGCTCTGACCCGTTTGCTTTTCAAATCTATTTTTCTTTGTAAAACCATTTTAGGTGCCCATCCACAAGGACACCAAGCATAGGATACTCATTCAGGTGACGAGTTGTAGCTGTTTGTGGAAGTTACAGGGATTTGCTTATAGACGCTTCTATCGCTTGGATTCCAGATTCTTTATCTACCAGTTGTAGGGCATGTTGCCCATTTCTATTAGAGTTACATTTCCATTTCAGTTTTCAGACTTTGGCATGTATCGTTTTAGTATTCGGTTTACTTATTTCAGTTGTGGGATTGTATTGAGGAGTTTTTCCTCTAGACTTTATTTTACGTTATGTGATGGTTATTCTTTTCACTTCAGTATGGTGAATGGTGTTATTATTCTTTATTACACTTGTTGCATGTTAATCAGACTTAAATTAAAATTTGGCACTTACTTTTTAAATACTAGGTGGTTAGTAATCATTAAAAGGTTTTCGACAGTGATGCTATTAACTGGGCCAACTTGGCATTTTGAATTAATTTAATAAAGGAGTAGCTACCCGGTATTTAATTAGTCGGGGTGTCACAAAAAGTCAAGACAAATTTGCTTCTAAAGAGAGAAGACCCCGTACATATTTCATCTTGGCAACTAGAGCAAACGTCTAATAGTAATCAATCCTATATGTGTGAGTGAATCCCTTTGTAACTAATCGGGTATTAGATCTCTCAATTTTCTATTAGCTTGATGCTTAATTATATAGACCCATTTATAGCCCACTGGTTTCTTTCTATTAGGGAATGTAACAATACCCCGTGTATTATTCTTCTCATTTCCTTAACAATTTCTTCCTTCCATGGGGTCTGACTAAGGGAATCTTAAACTTTAACATGAATAGATTCAGATGATACATAAGAAGTGAAAGCACGATTTTTTGGCTCGAGGGAAAGTAATACCCCGTATATTTTTGGAATAAAATAAAATTAATAGGGGTTAATTTAATCGGTGAAATTAATTAATCAAGGTTGTGAGTAATTAGACTCAATATTATTCATAGATTTTATAGTTAGACTTCAATAGTTTGGAATAAATTTAAATTGGATTTATTTTTAATAAAAAGTGTTTATATGTATCACGTCATAATTAAAAAATATTTTTGGATAAAAATATTCGAGACACACTTTGAGAGGTATTACGAGTTCGTTCGGGCATTTTAGACCCTTAGGAATGGTCCCGAGGTATATTTATGTGTTGGGTAATTATCGGACTTATTAGATTTTGGTTTTGGGCTCATTTGGGGGTCCAAAATTGGGGCCTAACGCCCAACTCGGGAATTGAAGACTAACATTGTATAATTAGAGTTAACCCACTTATTTGGGAGTTACATCTAAGAACCCTAGACATAATCATCCAAGAGAAGGTGGAAGGACCACCCTAGGAGGAGGAAGAGAGGCTCCTCTACAAATTTAAGGTAGGGATTCTATTACCTTTCTTATTCAAATTTTAGTAATCTTATATTAATGTTGATAGCATGCTTAGAATAAGGTTTAATCATGTGCTGGGACTGCATATTTAGAGACCTTTTGAATTTGGTAGAAATTGATGATAATTGTGTAATCCATGTTTATATCCGTAACCCCTTGTATCAACTATGTATTCATGTGGTTTAAATGGAAGATTAATTGTAGAAAATATGATGTAGAACCCTCTAATTAATCTAGAAATCATTGGGGTAGTATGAGATGAAATTCAAAAATTTCATGTTCATGAGTTCTTAACAAATTCTTGATGATTTGGTGATAATCGAGGAATTATTTGGAGGTTTAATACTGTTTAAAATGATGTTGTTTCATGTTAGAACACCTACCCATAACCCATTTGAGATTTTTGAATCATAAGAATAAAGTTTGATAGATTTAGAAATCATTGGAAAAATCTCGTCTTGGAAAAAATCTGCTCTCGGCTTACTCGACAAACTACATCGATTCGGCCTCCTACCAAATCGATTTGGAATGACCTGCTTGAAAAAAATTGTTGCGATCGCGTGGGAGCTGACCTTGTATTTTTCTGATTTTTTTTAATTAGTTATGATTTTTCTATGAAAGGGTGTACGAGACCATATGAACAAGATGATTTATGCGGGATTCTTAAATAAATCTATGTGAAATAAATATATAAAAGGTTGGGATGTACCTATATTATTTGGGAAACTATAGTAGGGGTACCTAGAGAATAAGACCCTAAAAGATACGATGAAAATCTTATGATTAATTCAGGGAGAGTTTAAATAAAAAGAAACATTTATTTGAGATAAGTCGAATGTATGAGGTTAAAATTAATGATTAGTTTCCTCAAAGCATTACCTTATAACTATATTAAGTAGGAATGTATCCTTAGCTTAGTGGGATAAGTCTAAATAGTTAACGATGGTTTGGATAGTAGGTTCAGCGACACTACTCATTCATATTAGAGGATTTCTTGTATATGTACATATTACCCTTATTCACATTAGTTAACTCCTTATATCTACATATAAACCTTATTGAAAGATCATCAAGAAGAAAATAATTATTAATAATCTAGAATTAATTAACTCTAAGTCAAGAGGATAATACTAAGATCATTAAATGTATTAGTAAGGGTAGTTTGGGAATACATATACCTACAATTGTGTTGGTTAGGTTAGTTTGGGAATAATTATACCTATAATATGTTGGAAGGGTTAGTTGGTAATAAATGTAGCTATATACATTTAAAGAGAAATAAATGATGAAGCAAATGTGATTTAAGTCCAAAAAGAATTGCATGAGACTTAATATTTAATCGGGAAAGTAGTCGTAGGATAACGACTTAAAATGAGTTATGGAATAATTGACTAAAATGTTATAGTTAAGCCAGGAAGGCTACATTTTATATGTATTGAGAGTTCCTTGGGTTAAAGTACTTTTAGAGTAACTACTTATACATATTGGGTGATAATATCTATTTATATGTATATGTGTGGACATACTAATGTTCTTGGAGGGGTTCGCGCATTTGGACCGGGTACCACATGTCAGCACATGTGTGCTTGATGATGTGTAGGTCATATAGGTACTATGTGGAGGAGCACCTACGGGATATTCTGATGTAGAATATGCACCTAGTTTATGTAAATTGTGAAATTAATATTATGAAATCTATTCGGGGATTGGGGTATCAGACATGAGTACCCACATTTATTTATTGCATAGCTGAATGTATTATTCTTTACATGACTGATTAAATAATGGAAGTCACAATTGGCATTTTTATTGAGGATACGAGTAGGACTGCTTCTAGATGAGAGGTGAGATACTCATTACATGTGAGCGTCGATGGGGAGACGTGAAGTATGAGTTAGTAACAAATTGGATATTTACTGGTGAAGAATCCTTACACACCTTGGGCCCTTACCCAAATTATAAATGTTTCCCCCCATGTATTCTTAATGATAGGGATTGCACGACTGACGATGGATCAGACTTGAGTTGTATTGGGCATAGTAGATTTCTCTCCATTGATTCTAGTAGAGGTCATACTTCATCTTTTGTCATTTTATTTCATACTGTAATTTGTACAGGCTTAAGCCCAAGGGTTTATTTATATAAGTTGTACTTAGCTTTACATTATGGACATTGTATGATGATTCCATTTTTATTATTCATGTGTTGAATTAGTTTTATTCAGATGTTTTATTCATTGTGGATTTTGATATAAAATAAAGAAAATCATTATTTAGTCAGTGCTGAGAATGGTATAAATTGTTGATAAGCCCCATCTTCGGCGTATCGATCCTGGCCAGCCTTTACGTGAGAAAATGGGGGTTGTTATCATAGGATAAAAATTGAGATATTGGTTGTTTTGTACAATCATGAACACTTTTATGAAGAGAAATAGAGACATCAAGATCGAGTGAGTAATTACTTGGATTGAGGGATACTTTTTGGTCATGGGGTGAGACAATGACTTACTTTGCTTTTCAAGAATATACAAATAGCTCCTTTGCCTATTTCAAAACATTATTGTCAATAGTAACAGATTAAGTCTCCTCTTGAGTAGGCATAGTCAATGGAATGAGGACATGGGTTCTATATACTTAAACAATCCTCTGTAGAAAACCTGGAGTAGAGGGAAAAAAGGAGTCGTATGAAATAATGTAATATCCATGTAGACAAACTCACAATGAGTAGTAGGGTTATAATATTTATACCCATTTTGACTGGAAATGTACCCAAGAAATACATTGTGCACTACCTTTGGGTCCATTTCATCCTTCCAATGGTGAATGTGAACATAACAGACACAATGAATTTTTTTTGGAGGAATAGTTAAGAAGGGATATTCAGGGTGTAAAATACATACTAACGATTAATAGCCTAAAACCCTAGAAGTAATGCAATTGATTAGATTTGCTATAGTTAAGGTTGTATTTGTCCAATATAATTTTAATACCCTATTCCAGTAAGAAGGAACGAGTCGCCTTAATAATATGGCGATCCTTTCTTCAACCTACACCATTGTGTTTCCGAGTATCAACGCATGAGGTTTGATGAACAATCCCATTATCAATAAAAATGAAGGCAAGGACACCATACATGAACTCCTCCCCCCCCCCCCCCCCCCCCACACACACACACAATTATCAAATCAAATGATCTTGAGGGGACTCCCAAATTGAGTGCACGCCATCTTATGAAATGGTTGAAAATGGAATTAACTTCACTTTAATTTTTCATTAGATAAAGACAAGTATAAAAACAAATGTAATCAAGAAGAACTATAAACTAACGAAAAGCAAATAATAAAGTAGTTGGTTCAAAACCCCACAAATCAAAATGAACAACTTATAGTGGAGCCATAGTTTCATTAATACTAATAGGAAAGCGTACATGATATTTTTTTTCTAAAACATGTGGTTCACAATTTAACTCAAAAGATTCAATAAGATAAAAAAATGCTACATTGCGATTCAAGATTTTCATAAGGTGACAAATAGAAAGAAGATTATTGGTAATCTTAATAGCATGAAGAACATATGATAAGGTAATATTAAACGGGACTTGAATTATTCCAATCCACGCAATGGAGTAAAAGGATCCATACGCTACTCTAATCTTAACCCTACTAAAATATACATTGTATGAAGAGAAATTAGAATGCATACCAATCGTGTGATCAGTGAACCCTGAATCAATGATCCAAGTAAGCATGCCAGATAATGTAGAAACATGATTTTATAAATGAGAATAATTTAATCGAGAAAAATTATATGTAGAGGAAGAGGAAGAACCGCAATGGGTATCAAGTTGAGCTAAGATATGTAAAAAATAATCAACATCTTTCTAGGTGAAATTTTGAGGGCCTGGAAGGACACGACCAATAGGTGAGGCAGCTCATTAGTTGTCGTGTGAACTATAGATGGATCCCTAAATGGAGTAGACCGAGTCCTAACATTTTACAGAGATTCTAGAGTCGACCGCATGAATTCTAACATATTTTTTTAGTATGACAAGTACTCTCGCAATGATCACACTTCAGTTTCATCTTATTATCTTATTTCATTATTCTCTGGGGTGTGGGTGTGTTCTATTAGTGTGTGGTGAAAGAAGATATCTTGGATATAGGCACATCTAGATTGAGAATAATATTCATAATCTTGTTCCTACTTTCCTCAGTTTTAATGTACAAAAACACCTCTATAATAGATTTAAGAGAAGGATGTCTACCTAACACTTGTACCATGCATGCTCATACTATGGGTGCAGACCACCCAAGAACTCATAAATTCTATTTCACTCTGCCATTCCTTTGAAATGTTTGAACATCAATGGTATAAACTCATTTGTAGTCTTGGTAGTGATCAACCTCTTTCCACCTTTTATGTAAAGTATGGTGATAGGTAGAAAGAGAGAGATCATCTTTCTTGAATTTTGTAATCTTTTATTTAAGTCCTTACAACTTAGAAAAATTACCAATAGATGAATAGCTATCTTCAACAACATACCACAACTCTTTGGTTAATTTTTACAAAGAAGAACCCCTTGCTAATTTATGGTTGCATTGATTGTAATGACCATTTCATCACTAATGTATTTTTAAACCTCCATTATTTAAACATGTGATCATCTTTGGTCGGGTATGTGATATTTCTTTAATATCGTCGATCATTCTCTAACATGTGATTTGAATGTGAGCTGACTGAGCCCACTGCATATAATTTGTCTCATCCAACGTAATAGTAGTGATATATAGGCCTAGATGATGATCGACAACACTGCCCATTGTTAGAGTCAAATTTGATGAAGACTCAGCTTTTCCACAACTCATCTCTAAGGGTTTAGCTATATACCCTAAGGGTCTACACACCATGCTCTAACACCATGTTAGATTTATGAGAGAATAAAACCAACATAATAATAAATGAAGAAGAAGAAGAATAAGGGAGGGAAGAAGAAAAGAGAAAAAAAAGAGATAGGGGGGGGGGGGGGAGGGAGTGAATGAAAGAATTCCTCCATTCTCCCATCACATTCTATTTATACAAATAAGTTTTAGGAATTACTTAAGTACCCTACATAACTTAAATATAACATAACACATCATGACTAAGGGTTTAGCTACATACCCTAGAGCTTTACCCACCATGCTTCGATACCATGTTAGATTTATGAGAGAATCATCCCAGCATAATAATAAGTGAAGAAGAAGAAGAAGGGAGGTAAAAAAAATAGAGAAAAGAAAAGGAAAGAGAGGAAAAATGGGATGAATGAAAGAATACCTCCATTCTCCCATCACATTCTATTTATACTAATAAGTTTTAGAAATTACTTAAGTACCCTACATAACTTAAATATAACATAACACGTTAGTATTATAACATACAAATCAGTCCCTAATAACAGTTACTCACCTCTTGGATTGTTGTTGTAGGAACTTCATCACTTTTGCTTCATAGCCTTCATTTAAATTTTGGCCCTGTAAACATTTATGCTTTATCCCATTCAATTTTACTTTCATACTCCATCACTCTCATAGGACATCATATTCATTATTATATGTTTTGATAAGAGATATGGTTTCTCACACCTAAAATGAATCACCTAAGGTTTAAAAAAAATCGATTTCTTTATATAATTAGATACTTACTACTAGGAGTGGCAATTCATATTTTTGCGTTGGGTTTAGGACCGACACGACAAGTTTTTTTCACACGAACATGACACGACACTACAAGATGACATAAACACGACTCAAATTTTATGCACAATTAAAGTAGATATGATAACTGAAATAAAAAATGATTGACACGATAAGACATGATGACTAACATTACTAATAATTTAGACAAGAAAATGACATGAAATTACATGACCTCATTTTAAAAAGACTTGACATGAACACTAAATATCGTGCAAAAAAAATCTCCATTTTAATTGACGAAAACTATTTTCCCTTTACCAAGAATTTCGAACATGAAAAATATAATTATAGGGACCAGTTTCTTTGGGGTTTTAAAAAGGGGTTGCTTCCTAAAAATTCTAAATTTTAAATTTCTTTCAAATTAATTTTCACTTATAAAACCAAACTTCAATTCAAGTTTAAATGTATACAAACCAAACTAATCATGAATGTTTCCAAATTAACCTTTTTTTTAAACATACATAACCCAAATTAATTAAGCACGAATTAAACTATTTTTGTGCTTAAACCGATTTTATCTAGTTAAAACTGCGTATGCATTTAGGTCCGAACTTGCAAGATAAAATATGCAACCACAACACTGCGATGTGCGAGGAAACCCCACAAAAGAAAAAAACTCGAACAGTCTAGTCATAAGTCTACTAAGTATGGATTTACAACAAGCACACGACAGAAGACTTACTAAACGACTTGATGCCCTCGCAAGTCTTAATGCTCTTCATTCGTTCAACATATGCCTAGTGACAACACAGGAGTCCACCTACATCTTGGAGTCCACCGATGGGGTAGTGCTATCATCAAACACACGGAGTCCACCGTATGTACACCAACGAAAACAAAATCCTTTTCAAGAAATTCGTACGAATTTATGGAACAAACACGGTGCCAAAACTATGATCTTAAAGCATATATATCATGTAGAGACTTGGATCTAAACTAGTTGGGTCTAAACTTGACTTTGGGTTTTGGAAAAGTAATCATTAAAGATTAGCAAACTCAAGGGACTTTTTGGAAGTGTTTGTTCTCTCTAAAGATTGGAAAAAGTCCCTTTAAAACTGCAATATAGCACTACATAAATGGTTGAAAAAAAGTAGTGGGAGGTTATGGATAAAACTCTTAAAAAAACTGTCCAATTTCAAAAACTGTTCCGGTCCTTCGAACTAAAACCAATATCGTGTGAACGACATAAATATCTGGTTCGAACGAGATAAGATCGAGATTTCTAACGAGAAATCAACATAAACCCAAAGTGACCTCATTAGATGGTCGTTCGATGGAATAAGGAATCTCGTTCGAATGACCTAGAAAAAATCAGATTATTTTTCTTCAAAAAACATAAAGTGAGTTTAAAATAATTTAGCAAATATTCTTACACGCAATAACAAATTTCCAAGGCCCAACATAATATAAATATTCATACCTGAGAAATCCTTGGACTGTTGATGAGGAAAACGAGGCACAAAACATGGCATAGGATGAGATCGCTTCGACTTGGCCGCTACGTCCTCAACAAAAATGTCATAGGCTTAAAAGCTCACAAATACAACTTCTATCCTACGACTCAAATAGTTTTGCATCCACGAGTGAGAGCTTGACCGAGAATCAGGGAGAATAATTATCTGGCGTCGCTCGAACGCCCCTATGTATCATTTGATCGACAACTACCTTTCATTTGATCTTCCTTATGCGCACTTGAACGACAACATTCTCAGTCCATCCTTTTTTATTAATTCAGTAGGTAGTAGAATGAATGGAGATGGGAGTTAAGTTCTTAATCTTATTTCTTCATATTTAGGCATTTGCCTCATCGATTTTCCAACTCTTAATGAGAAGAATATATAGTTTATTTACTTTACAACCACACACACACACACACACACATATATATATATATATATATATATATATATATATATATATATATATAATCCACAATCCACAACTTTATTTGTTTAATTCCTTTAATTTGTTGTCCCCAAATTTTTGCTATTAAAATTAACCCCCTCATACACCATCATATTTAATTTAATTAATTTACAACCAATCATTTCATAAATCAGAAATCCTCTTTAATAAATCCAACTTGTCACCTACACTTTCCAGTAAATTGTATTTTGTTCCTCCTCATAGAAAATATTTTTAATTTATTTATTTAACGGGGCGGGACATTACATGATTATCATCACATAATCAATGATTTCTAATCCTCTACAAATTTTAAATCATACCGTATGCAATTCCTACCCATGACATGCATAAAAATCATTCTTTTCTTCCAAGAACATCAAATTAATCAATATAATGTAACAACCCCCATTTTCTCACATAAAGGCTAGTCAGCCACGATACACCGAAGATGGGGATTGTCTTTCAATTAATACCATTCTCAGCACAACGTAATATAAATATGGTGATTTAAGAGTCGATGGTTTAAAACTTTATGAGTATAACTCTAACAATAATCAAAACCAAACCAGCACTAACGGATTAATGAATCCAACAGCAAGTAAAATCACAACTCCGGCATAATGTAAATAACTAAATAAATCTTGGGCTTATTCCCTTACAATGGTTCCAAATAAAATAAACTTTTCCAGAAGAGAACCAAAGCTAGAGTCGAAAAAGCTGAAATCTGATAAGCTCGAGAGATCGCAAGGCTAGTAAATCAACAGTCCCGCTATCCCTGTCTAGAAACAACCCGGGGGGATTTATAATTTGGATCAGAGCCGAGGTGTGCAAGAATTAACTTAATTAATTATTTTATAATGCAATAATAGAGTCGATGCAAAATAAGTATTCCCCCGTTCGACACTCACATGCGTATAACAACTCACCTCTCATCTAAGTGTAATATCATTCGAATCCCAAAATATCCCAAGTAATAAATTACAACATCGTCATATATAAAAATGAATATCTCGCTAACTAATTATTCAAATATAATCCCTACATTTAGTTACCAACATAATTTATTTCTATCACATGAGTTTCACAAATAAAGCATAAAAATCTATTATGTGTTATGGGGTCCAAGTGTAACTATTGTCCGTATTCTTAGATAATTAAGTTATTTCATAAATGTCCGGGTAATTAATAATATATGTCCTTTCATATATTTGATACTTAAAGTCATCTACCATTGGTGTCTAATTTGTACTCTATCATCAAGTCCGGAGGAATTTCTTATCTTAGGCGGATATCACAAAACGCTCACAAGTTGGGGGAGGTCCCTATATTGGACACCTGTACACAACCTATACCCAATGGTGACACAAGAACGATCAATGACTACACCCACCTCTTCTAGATGAAGCCTCCACGTAGTACCTATATGACCTACACATCGTCAAGCCCACCTGTGGCGACGAGTTGTACTCTGTCCGAACGCGCTAACCCCCGAGCCGATAGGACAGTCCACCGAAATGTCCATAAAAATACATATTATTACATATTATTATTTCGTATAATATGTATAGGTAATTACTCCATAATCACCATAATAGACCAACTAAAATCCACATTATACCATCTAATAAATTATTAATTCAGTTCCATAAGTTAACTACTCAACCAATTAATTGATTTTATTTATTTCCAACTAAAGTCCCCAACATTTCATTCAATGAATAATTTACCATCCACTAAATTATAAATTTCCATCTCATAAAATAATCACTTAACCACCTAGTCATTTGTCATTATTATTAATTAAAATGTGGATATAAAGTTTTGTTTTAACAATTTCCCATGAAATTTTCCTTTACAGTAAGTTAACTCTCTAAGTCATAAATTTCAGGATTTATCCAACCCAAGCCCAAACTGATAAGGGACGAAAAACTCAAAAGAACCATCAAGTCTCTCGAATGACAGTGCAACTCGTTCGCGCGACATGACACGTTGTTCAAACGACCCATGACGTCTGTGGGTACCCAGAAATTAGAACTATGGGCCTGGACGAGTAGCCCAGTCCTGGCGGCCCAAAGTCCAGGCCCCTCATCTTTTATATTGATCTGGTCTCCCCCCACGATCCCATGAAGGGAAGTTATAGGGGAGATGGAAAACATGGAGGAACCCATAACCTCCACTTACCTACATGTACATGTATATATTAAACCCTAGGTCCGGGGCAAAAGGACAAGTTGGATTCTCTGTAATTACTCTCCGGAGTAGATAGAAATAATATTGACTGCACCACCGTGGACGTAGGCACATCTTTACCGAACCACGTACATCCTTTGTTGTGTGATTGACATTTTATATTCCTTGTTCTTCCTTAGTAATTGCTTCTCTCGTATTTATTTGTGTTGCATAATAATTGTCACCACAACGTCATTTGAGCGACCCCCAATTTCTTCCCCACTCCGCTTCTCAATTTAAGTTCCTTCCCAGATTCAACTTTTACCCGAAATAGTTTCATGCGAAAGGCCAAACGTTTATGTTACAACTTACATAATAATTCCAATACAATTATTATAAATTCCAAACCTTGACGATTTATAGTCCCCAAATCCCAATCGGGGTCGTTTCACAACAAAGATCATTTGTTAGGGAATCTACCTCAATGTAAGGGTCCATTAATTATCAATTTGTATTCTACACATTGATTAGTGAAATACCCCCAAACAATTATCAAAACTTAAGGAAATCGAAAACCAATATTCAGTTTTTTGATACCTAATTTCTAGAATAATCTCTACACATAAATCAATCATCTACATGTGTTGTTAATAATAAAATCAAAGACATTAAGTCCTAAATCCCAGAAATCTAAAGGGAACAATTTATAATACATGAAGAAATAAATTGGAAACACAAACTAACCAAGGGAATTGTTGCCTTAAAATTGTAGAAGAGAAACCTCCTTGAAAGCCCTTGATTTCTTATTTGTTCTAGCCCCTTTTTCCTTCTCTTGGTGTTTCTCGATTTTTCTCCCGTGTTATTAAATGGAGATAATGGGAGTAGATTAGATATAGAGGAACTTAGGGAGACTCGAGAAGATATATTTTTTCATAGAATTAGGACAACAGAAGTCATGATTGCTCTAAAAAAGATGAAAACATGGAAGGCTTTAGGACCAAATGGTATCCCAATTGAGGTTTAGAAGTTTTTAGGGGAGGATGGAGTATTATGGCTTACAAAATTATTTAATAGAATTTTAATGACTAATAGGATGCCGATGAATGGAGAAAAAGTATTTTAGTACCTATTTATAAAAATAAAGGGGACATACAAAGTTGTTCAAATTATCGTTGTATTAAGTTAATGAGTCATACAATGAAACTTTGGGAGAGAGTGATTGAATATAGATTGAGATTGAAGACAACAGTATCTGAGAATCAATTTGGGTTTATGCATGGGAGGTCAACAATGGAAGCAATCTATTTATTGAGGAGATTAATGGAGAGGTATAGAGAGAAAAAGAAGGATATTCATATGATTTTTATAGATTTGGAGAAGGCGTATGATAGGATACCCAGAGATATAATATGGTGGGTTCTACATAAAAGAGGAGTGACTCGCAGATATATTGATGTGATCAAGGATATGTATGATGGTGCGAGGACTACAGTAAGAGCAGCAACTGGAGAAAGTAGTGAATTTTCAATTACGGTAGGGCTACACCAGGGTTCAACATTAAGTCCTTATCTCTTTGCTCTTGTTATGGATGAATTGACTGGACAAATACAAGATGAGGTGCCATGGTGTATGCTATTTGCAGATGATATTGTTTTAGTCGATGAGACTAAGATGGGGATAAATGCTAGGTTGGAATTGTGGAGAGAAACTTTAGAAACAAGAGGATTTAAAATAAGCAGATCTAAAACAGAATGTGTGGAGTGTAATTTTAGTAGTACTAGGAGGACAAATTGAGATGTGGTGAAATTGGAGGGTCAAGAAATACCTAGAAATGATCATTTTCATTATTTAGGATCGATTATACAAAAATTTGAAGATATTAGTGATGATGTTACGCATAGGATTAGAGCAGGCTGGGTTAAGTGGAGAAGTGCGACCGGCGTTCTGTGTGATTGGCGTATACCTTTGAAGTTAAAAGGAAAATTTTATAGGACGGCCATTAGACCCGCCATGCTATATGGGACAGAGTGTTGGGCAACCAAGAAACAAAATGTGCAGAAAATGAGTGTGGCGGAAATGCGAATGCTAAGATGGATTTGTGGTAAAACTCGAAAGGATAAAATTAAAAATGAACAAATTCGTGAAATGGTAAAAGTAGCTCCTATAGAAGATAAATTGAGAGAAAATCAACTTAGATGGTTTGGACACGTCAAGCGTAGACCAATGGATGCTCTTGTAAGGAAGAGTGATTTAGTTAGTATTGATGGTAACCCAAGGGGTAGAGGTAGGCCTAAATTAACTTGGCGGGATATTATAAAAAAGGACATGATATCATGTGGTTTAACTGAAGATATTGCACTGAACATAATGGAATGGAAAAATAGGATTCATGTAGCCGACCCCAAATAATTGGAAAAAGGCTTTGTTGAGTTGAGTTGAGTTGAGTTGAGTTGAGTTGAGCTGCTAATCTAGGTTTTCTCTTATGATCGTGGGGCAATGGTTTACCACCACTTAAACTCTTAATTAGTGTTAATCCCGAGTTAGGCCCTAAGCCCAACTTTTGGACCCCAAATAAGCCCGAAACCATAACCGAACTAGCCTAAAAGTTCCCCAACTCATATACCTCTGACCCGAGAATATTTCTAAATATTTAAAATGCTAAACCGAGTCTCCAATGCTTCCCAAAATGTGTTCTAATTATTTTTTATTTCACTTAGACATTTGTAATATGTTCCAACGACACGCGCACATAATTTATTTATGAGTGATTTATTTTTCACAAGTAAGCCCATTATATCAAATTGGGTTTTGTTTTTATATAACGATTACTTAAATTTTACCCATTTAGATTTAAATTCATTCGATTTAATTTATTCTCAAATTAATAATAAATTATCAAATTTAAATTAGTAGAAATATGTATTCCAAAATTACGGGGTATTACATATAATTGAAACCCCTAGTCACATGAGTATGATAAATTCATATTGATTTGCAATTAGCACTTGCCTTGGTATGGTCGGGTCTGATTTCGTGGCTTGATGTTGGGTTTGATTGTTTTCTTCTCCAATCCTCCCTCCTAAGTTGTTTGTTGTACAAGAACTTCTTAAATCTCTCAAGAACCCTTCCTTAAGCTTCAATAATGGTCTCTCCTTCTTCTCTAATGATCTCTCTATGATCTTGATTTTTCTAACCCTAGCCCATTCTATCTAATATCTGATATATGGCTATAAAATTCATAGTTTCCTTTACCTTTTTTTTACCAAATGACTAAAACGCCCCCAAGTGGTGCTGGAAATTCGTCGGAATCCAAACAATACCCCCGAGTATATTATTCTGACCCTTCAGAATCACCCGTGACCTTGAAATCATCATCCGAATCACTCTACACAAATGTACTATCTCGACCTCAATTAGTCTACACGCGACTATCCATTGAGATTAAATTTAATTACGCCAATATCACTCGCTATTACACGTAATAATTTCCATACGTTATTTACTATTCACTGTGACACCCCGACTAATTAAATACCGGGTAGCTACTCCTTTATTAAATCAATACAAAATGCCAAGTTGGTTCAGTTAATAGCATCACTGTCGAAAACATTTTAATAGTTACTAACCACCTAGTATTTAAAAAGTAAGTTGCCAAATTTTAAGTTAAGTCTGATTAACATGCAATAAAAGAATAATGGAAGAACAACATAATCCATTCACCATAACGAAGTAATGAAATAACCAACAAATAATAATAAGTCCAGAGGAAAACTCCTCACAACAATCCCACAACTGAAAATAATATGACAAGTCTGAATCCTGAATTAATTACATGCTAGAAGTCTGAATAACTGAAATAAAAGAAATGTCTCTAAAAGGAATGGGCGACATGCCCTACAACTGATAAGATGCTGAATATAGAGTCAAGGTAGATGAAGCGTCTACAAACAAAGTCCTGTAGCTTCCACAAACAGCTACATCTCGTCACCTGAATGAGGATCCTAAGCATGGTGTCCTTGTGGCTGGGCACCTAAAATGGTTTTTACAAAAATAGATTTGAAAGCAAAATAGGTCAGAGCCCGAAAGTGGAAATAATTTTAAAAACAGCAAGTGTTTTAATAACATTACAAACATTAAATGCAAAATACATGTTAGGACGTGCACTCACATGAGATTCTCACCTCTCGACTACATGTGCACTCCTAACGTACCGTACCCATCTACATGACATACATAACTAACCAAACCGTGACAAGTTCTACCCCTTACTACTCGATCCCCATATTACATTCTAGCGTTATCAATTAAATAGAGGGCTTTACTTAAACTCAGATTCTCAATTTGTAGTACAATTCACTATCGGTTAACCCATTATGTTTTCTCAAAACATTACCATAATTATATTCCCAATACCAACATGAAAGTTCCCATTAATTAAGTGTATATTATTCACGTCATAAATATACAATACAAGCACCCCGAGACTAAGTTGCGATGCACACATACTCTGCTATCCATCCCGGTACATCACGTACATAAGGATCACGTATTCCGAATCTCTCAGGAATCGTTCTCAGATAACAACATCACAAATAATGGAGGCGAACACAGTCACATCACATGGGTCATGCACATACCGGCGCTCCCACGATCATCAGACTTATTAAAATCCCAATAAGTCCTTCTCTGACCTATGTTCATCGAGGTACCAGTCTAAATCCGGGCAACACAAGGATTAGAGGGCCCTAAGTGAACGTAAACCTCCCGTGATAGCAAGTATAGTAGGTATGTCATACACATAAAATCAATACATATACTAAGTATGCACACATCTTAGTAATCACCATAATTTAATTGTAGTACACATCTCATTCTCGTACCGACATATAATGCTACACAATTTATATGTTCCCGATTGATATAATGCTTTAGGCCGTCAATAGTTCTCGCATCGTAATAGACATTCACGTCCTACTTCATAATTTCCCTTAGGTTCAAACTACACTTCTAGGTTTTACTCCTCATTATATCCAAAATATCCCATATATATCCATTAATCCACAAGGAAGTGTTATCTCTACATATAAACAAGGTTACGGGACACTCGGGATCAAAACAGGCTAAAAAGCCTAAACTGTCAGCTCGTTAGAAGTCTCGTTCGAACAAGGTTGTTCGAACGAGAGTTCGTTCGAACGAAGTGGGCTTTCTAACGAGATCTCGTCCGAACGAGTCATCGAACGAACATCACCCTCGTTAGAAGTCAAAGGTCAACTCATTAGAAGCTCGTTCGAACGAGCTCGTTCGAACGACCTGGGCAGGTCTTCTAACGAGTGACCAGATTCGAGCCCAGATTTTCCTTAACTCGTTTTTCCAACTTTTCTTCACCTCTAATCTCCTCTAAACATCAAACCAACAATTGTACTTGGGTTCTAATCAATCCTAAACATACTTAGGTCATATATTAACGATTATAAAGAGCCAATTTTTCCTAAACATCATTAAATCATCAAATCCCTCCATTTATCCCCAAATCATATGAACATGAACCCTAAAATTTTAAAGTCACCAATGGGTATAATTAAATCCGTTTTTGATATGAACAAGGTGTATTTCCATCATAATAATCCTCCTAACACAATTCTACTTGCAATCCTTTCATCAAATTATAAAGTTCTAATTCCAATTAATGGGTTTTTATCAAACTCCCAAGAACACTACAAATTCTGTCAATTTCCTACGCATGGAAGAAACATTCTTTGTAAAAAACGAAATTAAACCACTTGCCTTATGTGTATCTCTGATTTCGATGACGATCTGATGAATGGTTCTCTCTCTCTCTGCAGAATTCTCCTCTCTTCTCTCTCTACAAGCCTTCTTCTCCAAAGTGACAATGGTGGCTAGGGTTTGCCTTAGGAAATTTTGGAACAATTCTAATAACCCCCGTAGCCCATTAATTCCTAAGATGTGGTTAGTGGGTTTAGTGGGCAATTACCAAGTCAGCTTTTTAATTCCCAATTTTCGTAGGTTTTAATTCCCAAAAATTCAAAATTACCAAATTACCCTTATACGTTGTCGGCATTGCCTAAAAAGGCCCCGGGACCCAAACTAAACCCCCGGCTAGTGTTTTCTGACTATTTCGACCCTTCCGGATGCGTTGTCGCACTCAAAACGACCATACGGTTAATAGAAATAAATTTCACTTTTAATTATCATAATTATATTCCATGACGCGACTGTCACACGCGTCTCAACAAGATTTCCAAATTGTCGTATTTCATCTCACGACAAATTTCATATTTCAATATTCATATATAATCATATATGCACATTATAATCAAATACCAACTCGCATCTCGCTAGTATTTTAATCCGGATTAATTTCCAATCAATACACATTTAATTTAATTAATCCCAAAAATAAATGTCATTAAAATATGGGGTATTACATACTTCCCCCCTAATAACTGAATTTCGTCCCGAAATTCGGAACTAGAAAGTACCTGGTAAGAACAACTCTGGATAACGTTCGCGCATCTCATCATCGTGCTCCCATGTGGACTCCTCGACATTATGATGTCGCCACTGAACACGTACTAACGGAACTATCTTTGACCGCAGTTTCCGCTCACTTCGGTCCAAAATAGCAATCGGCCCCTCCTCGTAGGAGCTATCAGGCAGGAGATCGATGTCCTCTAAAGCAATGTGAGAATGAGCCAAATCATCTCTAAGATATTTCCTTAGCAAGGAAATATGAAACACATCGTGAATCCGATGCAAATGCTCCGGTAATCCAAGCCTATACGCAACCGGTCCAATCCGCTCAATAATAGGAAATGGTCCCACATACCTCGGTGCCAACTTCCCTTTCTTCCCGAAACGCATAATCCCCTTCATAGGAGATACTCTGAGAAAAACCTGGTCCCCCACTTGGAACTCCCTGAAGAACCTCTTCGCATCAGCATAGCTCTTCTGCCGATCCTGAGCTACCCGAATGCGACTCCGAATCAATTCTATCCTCGCCGAAGTATCCTGAATCACTTCCGGCCCAAGTAGTTTGTTGTCACCCACCTCCAACCAACATGCTGAGGAACGACAAGGTCT
Source organism: Sambucus nigra (assembly GCA_949130495.1). Lineage (NCBI taxonomy): Eukaryota > Viridiplantae > Streptophyta > Magnoliopsida > Dipsacales > Adoxaceae > Sambucus > Sambucus nigra. The sequence continues at coordinate 404,029 of CASBWL010000077.1, forward strand.
ACCGTACAACACCTCAAATGGAGCCATGCCAATAGTGAACTGGTAGGAGTTGTTGTAAGCAAACTCCACCAGTGGAAGATACTGATCCCATCCACCTTCGAAATCAATGATGCACATACGTAGCATGTCCTCCAATATCTGGTTTGTATGCTCGGTTTGCCCGTCGGTCTGGAGGTGATACGCCGTACTCAACCGCAATTCCGTGCCCATGGCCTCCTAAAATCTCTCCCAAAACCGTGAAACGAATATCTTGTCTCTGTCAGACACGATATTTAGGGGCACATCGTGAAGTCTCACTATCTCTGCAATAAAGAGCTGGGCATACTGTCCCGTAGTGTAGTTTGTCCTTACGGGTAGAAAATGAGCGACTTTGGTCAACCTGTCCACAATTACCCTAATGGAGTCGTGACCTCTCTGTGACGTAGGCAACCCCGTGATAAAGTCCATGGAGATGCTCTCCCACATCCACATCGGGATCTCTAATGGCTGTAGCAGTCCTACCGGTCTCTAATGATCCACTTTTACTAGATGACAAGTGGCGCATTTGAAACAAACACGGCAATATCTCTCTTCATCCCGCTCCACCAATACTGTCGTCTCATGTCTTGGTACATTTTGTCCCCTCTGGGATGTACCCCGAACCGTGAGCCGTGCGACTCTGCCATCACCTCGTGTCGTAATTCCTCCCCTTCCGGAACTACCAATCTCCCACTGAAGCGTAATCCCCCGTCTGAGTTAATGGTACAGGACTCGGCTCCCTCTGCTAATAATCGAACTATCTGCTCCTGATCGAACGAGTCATTTTCTTGTGCCCTTACTACCTTCGTGACAATCTACGGTGTAACGGTCATCACAGACATGAACGATCGGGCCACTGCATCCTGGTGTCCCAACTCCTTCCATTTGGCCTTCCACACCCCTGCCACCTCATCTACTGGCCTACGGCTCAACGCGTCTACTACTACGTTAGCCTTCCCCGGGTGATACTGGATATCAAACTGATAGTCCTTCACAAACTCAAGCCACCTTCGCTGCCGCATATTTAACTCCTTCTGCGTGAATAGGTATTGTAGGGACTTGTGGTCCGTGAACAATCGGAACTTCTCCCCCAAAAGGTAATGTCTCTATATCGAAGCGAAAATACAACTGCCGCCAACTCCAAGTCATGAGTGGGGTAATTCTTCTCATGAGGATTTAGCTTACGGGAAGCATAAGCTATGGCCTGACTCTCCTGCTGCAATACACCTCCAAGTCCTTGCAAGGACGCATCGGTGTAAACTAGATACTCAACTCCTGGTCTCGGCAATGCTAACACAGGTGTTGAGGTCAACTTATCCTTCAGCTCATCAAATGCTAACTGACAGGCATCACTCCAAATGAATGGCACACCCTTACGAGTCAGATGTGTCAAAGGACCCGATATCTTCGAAAATCCCCGAATGAACCTCCTGTAGTATCCTGCTAGACCCAAGAAACTACGGATCTCCATTGGTGTCGTGGGATATCCCCACTCCCTCACCGCGGATACCTTCCCCGGATCAACAGATATCCCCCGGTCAGAAATAATGTGTCCCAAAAACTGGACCTCCTTCAGCCAAAACCCTCACTTCTCATACTTTGCATACAGCTCGTTCTGACGTAGTGTCTGCAAAACTTGCCTCAAATGCTCGGCATGCTCCTCCTCTGTCTGGGAGTAAACCAGAATATCATCAATGAAGACAATGACAAACTGGTCTAGGAAATCTCTGAACACCCTATTCATAAAGTCCATAAACACGGCTGGAGCATTGGTCAAACCAAAAGGCATAACCCGAAACTCGTAAGAACCATATCTCGATAAGAACGCAGTCTTCGAGACGTCCTCCTCCCTAATACGCAACTGATGGTATCCCGATATCAAATCAATCTTCGAGAAGAAAGAAGCTCCTCTCAACTGGTCGAATAGGTCATCGATTCGAGGCAACGGATACTTATTCCGTATCGTGACCTTGTTCAACTCTCGGTAGTCCACACACAATCTCAGTGAACCATCTCTCTTCTTCACGAACAACACAGGGGCACCCCACGGCGAAGTACTCCTCCGAATAAACCCCTGACTCAACAACTGCTCAATCTGATCTCGTAGCTCTTGCATCTCAGCCGGAGCCATACGGTACGGTGCGCGTGCTATAGGTCTCGTATCTGGAAACAAGTCTATGACAAAGTCTATCTCTCGACTGGGGAGTAGGCCTGGTATCTCCTGAAACACATCGGAATACTCCCTGACAACTGGGATCGAATCTAAAGGAATCACAACCTCCTTAGAGGTATCCTCCTCTATGTAATACAAATGAGCGGTCGAACCTCCCTCTGGGCGAGGCATCGCCACTACAAACATCTCTTGCCTCGGAATGGAAAAAACAATGCTCCCACCAAAGCAATCAATCATGGCTCTATAATCAGCGAGCCAATCCATACCGATAATCACATCGTGCACATGCATATCTAATACCAACATGTCTGCAGGTAATACCAAACTACCAATCTCTACCCCCACTCCCCGGCATAGAAAGAAAATAAGTGACCCACTCCCCAATGGTGAGTCTACACACGTCACTGTGCTCTCTGCTGTGGCTAACAACCCTAAGGCTTTCGCAAAATGTGTAGCTATAAAACAATGCGTTGCCCCCGTATCAAACAAAACCCGACCCATAGTACCATGGATAGGAAACATACCCTCAATCGCGGGTGGTGCCTGTGGAGCTGCTTCCTGGTGGACGTTATAGACAGGTCCATACTGTAATTGCCCCTGCTGCACAGGAACTGCTGGAATGGCTGGTAGTGCTAGCACCTGGGCTGGAGCTGGGAGAGCAGGTGGAAAAAGTGGCCTCTGTGGCTCATGTCGAGCACCCTGCTGCTGCTGCGGGGCCCTGCCCCTATCAGGACAGTCCTGGCGTTTATGGCCAGTCTTGCCACAAACGAAACACTTCCCCGGGAAGTTCCCCCCTCTCTGCCCCCAGCCCTGGTGGCCGTTATCGTTCCTCCACTGGCCCTGCTGAAACTGCTGTTGACCATTCTGACCCTGCTAGTTCTGATGGCCGTTCGGACCCTGATGGCCCTGCCGGAAACCTCCCTGTCCGTGCCTGAAATTTCCTGACCTGAACCTCTTGTGATCCCCCTACTGGGAACCCTGGTCGCCCTGTCTCTGCCCCTGAACAGATTGTGCCCCACTGGAACCATTCCCTCCAGTCCTGCCCTGATGGCTGGACTCTCCCGATCGCTTACCCTCAGCCATGTGAAAGCGGTGATCCTGGCAATGGAGCAATGCAGCGTTAACCACATCAGAATAAGTGGCCAACAAGAGGTTCCCTAACAAGTGCTGACGAATCCTCCATGTCAACCCGTTCATAAATTTCTGTATCTTCTTCTCCTCTGTCGGTATCTCATCCGGAACAATATTCAAAAGATCAGTGAATTCGGCCTCATACTCGGCCAAAGTCTTACCCTCCTGCTTGAGGCTCATCAACTTCCTCCTCATCTCCGTGTGAACAGCTGACGGAAAATATTTGCGGTCGAACCGCACCCAAAACTCCTGAATAGTGAGAGTATCTCTCTCCTCTATGGTGGTAATAGACTCCCAGCACTGCAGTGCAGACCCCACTAGCTTAAAGGTAGCTAGTATCTGCTTCTGGACATCGGTGCACTCATACATCCTCAAATGCCGCTGAATATCCTTCCTCCACTGACTCGAAACTACAACATCGGAGCTACCTGCGAACTCCGGAGGGTGTGCTTTTTGGAAAGCATCTCGAACACGTTCCCAAGCAGACGGGAATGCATGTGCCTGAACTGGCGTGGCTACTGGCGCCTGAGGTGGTGCCTGCTGAACTACGGCAAGTGCGGCATTTATCGCCTGGGCCACAATGGCTGCAACCTCGGCGGCATTCATCGTGCCCTGAACTGGTGCGGGCTGTGGTTATGGCGTTGCATCCCTGGGAATCCTTTGTGCACGTCGTGGAGGCATTCTGAAACAAGAATAAAGTCTATAAGTTCGCAGTTATAAACTCAAAATAGCTGAAGAACGTAGCATATACAAAAGAATACAACAGTCCTAAAATATAGGGCTCTACATCAAAGAAAGCTCAGCGAAAAATATAATAAGCCGTACAGATCCTAAAAGACACTAGAACCTGATGCTCTGATCCCACAACTAAAAATAATATGACAAGTCTGAATCCTGAATTAATTACATGCCAGAAGTCTGAATAACTGAAATAAATGAAATGTCTCTAAAAGGAATGGGAGACATGCCCTACAACTGATAAAATGCTGAATATAGAGTCAAGGTAGATGAAGCGTCTACAAGCAAAGTCCTGTAACTTCCACAAACAGCTAGAGCTCGTCACCTGAATGAGGATCCTAAGCATGGTGCCCTTGTGGCTGGGCACCTAAATGGTTTTTACAAAAATAGATTTGAAAGCAAATGGGTCAGAGCCCGAAAGTGGCAATCATTTTAAAAACAACAAGTGTTTTAATAACATTAAAACATTAAATGCAAAATAAATGTTAGGACGTGCACTCACATGAGATTCTCACCTCTCGACTACATGTGCACTCCTAACGTACCGTACCCATCTACATGACATACATAACTAACCAAACCGTGACAAGTTCTACCCCTTACTACTCGATCCCCATATTACATTCTAGCATTATCAATTAAATAGAGGGCTTTACTTAAACTCAGATTCTCAATTTGTAGTACAATTCACTATCGGTTAACCCGTTATGTTTTCTCAAAACATTACCATAATTATATTCCCAATACCAACATGAAAGTTCCCATTAATTAAGTGTATATTATTCACATCATAAATATACAATACAAGCACCCCGAGACTAAGCTGCGGTGCACACATACTCTACTCTCCATCCCGGTACATCAGGTACATAAGGATCACTTATTCTGAATCTCTCAGGAATCGTTCTCAGATAACAACATCATAAATAATGGAGGCGAACACAGTCACATCACATGGGTCACGCACATACCTGTGCTCCCACGATCAGCAGACATATTAACATCCCAATAAGTCCTTCTCTGACCTATGTTCATCGAGGTACCAGTCTAAATCCGGGCAACACAAGGATTAGAGGGCCCTAAGCGAACGTAAACCTCCCGTGATAGCAAGTATGGTAGGTATGTCATACACATAAAATCAATACATATACTAAGTATGCACACATCTTAGTAATCACCATAATTTAATTGTAGTACACATCTCATTCTCGTACCGACATATAATGCTACACAATTTATATGTTCCCTATTGATATAATGCTTTAGGCCGTCAATAGTTCTCGCATCGTAATAGACATTCACGTCCTACTTCATAATTTCCCTTAGGTTCAAACTACACTTCTAGGTTTTACTCCTCATTATATCCCAAATATCCCAAATATATCCATTAATCCACAAGGAACTGTTATCTCTACATATAAACAAGGTTACGGGACACTCAGAATCAAAACAGGCTAAAAAGCCTAAACTGTCAGCTCGTTAGAAGTCTCGTTCGAACAAGGCTGTTCGAACGAGAGTTCGTTCGAACGAAGTGGGCTTTCTAACGAGATCTCGTTCGAACGAAGTCATCGAACGAACATCACCCTCATTAGAAGTCAAAGGTCAACTCGTTAGCAGCTCGTTCGAACGACCTGGGCAGGTCTTCTAACGAGTGACCAGATTCGAGCCCAGATTTTCCTTAACTCGTTTTTCCAACTTTTCTTCACCTCTAATCTCCTCTAAACATCAAACCAACAATTGTACTTGGGTTCTAATAAATACTAAACATACTTAGGTCATATATTAACGATTATAAAGAGCCAATTCTTCCTAAACATCATTAAATCATCAAATCCCTCCATTTATCCCCAAATCATATGAACAGGAACCCTAAAATTTTAAAGTCACCAATGGGTATAATTAAATCCGTTTTTGATATGAACAAGGTGTATTTCCATCATAATAATCCTCCTAACACAATTCTACGTGCAATCCTTTCATCAAAATATAAAGTTCTAATTCCAATTAATGGGTTTTTATCAAACTCCCAAGAACACTACAAATTCTGTCAATTTCCTACGCATGGAAGAAACATTCTTTGTAAAAAACGAAATTAAACCACTTGCCTTATGTGTATCTCTGATTTCGATGACGTTCTGATGAATGGTTCTCTCTCTCTCTGCAGAATTCTCCTCTCTTCTCTCTCTACAAGCCTTCTTCTCCAAAGTGACAATGGTGGCTAGGATTTGCCTTAGGAAATTTTGGAACAATTCTAATAACCCCCGTAGCCCATTAATTCCTAAGATGTGGTTAGTGGGTTTAGTGGGCAATTACCAAGTCAGCTTTTTAATTCCCAATTTTCGTAGGTTTTAATTCCCAAAAATTCAAAATTACCAAACTACCCTTATACGTTGCCGGCATTGCCTAAAAATGCCCCGGGACCCAAACTAAACCCCCGGCTAGTGTTTTCTGACTATTTCGACCCTTCCGAACGTGTTGGCACACTCAAAACGACCATACGGTTAATAGAAATGAAATTCACTTTTTAATTATCATAATTATATTCCATGACGCGACTGTCACACGCGTCTCAACAAGATTTCCAAATTGCCGTATTTCATCTCATGAAAAATTTCATAATTCAATATTCATATATAATCATATATGCACATTATAATCAAATACCAACTCGCATCTCGCTAGTATTTTAATCCGGATTAATTTCCAATCAATACAAATTTAATTTAATTAATCCCAAAAATAAATGTCACAAAAATATGGGGTATTACATTCACTTAGTAAATCTAATTCATAATATTAATCATTAAATCTCTCTCGATTAATATATAATAAACACATTATCATTAAATTCAATTAAATTACGTCACTCTTGTAATTTAAAAATAAAATAAATTAATTATTGAATTAATCAAATATCAAATACGCAGAAATACGGGGTATTACACTTATGTATTTTGATAGCGTGACTTCATTTCGGGACTTGAAGTTATCAACATTATTATTAAGCCGCTGAAATATTATGATAATGTCGCTGTAATCTTCTTTATAAAGAATAATATATATATTCTAATGTAGTTAAGCATATTGAGATAAAGTATCCATCTGTCGAAGAAGGTGTTCAGAGACAAAATGTGTCAATTGAACACATTAGTACTAGTGCTAACATAGCAGATCCTCTAATGAAAGGGCTATCTCTGAAGTTATTTTTGCAACATACTAAAGAGGTGGGTCTCGGGTATTTTATTCTGTGATTGTCTGAATTTCAAATTTTTGTCTTTATTGTATACATGCATGTCAATGAATGAATGAATGTGACAGAAATAGTATTTTCGTAAAGATATTATGAGACCATTATGAAAAATCACATTATTGACCTTATTAAGTATAACATTGGTGGTGTGGTACATGAAAAGAACCATGTTCTTGAGTTTGTACGGAAATTCCATGACTCGTACTAATGAAGTATTTAGTTAATGTATTTCACAATTTTTCTAAAGATACTTACGCAACTTATATTTAATCTAATCATTATTACGTATAACCTTTTTGGGACCAAGTGGGAGACTCTCAACTTTATTTAATTTAATTATTGCTAGTTACAAAATTAGGCCAAATTTCGTAACTATGAATGAATTAAATTAATGCTCCTTTTAAGTGTGGTACACAAAAGGTGGAAGTTTGAATTAATTGAATCTAGTCTTTATTAATTCGAAGACCTGACATCTATAGTTTAGGGGGGTGACAAAGACAGTTTGGTAGCAGTTCATATGTTAGTTTTGGATGGGCGGGTGGTTTGGAATCCCAAGTTCAGACATCGTCTCTGGGACTGTGAGCTCGAGGAGGTTGAAACTTTTTTTGTCTGGCTGGGGGCGGCCCCATGTCTAATAGTGGGGGAGGATGAGTTAAGATGGAAGATAGGAGGAAAAGGGTTTTTTTCAGTGGGTGGGTACTATTCCATCTTGAGAGGAAATGATAACCCTATACCTTATTTCCCTTGGAAGCAAATTTAGTAGGTAAAGGCACCCCCAAAAGTGATATGTTTTGTCTGGACCGCGAGGAAGCAGGCCATTTTGATGATTAAGGGCTTGCATAAGTGAAGGAGGTTAATGGCTAGTTGATGTTGGTTATGTAAGGAGGCAGAGGATTAAACCAATCATTTACTTCTACATTGTAAGATGACAAGAGGGGACTTTAGGTGGTATTTTTAGCTCTTTGTCGGGTATCATGGGTTATGCCTAGGATGGTGAGGGCAATACTAGAGATGTGGCACCCTCTAAAGCGAGGGGAGGGGGATTTCAAAGTGTGGTGCTTGGTTCGACATTGCATCTTTTGGAATATTTGGCAAGAAAGATATTCGAGATGCTTTGAAGGGGTGCAAACCGAATCGACTAGAATTAGGTATAATTGTTTTAGCGCTTTATTTGTATGGTGTAAGGAGAGATATGTGGCAACTATGCCTAATTTTTTAGAGTGTGTGGAGGAGTTCCATGGAGGTATGTAGTCTTGGGCAGTTTTGTTGTCTTTGGCCCAGTTTTGTGGGTAGTTGTTTTTGTCGGTTGTTGTGTATACTCCCTGTATACGAATTTCGCCCCTTAACGGATGGTTTAAATGCAACATTTGTTTTTCAAAAAAAAATTATCGCGTTCTTAAGAATGGTTTTACACAACGTATACAATCAACATATTAAATTTTACTATGAAAAAATCAACATCGTTATAATTTGGAATCATATTTCTTGTTTGACCTTATCTAATTCAAAGATTTCAATTTTCAAATATGTTTTTATGGCAATTTCTTATGTCAGATGTAAAACTGACTACACGAGTGTTTTTCGGCCACCGATGCACCTCCTTAAGTTTCACATATATTTGGGAAATTGGTACTCAAAGTGATAATTAATCAAAGGGGAAATGACTCAAAATTTTACTTGTTAAACATTGTGTTTCTACTCTTATAATTGGTACAATTGATTTTTTTTATAATTCTTGTAGGATCATTTAGCACCAGGAAATGAATTGAACTATAAAAAATATATCAAACGCTCAGTAGACAATTATTTCAAGGTAGTTAAGGGAATCAAGTATTACTCAATAACATGTCTTGTAATTCTTTGTAGAAGTGGTATATCATTCTTTAACAACCTGACTTTTTTAATGTATATATATTTTCAGTCTAGTGTTATGGACGTCTGCAGTCATCTTTTTGCTTCTTAATGGTGATGGTCAGCTCTTGAAAATCCGATTATATAAGGTTATTATTTACACAATTATATTTGGGTTTATTTACATGATATGTCGCTAACGTCACACTATAATTTATTTACATATGGTGTATTCTCCGTTTTTAGTCCATTAAAGTTATTGTTATTAAATAAAAAATAATTTTTTTGAAAAATCACTAAAAATGATTAATAAAATATATAAATAACAAGCGGGAAAAAAATAAATATAAAAATAATTACAAACAACATGTATATATTTAGGCAAGGTAGAATATACTATCAATAAATCCAAATTAGAAACAAAAGTAATCAATCCATTAACAATACTGTCCAGGTCACAATACAAAAATTATATGGACTTGGTAATAACCGATCAGCCACTAAGGAACATAAATGCCAAAACATAAACCATAACTTGAACCACAAAAGTATAATTCAACCCAATAACTCAAAAAGTAAAAAGCAAATCAAACCAATACTTCAACACAATCATGACCCTTAACACCACCATATTGTTCTCCTTAATGGGCAGGAGTTTCCTTTTCCTTCTCTTCCTCAATCTTGGGGTGGTATCCACTACTACAAAAATGGTCATTTATGTCAGTTTAAAAATTGACATTATGTCAGAGAAATGTAAATTGACATAAATGATATTTATTTATGTCAATTTGACTTTAAAAGTATATTTTTATTTCAATTTAAATAAAATTGAGATAAAAAATAAATTATTTATCTCATTTTTATATATAAATGACATAAATATAATGCTAATTATTTTTTCTTTGAGTCAAAAGAGAGATAAATGGAAAAAATAAAGCGGGGATTTTTTTTTCACTCCCGCTCCAAAATTTTGCTCCTCAAAATGTTTCCTGGCTCTCTCACACTTCTATGTACACGCACATCTCTCTCTCTCTCTCACTCGCACGCCTCTCTCTCTCTCTCTCTTTCTCGGTCGTACAGAGCTCTCTGTCTCTCGTTTTACCTCCGTGAAGCTTCCATCATGCAGGTACTGTTTATTACTAGGGTTTTCGAGATTGAGTTCTAATTTATGTTCGATTTGTTCTTGATTTTGTTTTTATTTTTGGATTTGAATTTATATATGTACACGGATTGGCCAAATTTGTGTATATATATGGATCTGCAAGATTTTTTTTGTCTAGATTACAATTTGTTGATTCAATTTGTGTATGTGTGTTTGTTTGTGTGCGCCTTGATGTTCAGGTCCTTCAGTGTTCGATTAGGGATTTTGATTCCTTCTTTCATTTAGGTTGCGAATCCTATTTTGGGTATCTTCTACTCCCTATTTCAATTTTGTTATTATGTTGTTGGATTTTAGGTTTCAGATTAGATTTGTATAAGATGGTTGTTCCTTATAGATTACTAGAATTGCGAGGTATGTTTTCCATTTGTTTAATTCTATGAAAATAATTAGTAACATTTATTTTGTTGGGATCTTTTATGGTGTATATTCTTCAGACTTCAGGTGGAATCGGGACTAATTTTAGTTTTGATGTTTATATAAAAAAATCATGGAATTTAGTTTTATTGATAATATAGGAAGGCATAGAAAATTGATAGTTTCTATTGTTAATTAATAGCTTCTATTGTTAAAAAATTGATACGGTATGAGTCTTGTACAATTTATACAGTTAATACACCTAGCACGTACCCATACTTATCCTATCTTCAACAGTTCGGAGGACGTTGTGCTTGATTTCTATTCGTTAAAGTTCAAACCGAGAAATGGGTATGTTGATCCTTAAATTAGTGTGCATATTTGATCATTTAGAGTCTGGGATATTTTTTTTTATTATGCTTCTTAATTACCCTGTTAACATTTTTCTTTTCAATTTGAGAATTCTAAATTTTGAGTATTGTGAAAGCTCTTTTATTTCTGAGGGGGTATGTCTTGGACTCACTCAGAGTATATTAAAAAGAACAAATGTCAAACTAAATTCATAAAAAAATCTATTGTTATTAGAAATGGTTTTCCTTTCTAAAAGTTTGAATTCATCATTGTGATTATTTTAATTTTCTTCTTTTTATGGTTTTATCATATCATATATTGATGCTTTACAACTTTGATAGATTGCGGGAACTGCTCACTCTGGGTACCAACCCTTCTTGAGATTGAACATAGATTCCTAAACATTCTCATGTCACGTATATTACTATGAGAGAAGTATTAAATATGCCCATGTTTAAAATATTCCATTACATTCCTGTTAACTCTAAAGCTATATATTTACTCGATGTTGTTAGGTTAGTGATGTAGCAACTGATATTGGTAATGGAGTAAACTCTAACCCATTTGGTACTTGCAATGACAAGGTATTGAACATTCAATATAGTGTGTTGGGTATTTGTTAAAGATTTAGTGTGAGCTATCAATCAAAATAGTTTATTTCCTTATATATTTTAATATCCAATGCACTTCCACGTATCTTCTTAAGAGTGGGGGTGCTTTTTGTCAATGTGTTGATCATAGTATAGTACCTAATTGTTTGGTATGCATTTTGTATCAGACATAATGTCAAAACATATACAAGGCTATAGATCTGTACTTTTACATAACCATCAAGTTCCTAAAATTTGATGTTCGTTCGTAAACCTTTAAATGAATAATCTATAAATCATAACATGCCAAACTCTCACTGAATCTGTTTCAGCCGAATGTCCCTGACGTGCCCAACACTCTTACTGGAATTGATGATTTCTTTGAAGCCTTTGCTCAGGCATTGATCTTTATGATCTCAAGAGGGACACAAGGAAGAGGGCCCATGAAATTATTGATAACTTCGCCAATCGCAGTTTTTGTTCCTTGGCCATTACACAATAGACAGTACCCGAGAAGAGCAAGGAGAGTGCTGGAGGACCATGGGAGTTTGTTTGTTTATTTCCCCTCTTTGACTCTCCAAGGCGTGATAGTGTAGAGACAATACTTAAAGCCCTTGCCCTTGGTGTCAATGTTAATATGATCACCGGTGACCAGCTTGCCAATTGCAAAGAGACTAGTCGGAGGCTTAGGATGGGCACCATCATGTACCCCTATTTTTCCTTTCTTGGCCAGAGCAAGGACGAGTCCATTGCTTCGATTGCGATTAACGAGCTCATTGAGAAGGCTGATGGATTTTTTGGTGTTTTTCTTGAGCATAAATATGAGATTGTGAAGAATCTGCAAGAGAGGAAGCATATTTGTGGAATGACTAGAGATGGTGTGAATGATGCCCCGGCACTAAAGAGGCATGACATTGTTATCACAATGGCCGATCCAACCGATGTATCCAGGAGTGCATCTAACATCGTCTTGACCGAGCCAGGGCTCAGTGTGATTGTGAGAGCCATTTTGACAAGTCGAGCCATTTTGCAGAGGATGAAAAACTACTGCATCTATGCGGTCTCGATCACTATCCGTATCTTGATGGGGTTCATGCTCATTGCTCTCATCTCAAATTTTGACTTCTCTCCGTTCATGGTCCTCATCATCGCCATCCTCAATGATGGGACCATCATGACAAAACTAAAGATAGTCAAGCCATCTCTAGTGCCCGACGTGGAAGCTTAAGGAAATCTTTGCCACCAGCATTGTCCTTGGGACCTACCTTGCAGTTGTGACCGTGATGTTCTTCTGTCTAGCAACCGACGCTGACTTCTTTTTGAATATCTTTGGATTTAGATCAATCAAGAATCACACGAATGAGCTCACGACTGCTCTATATCTTCAAATGAGCATTATGAGCCAAGCTCTCATCTTTGTGACCAGGTCTCGCAGCTGGTCATTTGTTGAACGCCCTATTTGGATTGAACAGACTTTTTATACATATTGCCTGATATTTTGCTCCTGTTATGCCTTGAATTTGTTTGAATTTTTTTATTTTTCTTTTCACGTATTTCACTGGCTTTGGATATTGTTGAGGTTCGGGGATATATGAGGTTTGGATATTGCTTAAGACTAAATAGAATACCCCCAAATTATATTTTTAAAACTAAATATCTTTTTATATCTTATTACTCTTTGTACTGATTAGTGGTTAATAAGTAGTTGAATTGTTATATAAAATTATTAGCGAAGTCGTATGATGGTGAAATATCTTTGAGCATTTTAGTATGCTTATGAACTAATTTGGAATTTATGTTTGGTTTTTTGTTATGTGAACATGTTAGTATGGCTACAAATTCTAAGCTTTCACACTTTCTAAATATACCGATGTAGATGGACGTGGGATTGATATACCTACACATGTAACAAATTTAGACATGATCGGGAATATTGAAATGTACATGCATCAGATTGGATGAATGGGGCGTGATAACACTGATGTGTTTTATGGTCTCAAGCAGATGCTTATTCAGAGGCAATGTCACTGTTTTTGCTCATTGAGGTATTTGGTCCATAATAATATGTTGTGTTATGCTGTTTTAGTATTTCATACTTCAAAATTATTTCTTATTGCTCTCATCAGGAAAGTACCGAGTTGGCATATAAAGGTGGGCAGCTAAAGGTGACAGAGTTGGGTAGCTTGCATTGCTAATGAATTAAGGTTTACATATATATATATATATATATATATATATATATATATATATATATATACTGAGTTGGAATATAACTGTGGGCAGCTAGAGTGTGCTTAGGGTTAAGAATAATTCAAGTCTACAAAATTGTATGGATGTCTGATACACCTAAATTTCTCTAAATTTTGTCTATCGGGCCTTTGATATTTGGTTGTTACTATTCAGTTATTTCACTTTGCATTATTGATTTTGTCTTGAACTTCTTAAATCTATCTAGATATACGGATTGGTCAAATTAGGGTATATATATGGATTTGCAAGAATTGGTAAAATTAGTTTATATATATGGATTTGTTGATTTGATTTGAGTATGTGTGTTTGTATAATTCTCTGTGTAATTGCATTCCTGAATGCACAGTTGGGTTTTACTTACTTTCCTCCTGTTTAATTTCAAATCCATTCCGTTATGTTTTATTTCTAAATGTAACATAGGCATTAAACCAATTATATGATGCATTTCTCAATTTGACACATTGTTTCTCTTTACGCTATATATAAGGGCCTAGCTAGCATTTTGGATCGTTATGATCTTGGTTACTTAATTTGATGTATAAAAACATTTATTTTCACTTAATTTCATTTTGTTTACTTTGTTGCATCATTTTCTTTAGTGTTGTATTTAATTCTTTTAGTTTGATATTATGTTGTATTCATTTAATTTCAGATCTTCATTTCACTATTTTCGGCTTCATTTTTCACTAGGTTTAGTCAATTTCGCCACACGTTGTTTTGTTCATGGTAATGAGAACCACTATGTTAATGATGCTTCTTTCTCTCCTAAACTACACTCCAACCATTATGTACCAAATTATATATCAATGGATGAGAGGGTACGCTTTCAATGTGGACTATGTTGCGAAAGGTGTGCAATTTAGGTTTAAGCTTCACTTTGGAGATACTCTTATGTGATGCAATTGTTATAATAGTATTTGCAGCCACCCTATTTTTTTCTTTTTTTGGCCGAACACTCACCCTATTGAATCACATGTTTGTTTATTGTAAAGTTAGTTGCATATCAATACACACCCCTTATCTCATGTAATCATTGAAAATTCTTTCAATGCTCGAAATACCTGACATTGATGCTCTTAGTACACTAAGTTTTCTTTTGTAAATCATTTTTAGTGTGTTTGAATTGGCTTGTTTCTTATAAGGCCTAATATATTTACACGGTTTTTTTATGTATTTAAGTGTTGCGTTACTTCTTTTCCAGTTAGATCATATTGGACAGGTATTTCTTTTACTTGTGGATGTATCCAAAAGACTCCAAGATAGTTTTTTGCATAATTAGATGAGTACACTTACTTTATGTATCAAATTTCTTCCTATTTGTTGCAATGTTGTATTGCTTGTATTCTAATATGAATTATTTTCTCAGGTAGAGGATGTTCACCTAGTGGTTGATCCATGTAGAGAGAATCTTGAGGGCTTGGTTTTGTGATAATGTCCTCAGTTAAGGAAGTTGACTATTGCATCAAAAATCGAGACAGATCTATACTAGGGTGCCGACTGTCTCGCACAGCTCAGTGGCTTCATTTTTTACTATCTTCAAGAACAAATTTAAGGTGAGTTCATTGAATCAGGAGGAGAATAGTTGTGTGGAGTACCCTTTCTATCAGAGATTTATATGTGTGGAGTGTGAGGTCCCTTGGCATTCTTTGATGAGCTGCGAAAAGTATCGGAGTCTCTCGTTGGAGGAGAGGGATGCGGGTGACATTACTTTTCATCAACTACCCGAGGATAAACAGTGAAGACGTTTCCAACAATATTAGAGGATGATTGAGCTCACAGATGGTATTGCTACCACGTGACTTGTTGGTGTGGGCACGAGTTCTGCTATTCTTGCGGTGCTGAGTACAGGGATTCCTAACAAACATGTCAATGCGCTCTCTAGGACGAAGAGTATACTAAAGATGTGATCCCTCATCCCACCCAACAGTTTGAACAGTGGGTATGGGACGCTTTCGGTTCTCTCTCCACGGTATCAAATGCGTACACAAATCAAGACAGATCACAGCTGGCACTTATCCAAAGATTCCTAGCTGGAGGTTTTAGCCTCAGTGTCAACAATTCTTGCCAATCCCCACTGGGTTGCATGGATTCCCATGTAGATACCATGAAGGATCTCCATCAGATACCTTATCTCGAAAGGTTTGTCTCTGTAATAAGTGAAAACTATAATGATGAGTATATCTAATGATGAAAATATTGGAACATTAAACATTACCCTAAATTAGCTTCTCAAAATGGATGCTTGATAGGGTTTGTCAATTTTTTGACCCTCACTTAGTGAAGGTTAAAATTACCCTCATCCTATTTTGGTTAAAGCATTTATGTTTAAGTAGGGGGTCCCAAGTTTACACTATTTCAATCAGTAGTATGTAAGGGTCATTCTAACCCTCACCTAAATGTGGACTCCTTGATACGAGGAGAGGGGTAGGGGAGTCTTTCACTCTCAATCCGTTATTGTTTCTAGCAGTCTCGCAGTTTGTACGTCTTCTTGTTCAATTTTGTTTTCATCATTATTAAATCATGTTATGTTGAAAGACCTTTGAGGCTGAAGATCCTACAAAAGATAAAGGATTAAGTTACTCCTTGAATGATGATTGCTTTCTTCTCAAAATAAAATGAGAGGACATGCGAAAAGAAACACATTTATTTGTTCAACAAGTTGCTAATCAATGAACAAACATCTCTTTATCTCACTCTCGTGTTCATGTACATGCATCTTTACATCGGGAAACTTGATTGAGTTGTAGAGGTTTAAAGCTTATGCTTGTATTGAACTATTTACTTTTATAAGAATTATTATCACTTTTCTGGTTCTTGTTAGAATAAAAAAAAGAGTACATCATCTTGAATTTCATAGGATATTTGTTTTCCAATAGATATTTTCCTAAATGTGCTTCCTAGATGACGCTTTAGAAAAAAACATTTGAAATAAAAGAGGATGGTTCCCTCTATAATGGCAGGAGTTAAAATCTTGAGGGTGTTTGTTCCCTATATGATGGCAGCAGTATAAAGTGTATATATACTGA